>JAHDVF020000331.1:1200000-1800000 GCA_022606425.2 Lepidostoma basale | reverse complement strand
GATATCGCTCAAAATACAGACACCGGGAAATACGTCCATTTGTAATTGTTTTTTTTTGTTGAATTTGGTGTAAATTTTATTAAAATATTCCGTAGACGCAATTTATTTGTGGTTATTTGTAAAAAGATAAATTTACGTACACATTTTTTTTCAATTCGAAACATTGAATATAAATAAATATGCAATGGATGTATTTATATGGTTAATCTAAATTATTATTAAACTATTGTAAAATAATTGTTGACCGGTTAAAATGATGACTAAAGACAATATGTACGAATGAAATGGCATTTTTCCCTCTTTCAAGCCACTATAAATGTGTTGATGTAACATTTGATAATGGTATAGCAAGGCGAAACATATCATTATAATAAAATATAATACAATTTATGGAGAACATATATTTTTATTCGCATTCAATATTTATTTTGTTTTACATCATTGTTTAAGAAACATATAAACTATCACGCCATTTTTCGAAGAGGTACGCAGAGAGAATGGACCGCCACACTATTCGATCCTGACACTTTTATCTTTCTTCTTACACTTTCATACAGTGAGTCAAATACGCACGTCGATTCTTCCGACATTTCTCATGGCCTACCTTTTACATTTGATTAATCTGGTCATGCAAAGTTTTTCTCGATCTTCCTCACATCGCTCGTACTACATTCCGTTAATGTATACTCACTTAACCATTCATCCTTCATCTATGCGTCCATATGCCCAAACCAACGCAGTGATCCTTGTATACATTTATTCATAATATACTTTCATACTTTCTTTCGCTCTTCATTTCTTCCTTCTATCAGTATTTAAATTCTGTCGTACATGTACGATATATATCACACATACGTCTAAGGGATCTCATCTCTACCGCATATATTCTGATCGCATTCTTCTTTTGCCAGTTGCATGCTTCACTTCCATACACCAGGGTTGGTACGAAAACTCCATTGTGAACGACTATTTTTTACTTTCAAGAAAAATAATCATTATAGCTTTCTTTGCTTTCTTACATATCGGTAAAAAAATGTATTTCGCATAAGTTCATTTGAAACAATAATTAATAATTTATTCTCTGTTCGCCATACTTTGTGTTGTAGATGTTTTATTTATCTTTTTCTTTTTTATGTACTTTGTATGTACAGCACTATTAAAATTACATATCAGACATGTTTCGGACAACCAGTCCTTCTTCTTTGATAAAAGATACATATTTAAAATATTATAAAATTGTTTACAAATCTGTCAAAATTGATCTTATTTGTAAACAATTTTATAATATTATAAATATATATCTTTATAATTTGTATCGCTGAAGAAGGACTGGTTGTCCGAAACATTGTAATTTTAATAGTGTTGTATAATATATACAAAGTATATATATAAAAAATACAAATTAGTAATTTAATTATTAAATGCTTTATAAGAATTTACATATTTTTTTTGCAATATTGATTTTAAAAAATGAAACAAACAAAGTTCCAAAGTTAGAATGTCAAAAGATACAATAGAAACAATGCTTACCAAAAGCGAATATGTACATCTAATATTCAAACACATCTTTTGTATATGGATTTGTCATGACGCATAGATCTTGACCAACACATACATAATATGATTACTAGTTTGCCTATCTCCTGTCAGATTCCCACTCGAGATACAGGTAATCTTGTACTAATCAATGTATTCTGATCGACTCCAATGCAAGCAAGTCTTCGTTTCCCAGGCCAATGTCAATATCAAACAGTCGTTCGGTGTAGTTGCGAATCCTTGAACTAATAAAGCTGACTGAATGCGACCACCACACGATATCACTGTAATACTAACGCATTTATGTTGCTGCTCGTGTGATAACTTTCAAACATGATACTGTTATGCCTTATTACACTTCAAACAATTTACGAGCTAGTTCTTACTCTATGGATCATAATTCTAGAGATGCTCGTAATAAAATTATTACCACATTTTGAATGTATACAAATAATTGTAGACGAATACTGGATTTTAAACATTGCGGGTTATCATTTTAACCCGATGATTGCCGTAAGCACACATGTGCGCTCTACGTAGATGATCGCCATAAGCGCAGCTGTGCGCGTTTCGCAATATTCGAAAGATGTATTTCAAAAATTAATTCCGATTTTATTATCTATGAATATTTAAAAATATTAACAAATCAAAAAGGATCGAAATTTTTCGATAGTTTGGGAGAAAAACGTGGCGTACCGGCGCGCTGTTTCTACAAACATGTGGCGATGAATGAGTTAAGGATTAATTGTATCTCAGTAGAGACGAAGCTGCAAATTGGAAAAAGAATATTGTGGTCTTGGCGTTTACAGGACTTATGACCTGTCATTGGTTGGGCTAAGCGCACGCTTTATGTAATACAACATTCCCCATTCCGCCCTTCTTACGACCACCACGTCTGACAAATTATTACCTACTATTTTTATTTATTACTAGAGACTGTGGTCTAAGGCAGGGGTCTCCAAACTACGGCCCGCCAGTGTCATCAATCCGGCCTGCGACCGCTAATGACCAGTGTCATCAATCAGGCCCGTGACAAATAATGGATTATTGTTGTTATTGTTGCTGTGTTAAGCTTTTTGTGATAAGTTATCGTTGTTGTGATAAGTGCATTTGACAGTTGATTTGTTGTCAGACGTTTTGCCATTTCACCATGAATAGACTGACGTCAGAAAAGCGCTTGCGAATTCTGCAAATGTATTTTGAAAATCATGGTTCGGTTCGCCAAACTTATCGTGCACTACGCCCATTTTACGGTCGACATAATCGTCCATCCGAGCGCAAGTTATTCGGAAGACCATGGATCATTTTTGTACCACGTACACTCTAGTGGATAATATGCAAACAATGACGACAATTGTCGAAAATTGGATTTCATGATATGTGAAAGGTAGCTAGTGCATCGCCAATTTATTTTCACATGGATTCTTCAATAGAAAAAATACAGTGTGACAATCATACTACCATCGCCGGGAATCGAAGCCGCGACCTTAAGTAAGGAAATCATGTTGTCACTGTGCACCAATCTCGTGATTTTAAATACCGAACAAATAAATTACAAATGAATATAAGGCAATGAATGCGTCAGAAATAAAATTTAGAAATGATTGCTCAGATTGCACGGACATATGAAACGAATGGATGAGAGAAGATTAAAAAGATGTATAGTAGTGTGAATAGAAATACATGTCAAAGAAGGCCAAGGAAACATGGTGTGACCAAATTAATCAATTGTTAAAAGACGGCTGCGTTTGAAGTTAGAACAATCAATGAGCATATGTATCACCGTGTAAGCATGTAGAAGGTTCGAGAGAAACGTATGGTGGCCCATTGTCTCTGCCTACTCTTCCGTGGAAATAACATGAAACTTATGAACACAAACAAATTTGGCAGGAGACATATTTTAATATTATACCATTTTCGTAAGAAGACATAGATATGTGATTGACGTATATTGATGTATATTGACAACATATATTACATAATTTTTTTTTTGTACACAAAAGGTCGTTTGAACCCAATTACTGTATACAATGTATTTTAGCTATTATATTGATTCTCATGACATGTGATAGGTAGCCAATCTATCGCCATTTTATTTTTATGTGAATTCTACACCAGACCAAAGACAGTGTGACAATCACACTGCCATCGCCGGGAATCGAACCCGGGACCTTCGATATGGAAGTCAGAGCTCTTACACTCTGCCATGAAGGTCGACTTATATACTAATTATATACTAAATTATATACTAAAGAGTCCATTGTTAAGAAAGCTAGAATGGCAGTGCACGATAGTGTTATTCTACCGACCCTTATGTATGGAAGCGAAGCATGGAACTGGCAAAAGAAGGATGAAAGTAGAATAAATGCAGTAGAAATGAGATTTCTTAGACGAATGTGTGGAAACTCTGTGTATGATAGAGTGTCGAATGAAAATATAAGAAGTGAATGCGGTGCGAATGATGGTGTTATGAACAAAATAATGAAAAGATCATTGAAAGAATGAACGAAGAAAGAATGGTAAAAAATATATATGTTAACGATGTAAATGGAACCAGAAATACAGGAAGACCGAGGAAAACGTGGCACGATCAAATAAATCAAATATTCAATGTCGGCCATATGAGGAGTCAGAGAAATCGAGGCGCGTGCATGACAAGATGTATGAATGTTGAGGAAGCAAAAGAAATATGTCAGGAAAGAAAAGTGTGGCAGTCTATTCTTTCTGCCAACCCCTTCGGGGAGACGGCGTGCTGGTTAGTTAGTTAGTTAGTTCAGTCCATTGTTTTGGCCGAAACACTATGATACCTTAACATTTTAAACTGTTAATAAATAAATGTTTTGTTTTTTGTATCACAATTGTATTTTATTCTACGCGACAGCTGTTTCATCAACCTATGTTGACATCATCAGGTATTACAGATGATGCCAATATTGGTTGATGAAACAGCTGTCCCGTAAAATTAAATACAATTGTGATACAAAAAACAAAGTTAATTCATTATCTGTTTATTATATACTAAATATTATAGTTTATGAAAACAACTTTCTGATAAATTTAAGACATTAACCCTGAATCCATTTTTTAATAAATTAAAACATTACCAAGGTTATGAATTTCGAAACAAGTCGAAAGAAATATATTTAAAAGTGGTAAAAATCTCTGTCTTAATTCATTTAAATTACTTAAAAATACAATAAATATTTATTTTACACAAGAACTTCGTCAGAGCAATAGATATTTACAATGTTATTGTAAATATGAAAATTTGTACAAAAATAAAACAAAAAGTTTAAGAGATTCTCACGGTGTAAATACATAATTGAAACGTTATTTTAAATAATCAAAATTGTTAAGATAACCATTTAATAATATTATATACAAACGTAATTTTTTTTTCTATATTCGTCTTCATTTTGTTGGGGATTTACATTTGAAAAATTAAAAAAGAACCATGTATTTTCACAGCTCTTTATTTTACTGGTCACAATTATAATTTCAAAATCGTACACCGAAGAAAGATAGGAACCCCCCGAAAAGTGTCTGGATAGTGTAAAATAATGTTGTAATAATACGGTATATTTATATTTTTAAGGTAGTTTAGAGGGCGTTTTTTTGTTGGAAAATAAAAAATAATCGTTTTGGAAATTTCAGATGTTTTTATTTACAAATTAAAGATACGAAAATTTTTTTTTGGAAAAAGTTAATAATTTATTATTATTATTATAAGTAGAAGTTGGCACATCGAAAAAAAGCGCGTGGGTGGCCCGGGTGATTTTGGCTCTTGATGTTATCTGAAATCAAAAATTCTAGAAAATTCTTAATTGAAATACATGTCATTCTCGTCGGAACTACCGAGCCATTTTTTCACCCCTAACTTTTTATTTTACAACCCCTTCTTTGCTGACTTTTTTTTTCAAAGTCCGCCATTTTGTTATTTATACATGAAATTTAACTTCTGTAGTTCCGACCAGAATGACATGTCTTTAGATTAAGAATTTTCAAGAATTTTTGATTTCAGGTAACATCAAGAGCCAAAATCACCCGGGCCACCTTCGATTAATAATAATAATAATAATAAACTATTGAATTAAAAAATCAAATGTATCTTTAATATTATATGTAAATAAAAACATCCTAAATTTCTAAAACGATTCATTTTTATTTTCCTACAAAAAAAGCGCTCCAAAAAAAGACATGAAAATCGGCTTAAGTTACCAGACCCTTAAACGATCTGACTACCTTCGAATGATAGGATTCTAAAACCCAGCTTATCATTTCAAGATAATCAAATGATTTTACTGAAATCTCTTGATGGAAGTTCATCTTAAATAATTATGAAATAAAACGATGTTTTTTTAACTACTTCCACTTTTGTCTTTATTTAGACAGCGACCAGTCTGTCGATGCCAGCGAGCCTGGCGAAACCGGTCGCTGTCTAAATAAAGACAAAAATGGAAGTAGTTAAGAAACATCGTTTTATCATTTCAAATAATCATTAAATTTTTTTGCGTCAAATTCAGTAAGCGTTACATTTAATTTGTCAACGTATACCATCAACATAATATTGCGTAGTACAAATATTTCCATGGCTAGCTGATTGCTCATCACATTACCTTAAACAATCTGACTACCTTCGAATGATAGGATTCTAAATCCCAGCTAATCGTTTCAAATAATCTTTATATTTTTTGTGTCAAATTCAGTAAATGTTGCATTTAATTTGTCAACGTATACCATCAACATAATATTGCGTAGTACAAATATTTCCATGGCTAGCTGATTGCTTATCACATATAGCGCAACAGTTTGTATCCGACTGTTTACTGGCAGAACAAATGAATCGGGCGGGAAATAATTGACGACAGAAAATGTTTTGGTCGGTCGGAAATATAATTGGCAAAGAAACAGGGAATTTTTTGATGACGTTAACCTGCAAATAATATCGGCGAAGCAAATTATATTTATTATCATTCTCGAATGTTCGCGTCGCCCGGCAATGCTTCCACTAAAACAGTGGATTATATTTTCACCTATCTAATTAGCGAAGGTGCGTGCCTTGCTAATTGCACTATTTATCTTAAAAGTACGTTTGATACATATCGATAAACCAACTATTTTTCGCAGCTTAAATACTGATGTATTATTAAATTTTTTATTAAATTTTATATTTAGTTTCGACGATCTCTTCAACAAAAAGTCTCACTATATCTAGGCAACCTACAAGATGTAAGCTGACTGTTGATGATATACCTGTAGAGCAAGTATTGAGTTTCAGATATTTGGGAGTAGAGATCTGCAGCCAAAATGACCTTTATACCGAAGTACGTGAACAAGTCAGTAAAGCCTCTGCCGTGTCAGGATGCCTGAAGTATCTGGTCTGGAAGAACAAACACATGCGTGTCGACAGCAAGATCAGAATCTATAAAACATGCGTGCTACCTATCATGACGTACGCTGTAGAGACGCGGGCTGACACTGTGCGAACCATGGGACTACTAAGAACATCGGATATGAAGGTCCTAAGATCAATTACTGGAAAAACCCTCCGAGATCGTGTCCGCAACGTAGACATAAGAAAAACTTGCGAAATAGAGGATATCGTTCAGTGGAGTAGATCCAGAAGAAGATACTGGAGGGACTATGTAGCCCGAATAGATGGTGACAGACTTGCATATACAGCCGCTTATGAAATCCCCTCCGGACACCGCCCACCTGGAAGACCGCCTAAGAGATGGAGGGACAGCTGGATCTCATCATCCGACGAGACATGATTTCTGTGTCACAGATCGTCAGATCTATTAAAAGAAGAAGAAGAAGAAGAATATCTCTTCAACAAATAAATTTTTTAAATGCAGTGCGAATGAAAGTGTAATGAACTAGAATTAAAACGATTGAAAACGTCTGTTTTCAAGAAGTTTTATTATAATTTATGGGAATGACATGTTTTGTCTTTCTAAGACATTATCAAATGTTGACTTATCGTCGTCCGTTAATTATTAAATGCCATATTATCACCGTCGTTTATCAAATAACATTTGAAAATGTTATTTGATATCATAATCATACCTATAAATTATAATAAAACTTCTAGAAAACTGACGTTTTTTTCGTATGTAATATCGAGTTTTGCATCTTTCTTCAACTTACTTACTTCCTATGGCCATACAACTATTGAAGAGTTTAAGCCTCCTTGATGATTTTTCGCCAAGCTCCTCTATCCTGCGCCTTTTGCTCCCAGCAGTCCGATTCGCCCAACCAAACATTGTCCGTTAAGCGCTGTCTAGGCCTTCCTAGAGGTCTTACTCCAGTCGGTATAGGCGCGTACGTTCGTACTCTTCGGTTCCGCATACGTGCTCAATCCATGCCAGGCGACCGGCTCTCACGGTGCTCGTTATAAGCCTTTTTTCAAGAAACTATAAATATGTAATGAACAACAAGGGTCATTAAGATGGTTTGGAACACATGGAACACATGGAATTAAGGAATGAAGGATGAATGGTGTTGAAAGTATATACCTAGAAAAACGTGGCACGATCAAATCAATAAAATATTTAATGTTGCTCACACTGAAGAGTCGGAGAAATCGGCGTGCGAGCTTGACACGAAGCAAGCCAAAACTTAATTGATCGCTTCCCAGTACCTACATCCGACACAAGTATCTCTCCTAAAAATTCAATAAAACTTCTTGGCGTCCATCTAGAGACTGGTCTTTCATTGAAACCTCAAATCAATAAAACAGTCAGTAGTAGCTTATTTCATCTAAGGCAATTAAAAAAATATTCCCGTTGACAGTTTTAATACATTAATCAACTCATTCGTCGTATCAAGACTAGATTATTGCAATGGAGTCTACGCCAACATCCCCAAACAGCAAACTAATAAACTCCAGTCTGCATTCAATGCAGCGCAAGATATCTACTCGTACATTGCAGTCTACATTGCGATCAGCTAAGACTTCTGCGATCGGTAGATTGACTGTGCCAAAACGCTGTCCTAGCACAAACTTTGGCGACCGAGCCCTTGCAGTAGCCGGCCCTTTAACTTGGAACAATCTTCTTTAGTGCATTGAGAATCAGTCAGAGTTTAGATCGAGACTCAAAACGCACCTGTTCAAATTATCATCAAGTTCAAGTTCATAAAACGGAGCATTTTTTACAGCGCCCTTGAGATGAGTAATTCATTAAAATGGCGCTCTATAAATTATCCAATTTATTATTATTATTATTATAAGATAAGTATGTCAGGAAAGAATAGTGCGGCGGTCCATTCTTTCTGCATATTGCTTCGGAGAGATGACGTGTAAGTAAGTCTGAAATCATTATTTAGGAGCCATATTTTCTATGTGACAGATCATCAGATTTATTGACAGAAAAATACTTTGAAAAGTTTTAAATTAAAATTGTGTTCGGTCTCAACAGCATTTTTTGTTGGTATCGTTGGTTATTATCATGATCGTACTATATAGAATATTAAAAAAGTCTGTATTGGTTGATTCGATGTCATACATCACACATGTATTTACAATTGTTAGTATGCCTAAGATGGTATGCTAGATAATTTGCATAACTAAATTATTCGAACGTGTTAAACTGAAAGAAACAAATTTAAAAATAGAACAGTTTAGCATAATGTATGCACAATTATACCGGGTTTAACAAAATTGCACGTATATGGGTTATTCATATTTAAATTGTATAAGAAAGCAGCTGAGTCAACGAGACTAAAATACTCCCATCATACACATTGTCGCACATATTTTTACATTTGGACTACACGGTGAATTTTTATTATAGTACAAATTCAAAATTTAAACACCAAGGCATTTTATTAAACCCCTAGAGACCTAATAAAATTATATATTTCTATTTTTATAAACTAAAATTGTATTATACGTTGTATTGACATGTTTCGTCTGTCTAAAGGTCCTTTTACACTGGACCGTCATCAGCCGATACCGACACGTCACGCGTTTGCGTTGAGCATATAATCGGTTTGTTTGTTTTGATGGTGTCTTGTTACTCTTAATTAATGCCGATTCCGTTCATATTATATTTTAATTCTGAGATAATCGCCTTCTCGGCAATAAACACGGTATATTATATACTGTTAGAAACATCCTGAAAAATATTGATAATTTTTATTAAGTGTCAATTTTATGTAGGTAGGTGCTTTCTTCGGCAACCCCCGGAGTCAGTGAGATTCATAGCTATTTTTATCGTGACGTGTCGGTATCGGATGATGACTGTCCAGTGTAAATAGACCTTAAGGCATTTTCCTTACCTTATCTTGCTGCATGGTCCTTATTTGACCTTATTTTATGTTATTGTTTCAGAATGAAAATATAAATCACATTGTGCATTTCGTTGATTTGTCTTTCTGAATTAAAATTTAGTTTATTACACATTTGAGGTTTCTTTCTAGACATGTTTAGAAGGTTTTACACCTTCATCATCGGGAAAACGATATAATATCAGAATTTAGCACAGTTTATGGTATATTGTTCTCCCTATGAGTGGAAAAACTGTAAAGAATGAAAAAAACTCAAAATCCTCAATTTTTTTATATCTTTGACCGGTTTTGGTAGCTCGTTGCTATCTTATCTCACCAAAAGATGGCAGAGAGCTGCCAAATTGGGTCGAAGACACAATCATTAGTACATTTTTACAAAATATACATTAGATTTTTTCCCCATTCCGCCCTTCTTTATTACAGTGTAGATTAGTACAGTGTAGATTGAACTAAAAAATGTGAAGTGTTTCTCAACATATTAGCATATATACATCTTTAAAAAAATTGTCAGACGTGGTGTTCGTAAGAAGGGCGGAATGGGGAATGTTGTTAACATAAATCGATCGCTTAACCCAACCAATGACAGGTCATAAGTCTTGTAAGCGCCTCGACCACCATATTCTGTTTCAAAAAAACAATTAACATATTCGTCTCTATTGAGATACAATTAATCCTTAAGAATATATTATAAATACGATGTTGCATTCCAATTATTCTGCCTACCCCTTCGAAGAGTCGTCGTGATGGTTAGTTAGCTAGTTTTTTTTTAAATAAAAATATATCTAAAATGAATTAAAAAAATATATATATTTATATACTCGTATATTTTTAATGCGGTCTGATACTGTTCAGACAACAATTGCCCGTTGAACTCTATCTTAATTAACGCGAAAGTCTATTATGAATATTTATGTATACATTATACACAATATGGCGTATTAAGTAAAGCAACTCGGTACGCACTTCTCATTATTTTGTAGGCTGAATCTAATACAAGGTTTGACATGTTTAAAATTAATGAGAAATTCTAAAAGACAAAGTGGTTCGTTAGATAAGACATTTCTTTGCCACAATTAAGAAAGAGGAATGCAATTATGTTTATAAAAGGACTTGGAAAGACAAACGAGTCTAAAAACCTTGAGATATTTCTGCTGTTAACTAATATTTCTTGAGCTCTTTAAAAAAATAATTATATTGTATACCTACTAGTTTTTAAAGAATCTCATTAGGGAAGAAAACGTGTTCTCGAAATTTTTATTTTATGAATATACAATAATAATAATAATAATAATTATTATTATTATTTTGTTGAATCGCTCTTTACATCATGACAGCGAGCCAAATGGATGTAAAGGGTATTATAGCTATCATAGTGATTCTCGTGACATGTGATAGGTAGCTAATCTATCGCCATTTTATTGTCACGTGAATTCTACACCAGACCAAATATGAATGAAAAGGTCTGTCTTCTAGGAGTTACCTAATGCATTATCGATTGTTACATTTGAGAAATGTCTTAGAAGGACGAAAAATGTCATTCCATCTATCATATAACGAAACTCCTAGAAGACAGACGTTTTCATTAATATTAATTATTATATATGAAGTTTTAAATCATTTTTCAAGAAACTATAAATAATATACAAGGAGTATTTTCATAAATCATTTTTTAATTCTTTGGCATATAGAATGGAATAATACTCCTAGCGGCTTCTAACAATATGTTGGTCAACAGCCTTCACATTGTGTTAATAAGGTAGTTTGCTAAATGCCGAAAATCATTCTCCATAGATGGCGTTAGTGGGTCGGTTGTATAGGTTAATTCTTGAAAAATTCACTAGTGCAACCAAATCTACATAGATGGCTGACTGAAACTGACACGTGAAGATAAATATGGATTTTGAAGTATATATACATCTTCCAAAAATTTGTCACGCATGATCACAATAACAAAGGTGGAATGGGGAATGTTGTAATTACATAAAGCGTGCGCTTAACCCAACCAATGACAGGTCATAAGTCCTGTAAACACCTTGATCATCCATGTTCAGTTTCCAGTTTACGTCTTCGTCTCTATTGAGATACAATTAAAATTTAACGCTTTAAGTTTACCATAAACAGATACAAAGCTTACCAAGGTTGATCTTTGGATACGGCAGTTTTAATAAATTCTATGCGGTAATAACAAATCCAGATAGAAGATCTATTAAGTACTAAATTTTATCTCGTTTTTGTTGATATTTACTTCTTCTTCATAGACTGGCGTCGACTATCACTTGAGAGTATATGCCTCTATCTTGTGTAAAAATAAATACTGTTCTAATCCCAGTTCGATCACATGTGTTTTGGAGCCAGGGGATCTGTCTACTCTCCACACCTCGACGATCCTCTATTTTTCCCTTTATGACTCCTTACATTAAACGTTGGTTAAAAAATAATATAACATTAAAATATTATATTATTTTTTAACTTTTGTACACGTTTTAAATACACTGTCATTCATTTTTATGTTATATTATTTTAACAACTCATTTTGGTTTATAAAAGCACTTTAATCTAAGTGTTTGCCTTTCTAGAACGAGTCACCCCGGTAAGATTTTAAATTATCTTATTATTCTTCCTCGTTGTAGACCCATGTGGTCTGTTCCCCAGAGTGTTGCTCCTCCTGTGAGGTAGACTCCCAGCTGTCCTTCCATCTTTAGGAGGTCTTCCACGAGGACGAGTCCCATGATTTTGATTATGCAATGCAATATAGGGGAGTCTGGTGGTGTCCATTCTTTGAACATGCCCGTACCAGTCCCTTTTTCGCTGTCTGCTCCATCTTATAATATTCTCAACCTCACATATCTCTCTTATTTTGGTGTTCCTCATGCGATCTCTAAGTGTCTTGCCTGCAATTTTAAATTATGTATTCAATAAAACACAATAAAATAAAATATACTGTACGTAATACTGCTTCTTCTTTTTGCCCTGTCACATCTCCGTGGTGCAAAGGGTCTCAAAGAACCTTCTCCACCCGACTTTATCGAATGTTTATGTCTAAAAAGACGAGGTTAAAGCAGCAGGTCTCACTTATGTAACGAAGAACATAATAATACCGAATTGCGTACATACTCGTATACCGTATGTGCAAATAGCTAATTGCGTATATATTATATACTATATGTTCAAAAAGCTAATTGCATACATACATATTGTATGTGCAAATAGCTAATTGCGTATATATACTGTATGTGCCAATAGCCAAATGTGTACATATTCTGTATGTGAAATAAGCTAATTGCGTATATAATATACTGTACATAATAAATAGTAGTTGAGTTCGCGTATTTAGGTAGTATGTTTACAGGAGATGGGCGAGTGGAGAGGAATATTGAAAGAAGGGTTGGGGCAGGCAACAAAGTGAATGGTGCACTTAAAGTTGTCATCGCAAACAAAAACCTATCCAAAAAAGCTAGAATGGCAGTGCACAATGGTATTCTTCTACCGACCCTTATGTATGGAAGCGAAGCATGGAACTGGCAAAAGAAGGATGAAAGTAGAATAAATGCAGTAGAAATGAGATCTCTTAGACGAATGTGTGGATACTCTGTGTATGATAGAGTGTCGAATGAAAATATAAGAAGTGAATGCGGTGCGAATGATGGTGCCATGAACAAAATAATGAAAGGATCATTAAGATGAATGGACATGGAAAGAATGAATGAAGAAAGAATGGTAAAAAAATGATATGTTAATGATGTAAATGGAACCAGAAATAGAGGAAGACCGAGGAAAACGTGGCACGATCAAATAAAATCAAATATTGAATGTCGGCCATGTGAGGAGTCAGAGAAATCGACGCGCGTGCATGACACGATGAATGAATGTTGAGGAAGCGAGAGAAATATGTCAGGAAAGAAAAGTGTGGCAGTCCATTCTTTCTGCCTACCCCTTCGGGGAGACGGCGTGATGGTTAGTTAGTTAGTTAGTAAAATTGCGATAGATTAGCTACCTATTATTTGTCATGAGAATCAATATGAAAGTTATAGTTAAAAAACATCGTTTTATTTCATTATTATTTGAAAGTTATACCCTTTTTGGCTCGCGCTGTAATAATGTAAAGAGCGATTCAACAAAATAATAATTTTAATACTGTATGTGCAAATAATCACATAATATATTTATAATAAATTATTATTATTTCCTAATTGATATCTGAGGCTAATGAAAAGGTCACTATTTAATGACGTTTTAAAATATTGACATATTACAACTGTAAAAAATAACAAAAAATAAAATGAAAACGTTTCCAACGTATGTGTAATAAAATAAGTCAAACAAACTATTTGTTTTTAAACATTCGTAATTTTACGAGATAAATACGTTGATAAGAATACAATATTTTAGCATTTTTATCCCTCTATCTTGTCAAATGATGCTCTTTCATGGATCAGTGATCAAACACTTAAAAGGTTTATATTAGTAAAATTAAATTAAATTATTTAATATTTCTAATTATAGTACCGGGAAACAGATTGTAAATATTATTTTAGTCACCAATCATATGCATTAACTACTCCACTTGCCAAGCAGACTGATAGCAATTCTCTGATAACCTATGTGGGTCTAACTGATTTCGCAAAAAAGTTTGACTTTACTGCCTCGTTTGTGGTTATATAAGGCAAGAATTCAATGTTAATAACTGTGTCTAGCTATGAACATTGGGAGGAGGAAAATGATCATTGGTTTCTTGTTCTTTAAGGCTTGAAATAACTTTACGCAAGAACACCTCTCCGTAAACCTAAAAATATCATTTGGAATTTTTTTATGTGTCTTTGCTAATTCTGTCTCGAGTCTCTAAGCATTGATCATTACTCGTGAGAAAGATTACGTTTTGAATCTATGCCGTTCCCGAATCTTTATTTGTTCTTAATACGAATGAAAAAAACTTATGTTTTTCTAGAAGTTTTATTATAATGTTTTATTATATTATGACATGTTTCGCCCTTCTAAGGCATTATCAATTTTATTTTATTTTATTTTATATCATTGTATTTTATATTATTTGTTTTAGATTTATTTTGTGGGTGTCGGACGATCGAAGTGTGCGCGGGAGATGCCTATTGGTGGCGATGAGGTTCGCAACCCATCACACCGCGTCTCCCGCGGAGCGAAAAGAGAAGGATGGAGTGCCGCATCAGTAAAAGTGTGACAGTCCATTCTTTCTGCCTACCCTTTCGGGGAGACGGCGTGATGGTTAGTTAGTTAGTTAGTTAGAAAAACATAAGTTTTTTCATTCGTATTAATTATTTAATATGGAGTTTTACATCATTGTTCAAAAAACAATAAATTTATTTGTTCTCATTTATAGTAATATAAATACTAACTAACTTACAAACACGCCGTTTCTCTGAAATTGTAGGCAAAAATAATGGACTACCACACCATTCATTACTTATACTCGTACATCTCTCGTTTTCTCCACAGTCTTACAAAGTGTTAAGCACGCACATCAATTTCTCAAGACTTTTTACGTTACCCGACTTTAATATTTGATCATGAAACATTTCCCTTGGTCTTCCTTTATTTCCTCTTCCATTAACATTAAATCATGCTTACCTTTGCTTCTGCATTCATTCTTTCCATGTGTCCAAACCATCTAAACGAGCATTTCGTTATTTTGTTTATAACATTTTTATTTGCACTGCATTCCCTTATTATATTTGCGATATTTTTATGAATCCAAATACTATTTTTTCCACTTTTAAACTTATTCTTCTCGGCATGTTTCGTTCTTAAGGAATTCCAGTGTTAATGCCTTTCGTTTATCTAAAATTCTTATATTTGCAATGCTGATATAAGAAAGGAATGTAGAGCGGAAGAAGATGTTATGAACAAAATTATGAAAGGATCGCTGCGTTGGTTCGGACATATGGATGGAGAAAGAATGATTAAGAAAGTATACGTTAATGATGCAAATGGAGTACGGAGTCGAGGCAGACTGAGGAAAACATGGCATGACCAAATTAATCAAATTTTAAAGGTTAGTCATCTTAGAAGTCAGAAGAATCAACGTGCGTGTATGACTCGCTGTATGAATGTTGAGGAATCTAGAGAGGTGTGCCAGGATAGAGTAGTGTGGTGGTCCATTCGCTCTGCCTACCCCTACGGGGAAATGGCGTGATGGTTTGTTGTTGTTAACAATATTAGATTAAGTACACTTCTTTATCATTTGAAGATCTAATTTATTTTGCATTTATTATATTGTATTTTCATCCTTCTTTTGCCAGTTCCATGATATAAAGCTGAGTTATACTCAATCTTAAAATATTATACTGTATTTGTTCAAGCAACAATAAATCTACTACAGGCAGAGATGATATTGGCAGGTAACAAGTTATTCGAGAATGGTACCGTAGAATGTTCTGGAAATTGGAAATAATCGTGTTTGTAAAATGTGTTAATATTATCAAAACGATAATCCCACGATAACACCAGGAACTCAATAGTATTTGTTTGCCAAACATGTAGAGCAGAAATGTCGGAGTCGGTCATGTTATCCTCTACCATTAATTGTTATGTTTTCTGCAAATCCCAAATGTTTTACTTGTGAAATTAAATTATACGTATAAAGAGATGTGCTTTCCACGAAATATATATATTTATCGTAATATTTAATAACGAAAATTACGATGATCAATCAAGAAATAATATAGTATTTAAGATAAGCAAATAATTTTACTGAAACCTCTTGACGGAAGTTCATTTTAAATAATAATTAAATAAAACGATGTTTTTCAACTACTTCCACTTTTGTCTTTATTTCGACAGCGACCGGTTTTGTCAGGCGCGCTGGCATCGACAGACCAGTTTGTCGATTAACTATTAAATAATATTTAGTTTTTTTTTATTTAAGCATATCCAACATGGCATAACTAAGTTAAAAAAATAATGTGATTTTTTGAAGTTCATTTTAAATAATGAAAATACAAAATAAAATAGATTTAAAATAAAAACGTACTTAGTTAAATTCTATTTATGTTTTTGGGTTCGACCGGTTTTGGCAGCCCTTCTGCCATCTTCGGGATTCTGAATTTGAACAGAAGATGGCAGCGAGCTGCCGAAACCGGCCGTAGCCATTAAGATAAATGGAATTTCACTAAATATAAACTAAAAAAAAATACAAATGATTTTTATTTTCACCAAGATAATATATTTTTTAAGATCGGCCATGTAAGAAGCCGAAAGCATCGACGTGTGTGCATATCTCGCTGTATGAATGTGGAGGAATATAGAGAGGTTTATCAGGATGTGACGGTCCATTATTTCTGCCTATCTTTACGGAGAAACGGCGTGATGGTTCATTGTTGTTGTTGTGTATCATGTCTTATCAGATTTATAAAAGCTTAGTCATAAGATTAATGAGCGGGTGTGTGCTTTGTTGATTAATTAATGGATATGTATTTTGATAAGTTGTAGGATACGAAAAGTTTTGCTTCTTACAACCGTGAATGATCCGGTATTTCTAGAGATAATTTATCTTTAAAATCAATCATTTTGATTACTTAATTAATATACGTTTGTAAGAGCGAAAATTGAAAACTTTATTTAAAAGAATAAAAATGATCGATATGAAATTTTCAAGTTATTTTCATATAACCATTCGTAATGATTATTATAACCGGCTGGTTGTAAATCTATTGTAGTTTACAGAACGCTTGGCTCTTGACCTAGGAGACTTCAAAGATGTACAAATACATTAACTAAATATCAAATAAATACCATATATACGTATATATATAAATATGTTGATATTAAAATATAATCATTGGTATTACAATTGCATATACAATCTCCAATAGGAGCAGAAAATAGCCCATCATTATAAAAATAAAATTGGTCATCCCAAGACTTGAACCCATGTCTCCATGATTAGGAACCTAGAGTTCTTTCACCAAGACCACAATCCAATCCACTATTTCAATTGATACAAACATATGGAGAAACTAATAATAAATAATAAAAATAAAAATGTCAATAAAAAAATGCATATTTAATTATATCCACTTATGTCGCTGCCATATTTTGGTCTACTGGACCAGAAGATGATCTACTAGTCCGGACTAAGTCAGAAGATGGCAGCGTGCAGCAGAAATCGGTGAAAGCCATAAACATAAGTGGAATTATTTAATTATACATAAAAAATAATTTTTGTATTATTTTCATCATTTGCAATGAATTTCTCCAATGAAATAATAAAAAAAACTCTTTATAATTAATATAAATGAAAACGTCTGTCATTTAGAGTTTTAGAAATTTTGAACCTCAATTCTATAAGAAATTTTATAAGAAACTTGTCTTTTTGAAACGCTAAAATTAGTTATTGTTTCAATAACAATGGTGTAAAACTACATTTCAAATAAATTACTTAAATACAAACGTCTGTTTTCTAGGAGTTTTATTCAGTTTTTTTTTATGGAATGGCATATATCGCCCTTCTCATTATCAAATGATAATACCTTAAATGGGCGAAACATGTCATTCCACAAATAACTTAATAAAACTCTTAGAAAACAGACATTCTTATTTACATGAATTATTTAATATGGAGTTTTATATCATTGTTCAAGAAACAATAAATATCTAATTATAGTGTTTCAAAATAAAAGTTTGTTATAAAATTATGTTCGAATTGACGTTCAAAATTTCTTTCCGTCATATTTTGTCATGCTTTCATACCAGTAAAAAAATCATTAGTATTTAAAAAAAAATAAGAATACATATTTGAATTAGTCGTATAGAATTTAGAATGCCCTTGACATTTGATCAAGGGAGATAGAGTTCTATTTTGGTCATGACCCAAACAATATATATTTTTTCTTTTTTGTACACAGTAGGTCGTTTTAACCAAATTACTGTATACAATTTGTTTTTGCTATCATAATGATTCTAATGGGATATCAGGTAGCTAAAATATCGTTGTTATATTTTCACGTGAATTCTACATCAGACTAAAGACAATGTAAGAATTACACTGCCGTCGCCGGGAATCGAACTCGGTACCTTCGGCGTGGCATTCTTAGCTGTTCTACCACGAAGGAAGGAAGGGAATATTGTACATTTAACGGTATTTATGGAATAAAAATTACAGTTATTTAAATATACGGAACATCAAATCAGTTTATTTTCTCAAAAGGTCTTCTTCTTCTTCTTTGCTAGCTTTCTACCTCCACTGCTGGATATAGGCCTCTTCCAATTTCCTCCACTCGCCTCTATCCTGCCCCCTTTGTATCCAGGATTTTCTTACCTAACCTAACCCTTTT
This sequence comes from Lepidostoma basale, assembly GCA_022606425.2. Taxonomy (NCBI): domain Eukaryota; kingdom Metazoa; phylum Arthropoda; class Insecta; order Trichoptera; family Lepidostomatidae; genus Lepidostoma; species Lepidostoma basale. The sequence continues at coordinate 1,780,867 of JAHDVF020000331.1, read as the reverse complement.
GACAATATCATCGGTCCATCTCATCGGTGGCCTTCCGACACTTCGCCTATTTGCCCATGGTCTCCAACTGACTATCCTTGGTGCCCATCTGTTGCCACCCTGTCTAGCCAAATGTCCTATTGCCATTTTAATTTTGCCAAAAGATAATACTAACAATTATTATAGTTTAAGACATCTAAAGAGAAAATTATATGATTCATGCATACTGCCGGTGATGACTTATGGGATGGAAACTATGACCCTCACCAAGAGAAATGTAGAGATATTAAGAGTCACGCAGCGTTCCATGGAAAGATAAATGCTCGGCGTCAGTCTCCGAGATAAAATCAGAAATGAGGAGATTAGACGCCGAACAATAATAATGGACATCATGGAACGACTAGCGAGACTGAAGGGGGAAATGGGCGGGTCATGTGGCGAGACAGAGTGAGGATAGATGGACCCAGAAAATAATAAGGTGGAGACCATGGGAGAATAGGAGAAGCGTCGGCAGGCCGCAAAAAAGGTGGGCTGACGACATTGCTGACGTGGGGGGGAAAATGTGAAAAATGTGAAAAAAAGCTGCGGCTGGCGGGAGATAGAGACGAGTGGAAGGGAAGGGAAGAGGCCTGTGTCCAGCAGTGGACCGATAAAGGCTGACGAAAAAGAAGAAAAAGAAGAAGAAGACATCTATTAAGAACAGGTAAAATATAATAAATATATAATACCAGGAATGCATGAGCAAGAACATCGATCAAACGTTATTTTATAGGAGTGACTTTGGGGTGAAAAAAAAGATTAGAAGATTTATTCGAATCCTCGTATTTCGCATATATTCAAGGGACTAGCGTATCGATCGGATTTGACTGACGCGATAAATTATTTTTATCCGAATATCTTTATGTGTTTTTTTCCGAACAATGTTTCACAGTCAACATATTGCTTACCAAGTGTCAATAACATGTTTTATCTGTAAAAACAGATGTTTTCTGTGGGCAATGTGATCAAGGCTGCGTGGAAATGTATACACATTCAATGCTTTTTTTATTGTTATAAAAATAACAGCTTACTTAACAAAATCGTTGTAACAAAAAAAAAGACTTTGTCACCTGGCGATAATCGAATTAAATATGTAAATTATTGATTTAAACAATGACAAACCCCAAAATATCGTTAAATAATCATTTTGAACCTTTTAGTTTAAATTTTTAAATACCCTTTATTGAAAAATGGCCTCCATCTTAAATGATAATTATGAATAAAAACGTCTGATGTTTAGAACTTTTGTTATATTTTATGGGAATATTTCGCCTTGCTTATGCATTTCAAATGCCTCTATAAAAAATAAATGATAATACATTTACAAGTCGAAACATGTAATTCCTATTCCCAAACTGAAGTTTTCATTCTTCTTCTTCTTCTCCTGCTTTGTTTAGGACTGTGTCCTGTTATTTCTCGGAGCCTGTTCCTGGAATGCAGATGTCCAGCTGTCTCGCCATCTTTTAACCGTCGCGTTGCCATGTGGTAAATTGAGTTTCCACTGCCAATTTAAAGTTGATTTTCTTAAAACTTATGGACCCTAATATTATAATAAAATTGTAATCCTCCATTGAAGTGTTTTCAATATTTCGTAATAAAAAAAAAGCAAAAAATTACTTCCTTCATCCCAAAAAAAAATATTTTCTAAGACTGCCCTCACCTTCATTCGTGTTAAGGTAGAATTTGTTTTGCTAATATTTACAACTTTATCAAAAGTGACAAATACTTACTCGCTGTTTTGAACGTATTATAAATTATATCTTTGACCTTTTCAATATGTACGTAATAATACCACTGTGGACGGAAACGCAGGACGCAACTTAATAATATCAGAACTGTGAAAATATTAACACTTTACCAAAAGGGACAAATATTAATGCGTACTCGTTGTCTTGAACGTACTATACATTTTGCCTAGGTGCCTTTATCGTCGCCCCGCCGGCCGCTGCGCGCAGACAAGTTTATACCCGTATCTCCAGTCGCCCGTATGCTATGACGCATTACATATCAGAAATCGCATGGTTCCAGAAAAAAATTAATAATGATATGTTTTTCAAATAATCCATGTATGTTATAGATATCGATCTATTCCTAATGAAATTCCCTACAAGATGACATAAATTAAATTTTGATTCATCTAGTCATATGCTTGATATTTAGATAAAGTTAGCGGTAAACTGAACTTACCACATGGGAGCGAGCGTTTTGTTTTGAACACGGTACGTTAAGGGTTAAGTGGTCTTCCTGCAGGTCGATTTCCTGTTGGTACTTTATTTGCGGCTATATTTGTCACTCTTTCAGAACATGCTCTTTCCACATGATCTCACGACATCTTCTGCATTGCAGATCTTTCTTATATCAGAATTTCTTATTCTGTCTCGAAGTGTCATTCCCACAACGGATCGGAGAGTCTTCATTTCTGTGTTTCTTAGGAGACTTTTTGTTCTGATGGTGTCAGCTCTCGTTTCTATTCCATATGTCATTATAGGACGTACACATGTCTTGTAGATGCGAATTTTGCTTTCCTTTAGCATTTTTTTTTATTCATATACAATATTATCTGAATAAACAGTTTTCTATGTCTGTATAATACATACAAGTTGTAAAATACATAATCAAACAAACAGAAATATTTATCAAAATGATTGGCTTACCTATAAAACCAATACATTTATTTTTTGTTTATTGAACAATGATGTAAAGTTTATCGAAAACTTTAGTTAAATTCTTTAGTAGATTTTTTATATTTCATGAGAATAACATGTCGCCTTGCTAAGGTATTTGATAATGACATTCACGTTTGATAGTGTGAGTGATGTATCCCCGATTTTCGGTAAAACCCATTTTTCTGTACCCAAAGGGTATTTATTTTAACCACGCATAATATTTAAGATTTATTTGAGTCAATGTGTAATAGTTACGCAGCTTCGTAAGAGAAGGTTATATCTTCATGAGAGTGAACATATTTAATTTTTAAACCTACGAGTATTTTAATCCATTGCAAGATTAATGAGTTAGATGTTTAGAGATAAATACGCTAGAAATAATTGAGTTTTTCCAATGAATAAAACTGTATAAAAATTCTATTATTAAAATGAAAGCCTCGAGGTATGGATAAGCACGCCATTGTCAGAGCTTACCTTGGCTTCTCCATTTTCATTCAGAGAGCTGTGATCTCTATGGACCTTTCCTCTCCAGATGAATCGAAGCTATTCAAAGAATTCAGACGATAATTAAAACGACCCCGGCTTATTCACTTCATTCCGATAGCACAACAACCCTTGTTTTGTTTTATATCGGGGTGAACAGTTATGATAATCCGATTTCGAGAATTTTTATCGTTTGAAGGGCACTTCGTTATTCTAATTAAATCTGCTATGAATATGAATATGAATTTCGTTTAAAATTTAATATAAAATAATTCGCTGATCGTAAATATTGAAAGACTTATTTTTTAATAAACAATTTATAATTTAGTTGTATCATATTATATTTGTACAAACAACGAAAAAAAAATTAATAAAATTTTTCCCTTTTTCAACTCCATTCATACGATTTAATGGAACGGTACTCATATGCTACTTGTTAACTCGAAAAAAGTTCACGAATTAACTAACTAACTAACCATCGCGCCGTCTCCCCGAAAGGGTAGGTAGAAAGAATGGACTGTCACACTTTTACTGATGCGGCATTCCATCCTTCTCTTTTCGCTACGCGGGAGACGCAGTGTGATGGGTTGCGAACCTCATCACCACCAATAGGCATCTCACGAATACTATTGATGATAATTAATTTGGTTAATATATGGAGATTTTAAGATGGTTTGGACACATGAAAAAATGAAAGAACGGTAAAAAGTATATTTTAACGATGTAAATGGAACTAAAAATAGAGGAAGACCGAGGAAAACGTGGCACGATCAAATAATTAAGTATTGAATGTCGGCCACGTGAGGAGTCAGAATAATCGACGCGCGTGCATCACACGATGTATGAATGTTGAGGAATCGAGAGAAATACCTGTATGTCAGGAAAAAAAAGTGAGGCAGTTCATTATTTCTGTCTACCCCTTCGGGGAGACGGCGTGATAGTTAGTTAGTTTAGTTAATTTATGCAGGCACCTTATTATGATACCATTTTGTGTAAATATTTTAATTTTTTTAATTGGTTTTACAACATAATATGCGACATTAACTACGCAAGGCTGATATATAGAGTATACCAGTTACAGAATTAATCGTATTAGCAGAATAAAAAAACAATAGAAGGGAAGAATTCATCCCTGGAATTTCTTCGAATACAAAACAAGAATTCTTTAAAATTCCTATGTCTAAATTATTAAAGATTTTCTTCGGGCTATCCTCATTCCTCCTGGACATAGGCCTCCTCCATTCGCTTCCACGCCACTCTGTCGTATGCAGACTGCATCCAAGTTATACTAACGTATCGGTTCAGCTTATCCTTCCACCGTAGTTGTGGATACCCTGAACTTCTCTTTGCAGTCCATTGTCTCTAAGTCGGCAGTCTTCTTGTTCATTTTTCGTTCGAGCTTTTGGCTATTGAATTTTCTATATGTCAATATCATATTGATTCTCGTGACATTTAAAAAAAATGAATCATAGGGACTTAAAGGAGTCCCATCGCTTCCCTGAAGCTGTTTAAAGCGGACGTCGCTTTTCGCCAGCTTCGCTCTATCAATCCCTAGGCCCGTCCCTCGTCCATGCAAGACTAACGTTACTGGGGTTGTGATTAAATAAAAACAAGAAGGACCCAGGCCACATTTAAACTACCCAGTTCCTATATGTCCTGAATGTAAATTTATTTATTAAATATAATACAAAATAAAATAAAAATTGAAAACAAAACAGAGTTACTAGAAACTATTACATGTGTACATAACAGCGGGAGGTCAGGTGAAGATCACAGGAAGCAAATGCAGGCAGGGGAGGTTTTTGGCTATTTCGCCCATTATGTTAAATCTACGCTGTATCTTATACTTTGAAATTTATGTTCATAATTATTTATTTCGTTGAATCACTCTTTACATCTTTACAGCGCAAGCCAAATTAAAATTAACTGAAACAAATACATGAAATAGTATATAATTGAAAATAAAATTGTACTGATTCAGTTTTATAATTTTTTTAATAATAAACTAACGAGTAATAAACACGATGACAAATTAAAGATTTTCAAAATGGAGCTAATTTTGATTTGTAAATGATAACGCATAGACGAAATTTCATAACTAACACGAATGAAAACGTCTGTTTTCTAGAAGTTTTATTATATTTGAGATGAATGACATGTTTCGTCTTTCTAAAGCATTATAAAATGTCTTATCTTGTCATTACTAAATGAATGCCTTCTAATTCTTAATCTTATTGTTTTTTTGCTTCTCTTACAAATTCTTCTAATGTAATTGCAAACGATCTGGAATTATATGTTATGTAATTTTATGTATTATAAATAAATGAAATAAATAAATAAAATTCGAAACACGTGATTCACATCAAATATAGTAAAACTTCTATAAAACAGACGCTTTCATTCGTATTAATTATTTAATATGGAGTTTTACATCATTGTTTAAGAAACAAAAACAATAACGAATCGTTCAGGAGAATAATTTATTATTATTATATAAATTAATTATATAATATTTACTTTTGCGAAGAATTGACACATTTGGCGATGAATCGTCAATTTTGGAGAAGAATTGTCGAATCTGGCGACGAATCGTCAATTTTGGCGAAGAATTGTCCAATTCGGCAATGAATTGCTTTTCGAAGAATCCGGTCGATACCAAGTAATCTAGTGGGGATAATTAAGTTTCTTCTATGTGACGCCACCTGCTGATTCTCTATCTAACAGTAATACGTTTCGGATCGAGGAGACGCATTGTATGGGGCGTTAATTAAATTTTCACCCTGTTATTAAGAAAATTTCATTAACAGACTTCACGATGGAGGAAAAATGTGTTTTTAAAACGGCAGAAAACGTGGGCGTTTAATTAATTATTTTGTATTAAATCGGAGTTCTTTCAAGTCTGATTATTTTAAAATTTGTTGTCCAATATTAACGTAATCAAAACGATATCAGGAAATTTAATGAGATGAATAAATAATATGATTTAAATCTATTTACACAACATTCTAATTTTAAAATGTTGTTCACTTTCACGGTTACTGATTTTTTTGGTCTATTAATAAATAACATCGGAATTATATAAATATAATCGGTAATATGCAACGTTTTTTGTCCATATATTTTTGTTATATATACTTAGACATTGGCATAAAAAGTGTGTTTATAGCCATAGTGTACATAGTAATATAATGATTTAAATGTCGACTTTTGTACCACAGCTTTAAAATGGAGCTAATTTTGATTTGTATATGATAACGCGTAGACGAAATTTAATAATTACTAATACGAATGAAGACGTCTGTTTCATAGAAGTTTTATTATATTTGAGATGAATGACACGTTTCGCCTGTCTAAAGCATTTTTAAATGTCTTATCTTGTCTTTATTAAATGAATACCTTAAAATTAGTCGAAGATAACCGAAAAAAATACCCCCTGATTAAATGAATCGAATTTGAAAAGTCTGTCGTGTTAGAAGTTGTAAGAATCGAGTTTGTAGCTAGAGAGATTTGTCAGGATAGAGTAGTGAGGCGGTCCATTCTATTTATCTACCCCTTCGAGGAAACGGCGTGAATTTAAGTTAGTTAGTTCTTCTTTTTTAATGCAATCTGTGAAAATGGTTATCAGTTTTGTTTTTGTGATAAATACGTGAAACTTTCTCTCTATTTTTTTGGTGGTCGTGCCGATGGTCAATGGCCCTCTGGAGTCTGTTGCATCAGGTCTAATTCTGACTGGTTCCATGCGTGTTAGTTAGCTCGTTCATTATATAAAATATTTATGAATGAAGTTTTTCATCATTGTTCATGATGCAACAGACAATACAATTATTCGTCGTATTTTGTAATTCAAGCTATTTTTAAAACTCCCCGAAATTTATTTAATGTATCCATTATTTTCAAGCTTATAAAACGTTGGATATATTATAAATAATGTGTTCATAGTGTTTCGCCCTGTATGGCGCTCCGGTATCCTTTCGAGAAAGCTAAAGCTCCAAGTATTCAGCAGTAGCGTTAAAAGCGTACTGCTGTACGGATGTGAGACTTGGAAGTCTACCGCGGACGTTATTGGTAAACTCCAGGTGTTTATAAATAGGTGCCTTCGCTCAATATTCAAAATCTATTGGCCCCAAACAGTGTCAAATGCCGTTCTCTGGACCATGGCAGGCGAAAAGCCAATTAGAGAACAAGTCGCTAGACGCATAATTGCAGTGAATCGGTCACACTCTGAGACGGAACCCAGCCTGCATCGCTCAGGGTGCACTAGACTGGTCCTCTATGGGGGGAAAGAGAAAGCGAGGCAGACCTAGAGCCACCTGGAGAAGAACCCTGCAGGACGTGGTTAAGGCGGCAGACCTCACTTGGGATGATGCTAGGCATCAGGCATGCAATAGAGTCGGGTGGAGAAGGTTCCTTGAGTCCCTATGCACCACGTGTGTGTGAAAGGACAAAAATAAGAAAGAAGAAGATTCATAGTAATTTCTCATAGTCACGAGTGCCTCGATAATTATTTCAATTAAAACGTAACACGTGACGTCAGATATTTTTCTAGATTATTCAATAAAATTAAATGACCTGAATAATAATTAACATAGACGTTTTATGATACACATGCTTTGTTTATGAAAGTCCCGATATTATTATTTTTTTAAATCTCGCTATTTTTAAAAACGTTTAATACTTTCTATTCTAAGCCCCCAACTGTTTTAATTAAACGCCCCTAAATTACTTTTTCTTTCTTTCCCTCCCTTTCATTAGTGACATGGCTTATATTTTATGTTTTCTCAAGCCTGTCTATTAGTTCAAACAAAAGCAATAATGCCAACTCATAACAAGAACCGTAAAAAACTCTTGACTAACGAGAGAAAAAAATTGCTGAAACAAATCCATGTTCTCATTTTGGCGGTGGTCCAACAATAATTTTCTGGCTAAGTGAACATTCGGCTGCAGCCGGTGTCGGCGACATGGTTTAGCCGTGAAACTGGTAAAGTAACACTTCGTTCATAATGCTATTCAAATTTACCCGTAGCATATCGGTGAACTAGACGATTTTTGGACCACACTTTGACCCGTTAAACTTCGTTTGTTGAAATAATTTAACTTTTTACGTTAAATTTTGTTTTTGAATGAAAACACTTTGTTCTAATTTTGAAATTATTATATTTTTCTCGAGATCTTTCGAAAGTTTTTTTGCTGGTTGCAGTTTTGTAGGATAAATACATATTTAATGTGTATGTTTCACTGTAAACGTTTAAAATGCAAAAATGTAAGATTTAGGACCTGCGACCAGTTTTTAAAATACATATTATCAATTAAGAACTAAGTAATTTAATCTCCATTTTAAAACAACTATTTTGTGATCAAATGATTTTACTGATATCTCTTGATGGAAGCTCATTTTAAATAATTATGAAATAAAACGATGTTTTTTAGCAACTTCCACTTTGTCTTTATTTTGACAGCGACCGGTATCGCCAGGCTCGCTGGCATCGACGGACTAGTGACACTGTTTTAAACTTATTTCTTTATATACATACAGATCAGGGGTAGTAAACATGATTCTATAAAAAATAATAATGTAAAAATTACTGAATTTAAATATTGCTATTTAAGATTGTTAAAGAGCATTCTGTTTTTTATTATTTTTTTAATTGATTACAGCTGACATACTTAGAAATATTCTTTGAAAAAACGATATTTTTATTGCTGCTGGATAGCTGTCTTCTACCAATTCCCCGATGTCCCTCACATTACCCATTAATATCAGTCAAAGAAGATGGAGTTTTTCTCCCCTTAGCACATAACCCAAATATGAGGCCTTTGTAATTTTCACATTCGACAACAGCTATCTATAGCCTCTGGCTCAGTTTTTAATTTTAATGAATTCAAATATAATATGTTATATAATTTTGGTCCGTGCAATTTAAATCCACACGAAAAGTGTGAATTGAAGATTGTTGCACCATAGTTATCAATTGTTAATTTTTTTATGAATTATTGTACTTGCAATAATAAAATTAAATAATGCAAGATTAATACCTGAACCCCAATAAGAATTTAAAAATATCCCTCAGATGGTTTGGACATATGGATCGAATGGACGAGAGAAGAAAAGTCAAAATGTTGTATACAAGCAGTGTGAGTGGATAAAGAAGTCGTGGAAGACCAAGAAAAGCATGGCATGACCGAATTAATCAAATACTGAAAGTCGGCCACATTCGAAGTCGGAAAAATCAACGAACGTGAATGTTATGGTGTATGAATGTGGAAAAAGCAAAAGAGGTATGTCAAGACGGAGCAGTATGGCGATCTATCCTCTCTGCCTACCCCTCCGGGGTAACGGCGTGATGGTTTTGTAAATTGATAAAATTTTATATCTTTTTGAATCGTCATAAAGAATTACACCTACCTTTAAAACAATATATATCAAACATTTTGAATGTATACAAGTTCTTGTAGACAAATATTGGATTTTACCCATTGTGGATAATTTATTTTTATTTTTATAAGGATTGATTGTATCTTAATAGAGACAAATATGTAAATTGTTTTCTGGGAACAGAATATGGTGGTCGAGGCACTTATAGGACTTATGACCTGTCATTGGTTGGGTTGAGCGATCGCTTTATGTTAAACAACATTCCCCATTGCGCCTTTCTCACGACCACCACGTCTGACAAATTTTTGGAAGTTGTATATATGCTAGAACGCTGCACTTATCTTCACATTTTTTTTGTTCACTCTACACTAGCGTCATCTATTAAGATTGGGAAGCATTAAACAGAAAATCTTTATTAAAGCACTGTGAAAGGCTCTGCAAATCATACAGTACTAGTTTACGCTTGGAGATGTCTCTCTAATTTTTTTATGCTTTTAACTTGGACCAGTTTTTTTAAACAAAATTTTGAATGTATACAAATTCTTGTAGACAAATAGTGGATTTTACCCATTGCGGATAATTTTTTTTTATAAGGATTAATTGCATCTCAATAGAGACGAAGATGTATATTGTCTTCTGTTCCCAGAAAACAATTTACATCTTCGTCTCTATTGAGATCCAATTAATCCTTATAAAAAAAACAATATATATCGTTAAATATTAGATTATGTAACGATATAAATGAATAGTTTTTTTTGCATTGCATTTAAATTTTTTATCGATAGTTTTTGCTGGTAAAAATCTTATAATCGCAAAATATACAAAAGTTAACAGTTTCGAAGAATGAACTTTAAGAGCAGTGACAAGTGGGTCAACTCAAATTATTCAAATATACGAAATCGCGAATATTTAACGTTCATATTAAAAAACGGTTCCTAATATTATAATAATAAATTTTACTAGCTGTTTAAAAAAAAACATTGTAATAAAATATATCTTTCTCAATTGTCGCGACAGCTGTTTTGCTAACCGATGTAATCATCGTCACGTGTTACAATCTAACATCGGTTAGCGAAATAGCTATCTCGCCAAGTTTGAAAGAAATATAATCAATTGTGATAATTTTAACAATATTTTAATTAAACAGTTAATAATGTTGAAACATCAAAGTGTTTCCGCCAAAACAATGGATTATCTAATTAATTTTACATTATCAAGAGTAAAAACGCACAAAGTGACTTTGGTGAGAAAGTTCTGGTCCCATCCCTTATGTATGGAAGCGAAGTATGGAACTGGCAGAAGAAAGATTAGAGCAGAATAAATGCGGTAAAGGTGAGGTTCCTAAGACGTATGCGTGTAGAACGATGTACGACAGAATCTCAAATGCTGATATTAGAAATGAATGTAGATCGAAAGAAGGTATTATGAACAAAATTATGAAAGGATCGCTGCGTTGGCTCGGACATATGGAGCGCATGGGTGAAGAAATAATGGTTAAACAAGTATACGTTAACGATGTAAATGGAGTACGGTGTCAAGGTAGACCGAGGAAAACATGGCGTGACCAAATTAATCAAATTTTAAAGGTTGGTCATGTTAGAAGCCGGGAGAATCGACGTGAGTGTATGACTCGCTGTATGAATGTGGAGGAATCTAGAAAGGTATGTCAGGATAGAGTAGAGTAGTGTTGCGGTCCATTGAAACTACGTGTTGGTTTGTTGTTGTTGTTGTTGTGACTTTGGAGAGTTTCTTGTATTACTAATGTCGAACCATCTCTCATGCGTTCCGAGCATTATATATTTATTATATTTTACCTGTTCTCAAAAGATGCCTTAAACTATAATTGTTATTTGTGACATATTTTGAGAAAATAAACTGATTTTATTTGATTTGAAAGTTATCAAGTCGTGTCAATGAATTACGTTAATAATGTTGAGGAAGCGACAGAAGTATATCAGGAAAGAACAGTGTGCCGGTCCATTATTTCTGCCTACCCCTTCGAAGAGACGGTGTGATGGTTTAGTTACTTAGTTTATTGTTTGACTACAATACAATTGTTGTCCTGAATGACTATGATGGCAGTTATTAATATTTTATTTATCTTATGTCTACTTGAAATTTTATTTAGTTAGTTAATATTATAATGCATTTTAATTCCAAATTTCAAAGAAATCAAATTTTATAGCAGAATTTTAAAATAAAAGTTATGTTCGCGATAATATAATATAATTCAATTGTCTGCTCTGTCAGCTTCTTTTATTTTCTATTCGCCTTGTCAATTTGTCACTCATAGTGACACCCAGTAAATATCTTTTTAGCTAAATGTAGCTCTTTGCCAATATAAGGTGCACAGTGTTTTGTTTCATACAATCTAGACACTAAAAATTCACTTAACAGTCCAGAAATCATGATATCGCAAATGCACACTTATTAAACAATTTGCACTCGAAATCATCACTGCATATATAAATATATTGACTGAAGCAAATATGACAGTGCACAGTGGGGTCTAGTGTCGATCATTATGTGTGGAAGCTTGAAATTGGCACAAGAAGAAACAATGCTGTGGAAATTAGATCACTAAGAAGGATGTCCGAAAAAACAATTTGTGATAGAATACCCAATGAAGTAATAAATGGATACATGGCGGATAAATGTGTCCTTAATATAATTAAGAATAGCCACTCAGATGGTTTGGTCATATGTAACGAATGGATGAGGGACGAATGGTTTTTAAGATAGTAAGTGAATATGTAAATGATAAAGATGTCGAGAAAGGCTAAGAAAAACATGGCATGATTAAATTAATTAACTAATAGGCGACCATGTTAGATGTCGGAACAATCGACGAGCGTGCGTTCTAATGATATGTTTCGTCTTTTTAAGGCATTATCAAATAATTGTTCGTTTTCACTGTTTTGATGTTAATATTATGTAAGTTTAAAAAACGATTTTGAAAGGTATAACATTTTTTTTTCATTTGTTCCAATGAAAATTTGAATAAATTCTTCAATAATATTTTAAAGTTTTTGCTGGTGTTAGATTGTTTTAAGTGCCTAATTACAGTTTATTAAAAAAAAACAGTGGAATAAAAATGTGGAAGTCCACTCTTTCTGCGTACCCTATCGGGGAGGCGGCGTGATGGTTAGTTAGTTAGTTTTTCAAATAATACGTTATGATAAAAGTTTTGATTGTAAAAACGAGACATTGTGCGTTATCTAATGTAATTAATTTTCTTATTTTTTTCGTTTGAAAACTGTTGGAGTTTATTGACCAGAACTAAATACGAATACTCGTATTCCACGTTGTATCTTTTCACATCTCCCACACATCATGTGTTTGCAAGGAAACACCTCGAGTTATTGTTTGAGTGGATTTAGACGTAAAAAATCTTTAATCTTCGCTTAAATAGCATAATGACTCCCACTCTTCGGATACGAATTGAGTTGGTTGAGCACAGACTGATTTTCAAACTGGTTTTAAGAGCCCGTAGACTGGAGTGTAAAAATAGATTGGTATATAAAAAAAAACAAACGTATGCTGATGTTAGCTGCAAATCTGGCTAATTGTAATAAAACAATTTAAGCGGTGTTTAGAAATCGATGGTTTTTCCTAAAATAGGTTTTGTGAGTCATTACATTTTTATTTTATTTCTTCTTCTTCTTCTTCCTTATTGTAGACCTATGTGGTCTATTCTCCAGAGTGTTGCTCCTCTTGTGAGGTCGATTCCCAGCTGTCATTCCATCTTTTAGGAGGTCTTCCATGAGGACGAGTCCCATGAGATTGATTATGCAATGCAATATAGGGGAGTCTGGTGGTGTCCATTCTTTGAACATGACCGTACCAGTCCCTTTTTGCTGTCTGCTCCATCTATTAATATCTTCAGCCTAACATATCTCTCTTATTCTGGTGTTCCTCACGCGATCTGTCAGTGTCTTGCCTGCAATCATCCTTAGTGTCTTCATTGCGGAAGTCCTCAAAACTTGTTTTGTCCTTACTGTGTCTGCCCTTGCTTCGACGCCATATGTTATTATTGGTCTTACGCATGCTTTATAGATTCTCATCTTACTCTTAATGGCCATGTCTTTGTTTTACCATATTGTGGATTTTTGAGCCCCAGAGATTGCAGCTGCCTTGTTTACTTGGGCTTGTATTTCTTCCCGCAGATCAGCTCCCCCCACCAGGTCTAGATACTTGAATGTCCTGACCTGTTCTATGGATTGATTTTCTATAACCAGGTTACATGTTTTGAGTGTTTAGGAAAATGTCATATATTTTGTTTTTTCAATAGAGATCTTTTTTATTTTATTTAAAGATAAAACATAATAAAACGCTTTGTATCCAACCACAGTATGGTTTTCATAATTGATGCCAACTAGCTTCGCTTGTACCCAAGCTTCATGAGGGCGATATAACAACTTCAGTTATTATTGATGGTTGAAGTATAGATTTTGTAAAACTCCATTATTAATTTATGATAGCAAACACGTTAGTGGTTTTACTTGGATTTAATTGACATAAATTATGATAAGTTTGTTTCGCCTTGCGAGGGCATTCTCAAACTGACTATCAACAACCGACAAATCAAATTAACATAATAAAGACAAAAGTGGAAGTAGTTAAAAAACATCGTTTTATTTCATTATTATTTAAATACTAAATATAATATAAAACAAAGTTTTTGAATTAACAGTTATAAAATATAATTTAAAATGAACTTCCATCAAGAAGTTAAAACATTTGATTATTTTAAAAACAGGTGTTTTACTTTACGTACTTTCTGTATTTTGGGGTTTATCTCTAAATTGTTTTCAACAATGTATTCGTTCACGTCGATTACCATAATTGCCAAATTCAGTTCCTTTTGATTGTGTATATAAAATCGATCTCCCTCTATTTCTAGCTCCATTCTAATCGTTCACATATCTTCAATTTCTTTATCATTCTTTCTTCATTCAATCTTTCCATGCGTCCATACCATATTAATGGTTATTTCATTATTTTGATAAAATATAATATTAGAAGGGATTGGAGTGCGAATGAAAATGTTATGAACAACATAAAAAATATAATAATGTGTTAATACAATTATCATTAAAAGAGTATTTACTAAAAAAATATATTATTTCCATTTTAGATATTAAATTTAAGGAATCACGATAATTTTATTAAGTACTACTAAGACAGAAAGAACGAGAGAGAAAAGTAATGTCAGTATTGCTGAATATAAAAAAACATCATCTTTAGATATATCTAGACTTGAACTTCGACATTTCTAATTCATGAGCTCTGTTTCGTATTTATACATATCTCCCACGTGGCAATGCGTATAAATGACACGCGAAACATGTATAAGCAAAGGAACAAGATAAGTCAACACGTTATCTTTCACAACACTCCGGATTGACATGGGGAATCATAAATATTATTATTTGAATCGTAAAATAACATTTAATATCTACTTAATGAAAAACTAATTATGTATTATATTTAATATGCAATTGTAATATATAGTAAAATATGTACCTTGGTATAAGGGCCTTGGTTTTAATTATAGTAAACAATCTAAACATATTTTGATTGCTAATGACATTACATCTAAATTTGAACGTTCGTATATAATGTTTGTCTGGGATGTTTGATGCGTAGCATTGTCATAAATTTTTATTAAGTAAATCTACAGTATATTTATTTTTAAATATTATATTTATAATTTTAAGAATATATTCACTCTTACCACAATGAATACTAAATACTTTCTTCTATGTTCGCCATACTTTTTGTTTAAGATGTTTCGTTTGTCTTTTTCTTTTTTTATATACTTTGTATATACGAGTACAACACTGACTTTAAAAAAATTAAAATTACATATCAGACATGTTTCGAATAACCGGTCATTCTTCAGTAATATATATTATAAAGACCCATATTTAAAATTGTTTACAAATATGATCAGTTTTTACAGATGTTATAAATATTATATACAAAGTATATAATAAAGAAAAAAACTAATACGCACTAAAAAATACTTTATTTAGTACGTGGGATATGAAATCTAAACAGAAGAAATATAAATTTAAAATAAAGCATATAGTAATATTAAATATAATTGTTCAAAATTTGATTATTTAAGTTTATTAATTTATGATTTTTCAACATCGCTTATAAGACTATAAAAAAGCAATATGTTTAGGCAGCATCTCTGACAGAATTAATTTTCAAGAATTCGAGATGAATTTCCACTACGTTAATAGATGTCATTTAAATATACATAATTGATAAAAGTGTGCTAAACAATCTTTTATAATTAGTGCTGACACTAAAAAAAATGTATTATTTCATATGAAAATTTTGCCCATAAAACAGTTTCCAAGTTTAACGTGATCAACACTTTTTAATTATTATGTCTGAAGATACTTTTATATAGTGAACTTACAATTTATGTTAATGTATTCAATATTTCATTTTTATTTGTTCCTATTTCATATGTTCATGTTTAACTCGTTTATTATGCAATAAATATTAAAAAATATTAATTTATTAACCATCACGTCAGCAGTCTGTTCTTTCCTGACATATTTATCTCGATTCCTCGACATTCGTACATCGTGTCATGCGCGTAGATCGATTTTTACGACTTTTCACGTGGTCGACATTTAATACTTAATTTATTTGATCGCGCCACGTTTTCCTCGGTCTTTCTATATTTATTCCGTTTACGTCGTTTATATACACTTTCTTTTACATGTGGGTAGAATTTATTACATTGTAAACAATTTTCTATCTTCACTTCCTGGTGACAAGTCAGATACAAACTTTGTTGACTTTCAATTGAGGGTAAGTGAAAGTCATCGAAGTCTTTCCTATTCATAGCTATCATCATCTACTGTCCCTCGTATCCGAGGAAGATTGTCCTTCACGGATAATCGTGAAGACCGCATTAGAATCCACAAGGGTTCTCATGTGGCTAAATAGCCCAATGGACCCACATGCTTGGGCATCAGACGTTGGTAGTGGAAACGCCACCGTCTCCTGATTATCTCTCCTTTATTCTTTACCTTTTCTTTGCGATGTCATGTGTGCGCTGTGCTTTAAAGTCCTGCGTGCATTTATATATTGTTATTATCCACCTAGGTATGTCTTCTCATCACAACGCGTCTCCCACGGGGGCGAAAAGAGAAGGATGAAATGTCGCATCGGTTAAAGTGTGGCAGTCCATTCTTTCTGCTTACCCCTTCGGGAAAACGGCGTGATGGTTAGTTAGCTGTCTTCTCTAGTCTTTTCTCAGCATTTATTCGATTCGCTTTTATAGAGTCCTTGAAGCATTTCCTCTGACCTTCGTGTGAACGTTTCCCTTGGGCCAGCTGATATTACCAAATTTTCTTTGGAAGTCTTGTCTCAGGCATTCTAATGACAAGCCCAGCAGTTGTCTCTGAATTATGGCAGCCTCAAAACTAGCCTCAACACTCCTATTCATAGAGATGAGCTGTATAGTTAGTGGTATCCTCTTGCTTTTTCTGGAGGATTTTCTGTTGGAGTTGCCTTCCTTTAGACTTATAGGTACATCCTGTTTTAGGGTGCTAGGAGTTCACCATTTGGCCATTCCCTATTTGTTATCACACTGATGGCAACGTCACTGGCAATGTCACATGACAATGTCACATTGCTCATAGAATGCGATTCTGATGCGATGCTGATGGCAATGTCACATTGCTCATGGATTGCGTGATCTATGAGATAACCTGTGGACGCTAGAGAGTTGAACTTGGCAGTAGGGTTGCTGGTGTTAACGCAACGTGGCGCATTACGACGTTTATAGAGGCATACTCTCGGTAGAATCATTTTTAATTTATTGTTTCTTCTAAGGGATAATTAAATGATAACGATTATTTGATGATGACTTGATGACTTGATAGGTGAAACATATCATTCACATAAAATACAATAAAACTTCTAGAAAACAGACGTTTTCATTTGTATTAATTCATCTTTTTTAAAATGGGCAACGCAATCGAGAGATGGATATTCGGTTAGTTGGGTACATATAGAACATGATGAACAATGTTAAAATGTTTGCCACTCACTTAGTGCGAGGTCTTGTAACTTTAACGACCCTAGATAAACGTAAACCCTTTTGTGTAAGTGCTTTGAATTTAAAGTTTTATAAGCTCACTAGTTAAAATTATGCTTTACGTAGCCGAAAAGGATGGCCGGCGTCTACTAAGTAGGAGAAAAACTGCGATGTAAATTTGTTTTCCGTGAAAATTTCATTTTGTTGTTCACGAAATGACTTGTTGTAATGTTGACCTTTTAATAACAAAACAAAATATGGTGAACGTGATAAATAGCAATGAGAATATACTTCGCAGTTTGCTATTTCCCAGGCTTGTAAAAGAAAATAATTAACAAGTCCCTTGGGGAGTAGGATGGGAGTATATGGTATGCATACTTGTCTGATACATCTACATCTTTAGGTTTTTCATATTCTTTACACCGATTCGCGCATTGATTGTTCATAATTTTTATTTATTAAAATATCGAAAACGACTGTATCGTACATTAATTTTGAATTTAATAAAAATGTCATTACCGAAATCATATATGTTTTAACCAAAACATCAAGTTTTGCAAAAATGTACAGATGAAAAAGAATTTTTCAGACTTTCTGATAAAAAATATAAACATAGATGTAATTTATTTCTCTTTTTATTTTTTACATAATTTGTATATACAACACTTATGTTAAAAAATAAAATTACATAGACATGTCCACATGTACGGATAACCAGTCCTTCTAATGTGATACATATTATAACATCTGTCACTTATCATGTAAACAATTTTATAATATTTTAAAAATGTATGTTTATAATATGTATCACTGAAGAAGGACTGGCTGTCCGAAGCATGTCTATGTATTTTTATTTTTTAATATAAGTGTTGTATATAAAAAGCAAATAAAAAAAAATAAAATAAAGCATCATAACAACACAGAGTTTGGCGAATATAGAAGAAATAGATAAATTTTACAGGAGAGCAAAAATAAGATATTTAAATTATTTTGATTATTTATAAAAATGTTATTTGTGTTCCAAATTGTTTATTTCAAATGTCAATTTACGTAGCATAAAGTTATCTACAAGATATATCAATAACTAATAAAAAAAATATATTTGTATATTTAAAAAAAATAGGGGCTGAATGCAATTGTACATAAAACAAATACATTAAAAAATGTAATAAAAAAAGTACAGCTCTAACGTTTTGTCAAAACATAAAGTGTGCTAAAATAATACTGATGGTATATTTAACTCAATTTCACAAAAAACGCATCTGGGACCTTTTGCCAAATATCTACCGAATTAATTGTATATAATATAATTTTAACACGTTGTCTAGATTATTTTGGTAGAACATAAAATTAACGTACTGAAGGTTAAATTTATAATTTTTGGTTTCATGATATGAAAACAGCTCCCATTGATTGAGTCATAAAATTTTGAATGTTTCGAACCTTAAAATGGTAGCTCGTAAAAATTGGAATAAAATATATATATATATATATATATTATATAATAAAACATTAATTTGAATCTGTCCCTTCCAAGTACTATCGGATCACATAATGGTAGTAATGTTTTATGTTATGTATATTGCTTATCCATTAAGTGAATAAATGATGTTTGCATATTTAATTAATTACAATATGAATTACAAACTTGGACTCGAACTTCAGTTATCTTGAGTCTGTATGTCTAAAATAACATTAATTTGAATCTGTCCCTTCGAAGTACTTAAACGGATCACATAATGGTAGTTATGTTATTTTTATGTATATTACTTACACATTAAGTGAATACATGAGGTTGGTATATTTTATTACTGACAACACGATCAAACATTACGAACTTCAATCATCCGATGAAACCATCTCGAAGTTGTTCGAAGACAATGCCCTGAGATATCAACATACTCAAGATCTTAGAAAATATGATGACCTTATTTGGAATATAAATATTATATATTTTCCATAACTTTGTGTTGCGGAATCATTAATTTTTCAATTGATAATATTTTCTTGCAACAGCTGATTCGCTAACCGATGTCATTGTCAGGTCTTACAATCAACGATTGATTCAGTTGATTGTAAGAACTGATGATCCTAACATCGGTTAGCGAAACAGCTGTCGCGAGAAAATATTATCAATTGTGATATTTATAACAAAGTTTCGTTTTTAAACAATTAATAATTAATAATTAATAATGTTGAAATATCAAGGTGTATCCGTTAAAATAATGGATTCTCTCATAAATATTTTTTTTGTATTATTATATACTTTGTATACAACACACTTTAATACAAAAATAAAAATAAATATAACAAACTTGTTTCGGACACAGAAGCCCTTTATCAGTGATATATGATAAAATATAATATAAGTATTACAAATACTTAATTTTTTTTCAGGAATGTGGTCAGTTTTAAATATATTTTTTTAATATCTGTCAAAACTGACCACATTCACGAATTTAAATAAATATGTATTTGTAATATTTATATGATATTTATCATTCACTGATGAGGGGCTTCTGTTTTTTAATTTTTATTTTATTTTTTGTAATAAAGTGTGTGTTGTGTACAAAGCATAAAAAAAGAGAGATTAATAAACATTTTATTTCGTTGACACTTTGTCTGAAATCTTGTCTCTTTGTGCTAACGTTAAATCTGTTAACACATTACCTTGATTGGAATATCAACAGATTTTTTCACTGACACTTTGTTTCAAATGTTGCCGCTCTACGGATACCCAAGCCAATTTCACTGCAGATGATACTCGAATAGAAAAGTGTCCAACTGCAAACGTGTCGAACTAAGCTATCTTTATTACAGAGCAACAGACGAAAGTTTTATGAGCGTTACGTCATTTAATTCTCTTCTCTGGAGTTTAGAAAGTGGTCCATTGTTTCACATACTGCATCAAATAAATGTAGAAAGTAAAACATGATCGATTTATGATTGCTTCATTGCTAAAGATATAAATAGAATGTGCATCTACGAGTATGCCTAACATTCTTTTTATAATGTAATTTTTATGACTGTTTGGTAAATAGTAAAATATAATACGAGTACATCGATTTTTTATTAATCTTAATATTTCTTTAAAAAATATACCTAACATAACTATATTTTTACAATAAGTCATTTCAAAATTAAACGTCTCCCTAAAAAAAGTTTTTAAAAATCAATAATAAAATGAAACATTGTTTTTATAGAACTATTTGTTTTATAAAATCATTTTATTTAATTACTTATTTTAGTAATACAATCTCCTGCTTTTCACGTATGGGTATTAATTTCGACTTTGGTTCACTTTTGTTTTTATTTCGATAGCGACCGGTTTCGCCAGGTTTGCCGGCATCGACGGACTCGTCTATAGATGCCTCGCGAAACCGATCGCTCTGGAAATAAAAAAAAAAAGTGGAAGTAAAAACATCGTTTTATTTCATTATTATTTAAAATAAACTTCCATTTGAGCAGTCGAAGAAATCGACGGACGTGCATGACACGATGTATAAATATTGAGTAATCAAGAGAAGTATGTCAGGAAAGAACAGTGTGGCGGTCACGAACGTATTTTGTTATAAACAGTTAGTCTTTCAATTTGTATCTTTAGTTGTTTGTAATACCTGATGATGGCGTTCGGTTGGCGAAACAGTTGTCCAAATAATAAAAATTGTGATATCATAACAGTGTTATAAATTTTAACAGTTAATAACGTTAAAGTATCACAGTGTTTCGGCCAAAACCATGGACTATTTAAAAAAATATTCATGTCAAATATTTGAGTTTTCCGTGAACAAGCAACATCCCGCAGACTTTTTTTATAAATACAATCCCAACCCTAACTGGTCTTCCATTCCTTGACAATAATGTAAGAATTTATCATAAACCCTAAATCGCCCCTCGCCCTCTTTCGGAGGGACACTCCGGGCCATAAAACAACTACCAAATCACATTCCAACAATGTTTCCTACAGACGTAAGAGGAATAGCCATTAGAGCTGAACCTCTGTAAGCCAGAAGATCCAAGTCCAACATGTATTGAGAGCTCATTCAAACTCTTGACTATCATCATCAGTTTTAAGGTTCTCATTTAGTGTAAGTGTACAAATATTTGACTATTTTTGCAGATACTCTAAATCGGGCCTATTTGTTACCCAAAGGAACATCAAATATTTGTACCATGTAGAGATAACATAGCATTACATTAATGTGCAAACTAGCACCGTTCTAAAAATATCTATCCACAAAATGGTAACTAAAAGTATATAATAGAATAACAAAGTAAAGGTTTAATCTGATAGCTAAATCGGGAGCACACGTTTTCCCCATGAATCGTTCTTCTCTCACATTTTATTTTGGATGCCGAATCGGCGTGAGTAGTTACTTATCAGACGCACAGATTTGCCTTTTAAGTATTCTCTATGCCGTATTAACATTCCTGCCACGAGATGGTTCTTGAAAAATAATCGCATGGGTACGTACGCCGAATCGTAAAAATACGCGTTTTTTTCTTTTCAAACGCAAGTGTTCTAAAAAGCAGGTTTGAAAATGCCGTTAGAATATTTAATTCAATCAAAGCTCATTAGATCAAGCATCTCATTCAGAATTCTTATATATTATTTTGATAATTTTTTTTATAATTTAATTAGCAAAAGTGTTGACGTGCTTTTAAAACTAATTAACAATAATGTAATGTAAATAATTATAAATAAAAACATCATTCCCATAAACTATATTAAACATTCTAGAAAACAGACGTCATCATTCAAGTCATTTAATATGGAGTTTAACGTCGTTAACCAAGAAACAATAATTACGATTTAAATTATTACAAATAAAAAAACAATAATAATGATTGAGGAAGGAAATAATAAATGAAAAAACTAATGGTATGGAAAGTATGGATAGCGAATATCAGATGCAGCGAGCATATTTAAATATTTAGATTTAAAACACGTTTTAATGAGCCCTTGAGGTGGATACATCACAAAAAAGCGCTTTAAATGTTAGCATTATTATTATTATTAAAATAATTAACGACGTTAACGGAAATATAAATAGGGGAGACCGGGGAATACGTAGCAAATGAATCAAATATTGAATACCTACCACGCGATATCGACGTGCGTGCATGGCACGATGTATGCATATTGAGGAATCGAGAGAAGTACGTCAGGAAAGGACAGTGTGACGGTCCATTCGTTCTGCCTACCCCTTCGGGGAGTTGGTGTAATGTTTAGTAAGTTAGTTTATTAAATAACGCTTCGTATAGTATAACCACGGAATTGTAACTAATTTCGCTTGAAGTTAAGCTTTATCACGACAATATAAAAAAAAAACCTAAAAAAGGTTATTACCGTTGTTTACATCTAATTCTGTATTTTTTATTTAGTTTTTTTTTATTGCCTGAAATAAGCGAAACTAGTTGGCATAACATTATTACAATTCCGTGGTTATACAAAGCGTTATTTTATTTTATTTTATATATGTACAACTTTAAAATGTCACAACACAAAGTGAGTGCTTCTTATGCAATATGACTTATTTATTTTTCATTATTTAACTCCTTAGTAAATAATTGATATGACTGAAACTAGAAATTTTAATGGGAATGACATGTTACGCCTTACTGAGGGATTATGTAATGTTATTTGCTAATTTCTGAGTAATGGGATACGTCTCATTTCCATAAAATATAATAAAATTTCTAGATACATTGGTAAAAATAAAAATCATGCTAGTGTAACGCCATTTTTTTTAAACTCCGAATAAAGTATGATTAAATTTCTATAAAACTCAGATGATTGTAACATTATTTTGATATACGAAAAACATTTTTATATCGAATTTTAAATCATTGTTCGACAAAAGGAAAGATAAACCCACTTCAATACCCAATTCATTAGCAACAAAGCTTTAATGTTCTGAATTTTGACAATATTCTATACAACAGATTAATAAAAATGGAAGATTAAAAGTTCAAGGAGAAATAAAATGAAATGAAATCGTTCCTTTGTAAATTTCGTTTGATATTTGATCAGAACATTCGATTGAAATAAATATATTGAGTTTTTTTATTTAAAATGTAATTTAATTTAATCATGATAAAGTACACGACTGAAATGCTTTTGTAAAAACATTCTATTAGATGGAATTAATTTATGAAATCGTAGATTAACGTGAGCGAATAAATTTGTGTATAAATGACGAATATTCTCTTAAACTGTAACACTATCCACAAAATATTAAAAAATACGCCATGTTTCGGAGGATATCTCCATATTCAGGTCTTTAGGTTACCTTGAAGATGGAGGTATCCTCCGAAACATCGTGTTTTAAAAAAATATTTTTTAAATATTTTGTGGATTAAACAAAGTTATTTTCATTAGGAACTAATTGTATCACAATAGAGACGAAGATGTAATTTTTTTTTTTTGGAAACAGAATATGGTGGCCGAGGCGTTTACAGGACTTATGACCTGTCATTAAGCGATCGCTTTATGTTAACAACATTTCCCATTCCACCCTTCTTACGACCACCACGTCTGACAAATTTTTGAAAGATGTATATATGCTACTATGTTGAGACACAAGTGACATTTTTTAGGTAAATCTACAATAGCGCCATCTATTCAGAATATTCGTAAGCATTAAGCAGAAAATATTTATTAATGCAATGTGAAAGGCTTCGCAAACATCATACATACATTGCTAGACAACGCCTGGAGATCCAATCTCCAATTTTATGCTTTTAACTTGGACCAGTTTTTATACAATTTGTTTTTGTATTTATACAAATACTTGTAAACAAATACTGGATTTTCCCATTGCGGGTTAATCATTATTATTAAGGATTAATTGTATCTCAATAGAGACGAATATGTTAATTGTTTGGAACAACATTCCGTAAGAAGAGCGGAATGGGGAATGTTGTTAACATAATGCGATCGCTTAACCGTCGCGTTGCCATGTGGTAAATTGAGTTTCCACTGCCAATTTAAAGTTGATTTTCTTAAAACCTATGGACCGTAATATTATAAAAAAAATTGTAATCCTCCATTGAAGTGTTTTCAATATTTCGTAATAAAAAAAAAAGCAAAAAATTACTTCCTTCATCCCAAAAAAAAATATTTTCTAAGACTGCCCTCACCTTCATTCGTGTTAAGGTAGAATTTGTTTTGCTAATATTTACAACTTTATCAAAAGTGACAAATACTTACTCGCTGTTTTGAACGTATTATAAATTATATCTTTGACCTTTTCAATATGTACGTAATAATACCACTGTGGACGGAAACGCAGGACGCAACTTAATAATATCAGAACTGTGAAAATATTAACACTTTACCAAAAGGGAAAAATATTAATACGTACTCGTTGTCTTGAACGTACTATACATTTTGCCTAGGTGCCTTTATCCCCGCCCCGCCGGCCGCGGCGCGCAGACAAGTTTATACCCGATGTCCAGTCGCCCGTATGCTATGACGCATTACATATCAGAAATCGCATGGTTCCAGAAAAAAATTAATAATGATATGTTTTTCAAATAATCCATGTATGTTATAGATATCGATCTATTCCTAATGAAATTCCCTACAAGATGACATAAATTAAATTTTGATTCATCTAGTCATATGCTTGATATTTAGATAAAGTTAGCGGTAAACTGAACTTACCACATGGGAGCGAGCGTTTTGTTTTGAACACGGTACGTTAAGGGTTAACCCAACCAATGACAGGTCATAAGTCCTGCAAACGCCTCGGCCACCATACTCTGTTTCCAGAAAAAAAAAAACAATTTACATCTTCGTCTCTATTGAGATACAATTAATTCTTAATAAAAATTAATAACCCGCAATGGGTAAAATCCAGTATTTGTCAACAAGTTTTTATAACACAAAAAGTTATTTTCAATTTCCTAAGTATATTACTATGGAATTCCACAGTGCCTTAGCGTTCAATAAGTTGTAACACTATCGATCCATTTGTATTTGCTGTGTTTTTTTAAATACTTTCATGAGACAGGATCATTTGAAATGATACGTTAATTGTTCAAAGGTTAGTTGTGGTTAACTAAAAAAATTATAGCTTTGTTCGTATAATATTGCATTTCATTTATTATAAATGTATTCTATTGTTTGTATAAATTAAGTATTTAAAACAAAATAAAGGCCGACCTTCGTGGTAGAGTGGCAATAGCTATGACTGGCACACCGAAAAACCCGAGTTTGATTCTAGGCGATGATAGTATGATTCTCACACTGTTTTTGGTCTGGTGTAGAATTCCCGTGAAAATAAAATGGCGATAGATTAATAAAAGGTATGGAGGAGAAATAATGGTTATTAAAGTATACATTGACAATGAGAATGGAGCTATTAATAGAAGAAGATCGATAATAACGTTAACGTTATTATCGTTAATTATATTAACGTTATTATATTAACGTTAACGTATCTTAATACATATGAGAAATCGACGTGCCCGTACGACATGATGAATCAATGTTGAGGAGTAATTAATTAATTGCACGTCATTTATTTGAATTTTTAATATGTTTATTTCGGATACGAAAAACATAGGAATTTTAAAAATACATTTGGTGACATAAAATAAATACCTAAATACCTCAAAAACCTTCAAGTTAAGTCTGTATCTTAAATTCAATGTATGATCCATTTACAAAGGTGCTGAAAAATAGTATTTGCTTAACCTACTTACTACAGAGATAAGCATGTATTTGATATTTATCTTCTTCTTCTTCTTCTGCTTTATTTAGGACTGTGTCTTATTATTTCTCGGAGCCTGATCCTGGGATGCAGATGTCTTGCTGTGTCGCCATCTTTTAGGTGGTCTTCCTGCAGGTTGATTTCCTGTTGGTACTTTATTTGCGGCTATATTTATTACTCTTTCAGAACATGCTCTTTCCACATGATCTCTCCAGTACCGTCTTCCCAGTCTTCCCTATTGCACGACATCTACATTGCAGATCTTTCTTATTTCAGAATTTCTTATTCTGACTCGGAGTGTCGTTCCCGCAACGGATCGGAGAGTCTTCATTTCTGTTGTTCTTAGGAGACTTTTTGTTCTGATGGTGTCAGCTCTCGTTTCTATTACATATGTCATTGTAGGACGTTTATTTTATGAGAATGCAAATAATTGATTTTTTCAAAGGCAAAATAACGTTATTTCATCACTAATATAAAGACAATACTGTAGAATTCAATATTAACGATTATTTTATAAATAAATACATTGGTTTTCCCACTTATGAGTTAATATGTCTTGGCACGTTTCAAAGGATTTACACTTTCATCATATGGATTAAAAAGGTGTAATGCCTTTGAAACACGTCAAATAAATAAACCTAACAGCGGAAAAAGAAGTGTTGTATGGCATTAAAGTTTTGTTTTGTTTTCTTTTGTAATGAAATGAAATGTACATTAATTTGTTATAAATAAATAAAATATTTTTAAAAGTTAGCTTATAACAGTTCTTATTTACCTAACTTAACTCTACCATAAACTTTAAAAACCACCGAATGCTATCAAAGGAATTTTTCAAATTGACGTTGGAACAAATGTACATAAAGGTTCAATTAATTAATTTTAATAGTTGAAAAGCTTATTGTTACATCTGACAATTTCAACGTAGGTTGACGAAACAGCTGTCGCGAAATACAAAAAATAGCGTTTTACATTATATTTCAACAGTTCTTCTTCTTTGCTAGCCTTCTTCCCTCCACTGCTATATAGGCCTCTTCCAATTTCCTCCACTCGTCTCTATCCTGCCCCCTTTGTATCCAAGATTTTCCAATCCTTTTGACAATATCATCGGTCCATCTCATCGGTGGCCTTCCGATGGCAACAGTTAACCGTCGCGTTGCCATGTGGTCAATTGAGTTTCCACTGCCAATTTAAAGTTGATTTTCTTAAAACCTATGGACCCTAATATTATAAAAAAAATTGTAATCCTCCATTGAAGTGTTCTCAATATTTCGTAATAAAAAAAAAAGCAAAAAATTACTTCCTTCATTCCAAAAAAAAATATTTTCTAAGACTGCCCTCACCTTCATTCGTGTTAAGGTAGAATTTGTTTTGCTAATATTTACAACTTTATCAAAAGTGACAAATACTTACTCGCTTTTTTGAACGTATTATAAATTATATCTTTGACCTTTTCAATATGTACGTAATAATACCACTGTGGACGGAAACGCAGGACGCAACTTAATAATATCAGAACTGTGGAAATATTAACACTTTACCAAAAGGGACAAATATTAATACGTACTCGTTGTCTTGAACGTACTATACATTTTGCCTAGGTGCCTTTATCCTCGCCCCGCCGGCCGCGGCGCGCAGACAAGTTTATACCCGATGTCCAGTCGCCCGTATGCTATGACGCATTACATATCAGAAATCGCATGGTTCCAGAAAAAAATTAATAATGATATGTTTTTCAAATAATCCATGTATGTTATAGATATCGATCTATTCCTAATGAAATTCCCTACAAGATGACATAAATTAAATTTTGATTCATCTAGTCATATGCTTGATATTTAGATAAAGTTAGCGGTAAACTGAACTTACCACATGGGAGCGAGCGTTTTGTTTTGAACACGGTACGTTAAGGGTTAACAATATTGAAGTATCATGTTTCAGCCAAAACAAGTTTTAATTTGTATTATGAGTGTATATGAATTTCTACATCAATGCAATGTTACCCAGTTTATGCTTCAAATTGGTATACAAAAGCATTTTTAAACTATCTATATAATATGTTTTCTCAACGGAGTATCTTTGAATGTTAATGTTTTTAGATGAAGCTTCAGCGAATTCACAGAGACAGTCTTGTTAATGTCACATTTCTTTACGCATATGTACGTTTTTGCTATCAAGCTATTGTAATATTTATTCTCTGAGTCTTGATGTCTACAAAGGTTGGGCTGTTACTTTTATTCGCAGAATTCTTTTTATTATTAACGTCTTTTGCCCTTTAACGAAATATTTAATTTAGCTTGTTTGTCTATTGACATTCTAGCATAGAGAAATGATGAAAGAAATCTGGTATAATTTGTTTTAGCATAAAAGTACTTTTTTTTCGATACTCTTCTTGGAATATTTTGAGCTAGTAACTATACAATACAATACAATACAATACAAACCATCACGCCGTTTCGCCGCAGGGGTAGGCAGAGAGAACGGACGGCCACACTACTCTATCCTGGCAAACCTCTCTAGATTCCTCCACATTCATACAACGAGTCATACACGCACGCCGATTCCTCCAACTAACATGACTAACCTTTAAAATTTGATTAATTTGGTCAGGCCATGTTTTCCTCGGTCTGCCTCGACTCCGTACCCCATTTACATCATTAAGGTATACTTTCTTAACCATTCTTTCTCCATCCATGCGTTCCATATGTCCGAACCAACGCAGCGATCCTTTCTCGATACGCCTTAGGGACCTCATCTCTACCGCATTTATTCTACTCTCATCCTTCTTCTGCCAGTTCCATGCTTCCCTTCCATACATTAGGGTTGGGACCAGAACTCCATTGTGAACGGCCGTTTTCGCTTTTATTGGTAAATTGATAAAGCTAATAACTAATAACATTAAAATAAAAAGGCGCAGGATCAAAGAGGTTGGAATCAAATTATAACAACTAAATAATCATCATGCCGTCTTCCCGAAAGAGCGGGAAGAAATAATTGACCGCTACACTGTTTTCGCTTCCCTAACATTCATACATTATGTCATGCGATTTCTGACTCCTTACATGCCCGACATTAAATATTTGATTGATTTGTGGGTGCCATATTTTCCTCGGTCTTCCCATATTTTTAGTTCCGTTTACATATACTTTCCTTACCATTATTTCTTCAATTATTCTTGAAATGTGTCCAGATCATCTTAATGATCCTTTCATTATTTTGTTCATAAAGCTTTTATTCGCACTGC
The DNA here is from genome assembly GCA_022606425.2 of Lepidostoma basale. Classification (NCBI taxonomy): domain Eukaryota; kingdom Metazoa; phylum Arthropoda; class Insecta; order Trichoptera; family Lepidostomatidae; genus Lepidostoma; species Lepidostoma basale. The sequence continues at coordinate 1,751,295 of JAHDVF020000331.1, read as the reverse complement.
ATTCACTTCATATAATTGCGTTTAATATCATATTCGATTTATCGGACATTTGTCTAAGGCAGAGGTTCCCAAACTTTTTTGTCCCGTAGACCTCTTGCCGATTTTTTGTATCTCGTGTAGACCTCCTGCTTTTCAAAAGGTAAAAAAAGGTCGCTGCCGTATTCTACTGGCCGGAAATCGTTGTCGAGCTAAAAATAAAGGTCGCCACCGAATTCTTTACCTACTGATCGGAAGTCACTGTCGAGCTAAAAAAAAGGTCGCCAACGATTTCGATATTCGTCATCAATTTAGTTGAACCATTTCGTGGACCCCTATTTACATCTCGTGGACCCCCTGCAAATTGTCGTGGACCCCTGGGGGTCTATATAGACCACTTTGGGAATCACTGGTCTAAGGTATTCTACTGCATTTATATATGTAACTATATTTTGACGACCTTTGCAGCCAAATGACGACCTTCGTGGTCAAGTGGCAAGTGCTACGACTGCCACACTGAATGTGAAGGCAGCGTGATTGTCACACTGTCTTCGGTCTGGTGAACTGGTGTAGAATTCTCATGACAGTTAAATGACGATAGATAAGCTACCTATCACATTTCATGAGAATCGATATAATAGCTATGCTTTTTAAATCGCTTTGGCTCGCGCCGTAATGATGTATAAAGCGATTCAACAAAATGGTTACAATAGAAATGTCTTGTCCCACCGAATAAAATTATTGAAAGGCTAAAACTCTTCAAGAGTTTTACTGCCATGTGAAGGAACGTTTATTTTTTTTTTCATACAAACATTTATATCCAAAACAAATACATATCTTACAATACAAAATGATCAATATTTATCTCTTTCGATTGAATCACCAAAGCGTATCTTCGAAAGAGTAGATAATGAGGATTGATCATTATATAGTACTCTTTTGTTCAGCCTTTTTTCTACAGCATCCACTTCATTTCTTATTCTCTCTCCATCCTTACACGTTTTACATATAAAACCACAATCTTGTCGTATTTCTGTACAAACGTTTTGTAGGAAAATAAACTGTCGAAGAGGCAGCTCATTTTTCTTCGTAAGAGAATTCGTTAAATATAAAATACATTTGTATTAACTGTTTACTTTAGAACACCGTTTATTTATTTTTATTTAATTATTTACTTGAAATAGTACACTTTTTCTTCTTCTTCCTCTTAGTTTAGGTCGTATGACCTGTTTGTGACGCTGGGCTGTCCTGGGATGATGATGTCCAGCCATCTTTCCATCTCTTTGGCGGCCCTCCTGGTAATCTCTTAAACCCAAATTAGCACACATGCATTACGAATACATATTCTAATAAAAAAAGCTTTATACAATTAATCAAATGATTTTACTGAAATCTCTTAATGGAAGTTCATTTTAAATAATAATTCAATAAAACGATGTTTTTTTTAACTACCAGTCTGTCGATGCCAGCGAGCCTGGCGAAAACGGTCGCTGTCGAAATAAAGAACAAAAGTGGAAGTAGTGAAAAAACATCGTTTTATTTAATTATTATTTAAAATGAACTTCCATCAAGAGATTTCAGTAAAATAATTTGATTATCTTATAATAATGACTTAATATGGTGAAATGTGAACCTTTATTTATTTAATTTCTATGAAATTGTCGCAACAGCGGTTTTGCCAACCAATGTTAGCATCATCAGACAATCAAGAAAAACATGTTTGAATTTTATTTTTTGCAACAGCTGCCGCGACAATCTTATAGAAATTTCATAAATATATTAGGATGTTATTTACATTGTTCCAAATTAAACAGTTAATAATGTTTTAGTAGTAAGTTTCGGCCAAAACAATCGATTTTTTTACATTTATAAATTTGGCCTAGCCAATTCGATCTTAAAAATTGTTTTTGTAGATAGAATATGAGTATGTGTAACCCCAAAACTTATTGTGTTATCTTATCTAATATTTCGATTTTTCGTATTTATTTTAGATATGCAAAAATGACAACGAGTTGGAACATATTATAGTGAAAAAGTTTAGGTATTGCTTGCAAAAATATATTTCCGTACTTGGCGAACAACATAATTTTTTTTTCTTATAAATTGCAGTTGTTTGTAACACCTGATGATGCCAATATAGGCAAGTGAAATAGTTGTCGTAACAATCTCATAAAAATAAATTGTTATACTTATAATGACAGTGTTTTAGAAATAAAACGTTTGTTATTTTATAAATATGTATAGCATTATACAGTAGTTTGATAATAATTAAATGTGGAGCTTAGTCAAATTTTATTCCTTATAAATAAGAGTTGTTTGAAACACGTGATTATGACAACATAGGTTGGTGAAACAGCTGTCGCATAATCTAAAAAATTAAATTATGATGCGTATATCAATACTGTTTTAGTCAATTCATTTGGCCGAAACACTATGATACATTTTTTAACTGTTAATGAATAACTTTGTTTTTATATCACAATTGTATTTATTTTACGACAGCTGTTTCATCAACCAATGTTGACATCATCAGCTGTTTCATCAACATTGGTTGATGAAACAGCTGTCGTAAAATAAATACAATTGTGATATAAAAACAAAGTTTTTTCATTAACAGTTATAAAATACTGTTTTAAAATGAAAACATTTCACATTTTACGTAGTTAACTTGAAGAGATGAATAGCATAGCGTCCGCCTGATTTTAAATCGTTGTAACTTACGGAAAAAGCAACATAATTGGAATGTGGCAATATGAATTCTTGTCTCTGTAACATTAACGAAGTATTCAAAGCATTTTTGGAATTTCAATTAAATTTTATTTAATCATTTTCACTATAAAAGGAGGAAAGGTGTTTCCACGTGTGGTGTATGAACTATGACACTAGGCGCCCCTGCAAATACCGCCCGACACAAAGATTAGCACTATACACGATTAGAAATCTCGGGATCATCTATGAGAGTAGGCTGACTATTCGTGCTCATACCTACTTATTTACTTAGACAGCCGTTGTCGTCCACTGCTGGACATAGGCCTCCCCCATACTTCTCCAAGTATCCCTGTCTTGGGCCTTTTACATCCAATCGCCAGCAATTATTCTTATGTCATAGGACCATCGTGTGGAGGGTCTCCCTCTGTTTCTTTTGTCTTCGCGGGGTCTCCACTCTACCACCCTCCTGGGCCATCTATCATCTACCAATCTGGTAACATGTCCCGAAAATGACCATTTAAGCTTCGCTACCCTTGCGACGACATCTGTAACTCCCGACAGTATTTCTTATCCGGTCTGAGAGTCTTACATGTAGCTTGGCTCTTTCGTGTTTCCTCTGTGCTACACGGAGTCTCCTTATGGTCGACTTGGTGAGGGTTAGCGTTTCTGCTCCATATGTATGTACGGGAAGTACGCATTGATCATACATTTTGCGGTTCAGACATTGGGGAATCTTACTATTAAAGAACTTCTTCAGAACTTCGTGCTCATATTGAGAAGATTTGTGGCATTGCACTAAGGATGTTAGGCTTCTTTAGAATTTTTTTTAGTAGCTTTCACTGAAAAAAAATATATATAATAGTTTTCTAGCTTAAAAATTGTCGGCAGAAAAATGAATATTCTGATATTGAATAAGATTTTATGGGTGAGTTTATTCAGATGGAATCCTCGTAACAAAATAATATTATTTATCACCTTATAGACTGACCTTTTCTTCCTTCGTTTCCTGATCTTTTCCCGTATCATGCCCGGCCATTTCAATGCTTCGAAATCTATGAAGAAATAAAATGCGGTACTTCGAAAATTTTTGTTTCCATTCAAATTATCTTAAAATTCCTATGATAATAAAATAAATTAAAAAACTTTAGTACGAAAAAAAATTTACTAAAGTTTTTGATAAATGTAAATAGCTGCTATTATTATAAGTTTGAAAATGAAAGTACCATGGCTAGTATAATTGATAAACTTTAACTCCAAATATTTTGACTTTCAGGCTTTTCTTTAACTAAGTAACTAACTAACCATCACGCCATCTCTCCAAAAGACCAGGCAGAAATATTTGACCTTCACACTGTTCTTTCTTTATTTTCTTCTCTCGCATCCTAAAAATCCATGCATCGTATCATGCGCGCACGTCGATTTCTCCGACTGCGCACGTGGTCGATATTATACATATTATTGATTTATTCATTATTTTGTTTCATTAACACCTTAAACAGATACTTTATTTACAAGTGAGTTAGAAAATTCAAGTTTTTATAATATATACAATAATTAAAATGACTAACTAACTAGTTAACTAACCATCACACCGTCTCCACGAAAGAGTAGGCAGAAAGAATGAACGCCACACTGTTAAATTACAATATAAGAAGTGAATGCAGTGCGAATGAAAATATTGAAAGATTCATTAAGATGGTTTGAACACATTGACAGAATGAATGAAGAAAGAATGGTAAAGAAAGTGTATGGAAATGGAAAAATAAGTAGAGGAAAGCCGAACAAACTAATCATTAAAATGTTGGAGTTTTTGCGTCACTTACTCTCTGTAGTTTCTTCGTTGATCCTACGGGAACATTTCCATGTTTGCGGAAGCCGGGGCGTACGCGAATTTATGCGTCCCGATTTCAATAGGGGTCATATTCCCTTACTGAAAAAATCTGATTCCTATCACGTCCGCATCATGCGTCATACTGAGGTGGAACTTTTACCATTTCCTTTTGCCTCGCTCGTTAGAAATGGCACACTCAAATCGACCAAATCGGTAAAATTCTGGGTTGGTACTAACAGCTGGGCTGAGCGATAAATTCCAATATTTTAATGTTCACCCCTGAACAACACATTGAATTTTATCACCACTTCATATTTTGACTTGCCTTAAATAATTCATTTAACAAGGGTATAAATGTTATTGTCAAAATTGAGTATTTCCCATTAATATCGACGACCTTCGTGGCAAAGTGGTTAGAGCTCTGACTACCATACCCAAGTTCCAAATTCGATTCCCGGCGATGGTAATGTGATTGTAACACTGGCTTTGCTCTGGTGTAGAATTTACTTGAAAATAAAATGTGGGAAGAGCAATAAGACTGTTGAACGCGGTCTTCTTGGAGATCGACGTATTTCACACGTTCAGGAGACAAATACTCTTGACTTTAAAAAGTATGTTGTCTTCCTAATGTCGAACCATCTCTAATGCGTTCTTGGTACTGTGTTATATTTTTATAATATTTTACCTGTACACAATAGATGCCTTAAACATTTTGCTGTTTGTTATGTCTCTTGAGTTAATAAACTGATTTGATTTTATTTGATTTGACATTTGATAATGCCGTAGAAGGGCTAAACATGTCATACATAAATATTATAATAAAACTCCTTGAAAACTATGATTTTTTCATACATATTAATAATTTAATATGGAATTTTACATTATTGTTCAAGAAACAATAAATACCGCAAAGAGGAAATTAAAGAAGAGACCATCGGGCGGTTCCACTACCCACGTTTTCTCCTGCTCTAGATGTCCTTGAGGATTGGACTTCATAGTCATATAAGGACCCATATCCGTGTAGGACACTCTTATTCAGATATGAGGGACAGTCGATAATGATGATGACTCCATTTTAAATTGTTAACAAATACTTTCTTCACCATCCATGCGTTCCAAATTTCCAAATTAAAATTGTGATCTCTTTTTTGTATACAACAAGTCGTTTGAACCCAATTACGATATTTCATTTGTTTTATGTTGATTCTAATAATATGAAATAGGTAGCTAATCTATCGCCATATTATTGTCACCCGAAATATCATCATCGGCTGTCCCTCGTGTCCGAGGAAGACTGTCCTTCACGGTTGTGGGTCCGCATGTGACTGAAGAGCCCGATCCTGGACCCACATATTTTGGGGCATCTGGGGCAGGGGAAGGCGCTTGTAATGGAGCCGTCACCGTCTCCCAGTGGTCTCTCCTTTCTCCTCCTCCTCCTCTCAGCGGCGTCGTCTCTGCGCTGTGCTTCAGAGTCTTGTGTGCCTTTATGTACTGCTGTTCTCCACCTAGGTCTGTCCTCTGCAGTCTTTTCCCAGCAATCACAGTCGATGCCAGTCTTTTGTAGGTTTCCTTTAAGGGAGTCCCTAAAGCGCTTCCTCTGGCCACCGTGTGAGCGTTTTCCCTGGGTAAGCTGAGAGTACATAATCTTCCTTGGGAATCTTGCCTCAGGCATTCTGACGACGAAATATACACCAGAATCAGAATGACAACAATCGAGCCTGGGACCTTCGGTGTGGCCTTAATTTATTTTATTTAATACAATTTTATTTTATTCATCATTTACTTAGGACATTGAAAATAACTTTGTTTAATCCATTTATTATTAAAAAAATATTAAAACACACGACATGTTTCTGAGGATACCTCTATCTTCAGGTGTAAAAATACAATAAGAACTGAACAATGCGTATTTATATTAGTCTTTCTTTGTTTTGTTTTTATTATATTTTTACACCTGAAGATGGAGGTATCCTCCGATACATGTCGTGTTTTAATTTTTTTTTTAATAATTAGTGGATTAAACAAAGTTATTTTCAATTTCCTAAGTATATTTCTATGGAATTCCACAGTGTTAATGCCTTAGCGTTCAATAAGTATATTCATAATAATTTCATCCCTCTACCGTCCTGTCTGATATCAGCTTTTCAAATTCTATCGTACATTGTTTTACACATTAACGTTAAAGGAATACCATGTTAGTAGTCGGAAGTTTCGACGTGTGTGTATGAGGTATATCAGGAGAGAGTAAATAGGCCGTCCATTATATCTGCCTCTCCTTTCAGGGAAACAGCGTAATGGTTTTGTTTGAGTACTTCTTATCTCAGGAAATAGAAAATGACACCGAAGTATCTTATTTCGGATTCTCCAAAGCTAACAATTTACGATTTTTGCGAGATTTAAAATAAAACATGTTTCCATACTCTATTTATATATATTTTTTCAACAGATATGAGATCCTTTTACAAAGAACGATGTTACACGATCTGATTTTTACCATACTAAGGAGAAATTAATCAAATATTTGTAGTTTCATTGTATATGCCTTTATAGAGGTACCATTTTTGTTTGTTTGTATAGGCGTCCGGTCAGTAACCTTAACAAATATTGTTGATTGAGCAATACTGCGAATAGAATTCAATCCGTTTTTTTAATACTCATTATTTTATTTTATTTGAGATTTACTTCTAGGAATTGGTTTGCAGTAAAGTCTTTTAATATGTTTGATGGTTCTTACTTAGGCTACTGAGTATTTTTTTAAATGTGGTAGTTTTACATTGCTTTCCACATTTTTGTATACAACATGTTATTTAAACCCAATTATTTAGCTATTGATTCTATGAAGTATGATGGGTATCTTGTCTATCGTCATTTTTATTGTCACCTAAATTTTATTAGACAGCGAACAGCGTGAGTGTTTTTTTTTACACTGTCATCGCCTGGGATCTAACTGGTGACCTGCGGTGTGACAGCCATAGCCGTTGCTACTCTGCATTAAGGCTATCTTTGATTAAAAAGAGGAATAAGATATTTCGTTTCGTTAAGGCTTTATCAAATGTAATAATGATTTAGCTAGGCGAAACATATTATTTCCATATAATATAATATAACATCGTGAAAATATATGTTTTCTCTAGTATTAATAATTATGTTTTGATTTAATATACCGTTTTATCAACGTAAATGTTTACTTTTCTCCAAATTTACTAAAATATATTTAAAATACCGAGTTCATTTGAGATTTCCATATAATGTTTCTACTTTTGGAAAAACATATAAAAATGAATGGAATCTTCATATAAGGAAGTCAAAAAGATTGTTAGAGCAATAGCAAAACTATCATTTTCGTTACTAAGTTACAAACCTGTTAAGATATTATGCATTTTAACTTGTCTATATTATAGTATAATATTTATACACACACCTTCGATGTTATAAACATATTTCAACTGTGCACAGATAAGCCAGTTGTCACCACAGATAATTTTCAATTGCCTTTCTATACTATATCCCACTATACATCATGTATTCTTGCCACCTGGTTTGTTATATGAGAGGCGTATTGACGTCCACTCTAAAAACCTGATGTTGCATACATTGGATTCTTAGTTGTTTTATTAATAAAACTACGCAGCATTATTAAATTGGTCAAATGTCTTAAAATATATGTACTCAAGATGTGAATTTACATTCATGCTAAAACAACAACAAACCATCACGTCGTTTCTCGGCAGAGAGAATTGACCGTTAACAATACTCGATCCTGACACACGTCTCTAGCTTCCCCCCATTCATACAGCGATTCATACACGCAAACGCACGTCGAGTCTTCCGATTTCTAACATGGCCGAATTAATCAAAAATCTAAAGGGAACTGTCATTTCCATCAATACGAACAATTAAATTACAAAAAAAATACGTTTAAATCATAAATTAGCTTTAAATTTTTTTTTCTCTCGAAGTATATGTTATTCGTTTCTTGTATGAAAACTAATTACAGGAAAATACATATTTTAATCATTATTAATTTTCCAATTACAATGACAAATTTTGACAAATCTTCCTCATCAACCATCCAGAGGAAGACCTAAGAACACGTGGATAATTCGCAATAGCGTCTTGCAGAGGAATGGCTTGAGTTAAGGCGATACTCAGAACCGTAAGAAGTACAGCCTGAGATCGAGAAGAGCCGACCCTAAAATTCAACACCGAGAATGAGTTGGGATAGCGCCAGGAAGAAGAAGACAAATTTTAACACATAGCATGTTGATATCTATTAGTAAAACTAAGTGTATGACAGTTCCAAAACAGCCAACCGCCTGCTACTGAACCAATAGAACAGGTCCAAAAATTCGAATACTTGGGCATAGATCTCTCATGCCAAACGGATCTCTATAATGAAGTTCGCGAGCAAACCACCAAAGCTACTGCAATATCTGGATGCTTGAAAGATTATGTGTGGAAAAACAAGCATATGCGAGTGGAAAGCAAAGTGCAAATATATAAGACATGTGTCAGACCCATAATGACTTATGGTATAGAATCGAGGGCTGACACAAATAGAACCAAAGCACTATTACGAACCGCCAAAATGAAGACACTCCGCGCTATTCTGGGCAAAACACTGAGGGACCGAATCAGAAACACAGTAATACGTGAGACCTGCGATACCGAAGATATTGTCAGATGGGGCAGGAAAAGAAGACGCTTCTGGCGCGACCACGTAGAACGAATGAGCGACGATAGAATCCCCCAAGCAGCCGCAAACAACGTGTCAATGGGAACTCGCCAACCCGGAAGACCTGCGAAAAGATGGCGAGACAGTTAGAGTTCTGTGTCCCAGGAGACCTCGACGCAATAAAAACAGATCCGCAGATCTATTAAAAGAGTAAGAAGAAGAAGACATAAAAATTATAAGTATTAAATATCTCTTAGATTTTTTTATAATACACTGCTGGGCCTAAAAAGAAATGCAAAGATTTTATCTCAGCGTTCGAAAGTAGAAAACACTTCAGCTTGAGACTTGTTGCACAGTTGCAGACTTGCAAAAACTACAAATCAATGTCATTACTAGTGGCGTGCCTAGGGTTAACCAGTAAGGCAAGCCCGTCCGACTTTTTTGTGTTATAATATTAGTAAAGGGTCACGATAATGTATTTTTTCGTATCAAAAATTTTTTATCTTTCTAAATTATTTTTGTCAATTAATTGATTTTAAATCTATACAAAAAAATATTTTTCTGCGTCATCAAACTCATGTTCTTGTTTAATATAATAGTGTATTTACAATTGCTATGATTAATAAGAAATAAGCTGTAAATAGACAATAGTAATAAATTTGTTAACACCGAAACATGAATTATAAATAAATGTTCGTAAAGGAATTACATAATCTTCCTTTTCATAACATTTCTGCACATAACGTAAATGACAGATAACATTCTGACAATAAAAATGAAGTTCGTGACACATCGAATAGTAACATACTTCAGAGTGATAAAGCCCGGCTTCAAAACCATACAAAAAATTGTAGATATTATTTGATATATGTGCACCTAGTTACATGGCCATGATTACAAGCCAAAAATACATAAGTGCGACAAGGACCCTTTTACATTTTGCAAGCCCAATATGAAGTCCATCGAAAACACGAAACAAAACATGTGGACGTAGGCGATTTTGCGAGCATCTCACTTACGGTACGTATGAGTGAAATAAAATACGGCGCGTGTGAGTGGAACAAAACATACACTTAGGTCATTTCTGTGCATGTCAGTGGAATCTTTTGCAACGCAACGAATTAATTCGCGAGAAAATTTAAAATATTATTTTATTCGTAGACGGCTCAAACGCGCAAAAACATCGTTTTATTAAAGATTTTTTAATGCAAGCCCGGCTTTTAGGCTTATATGGAAGTACCGCCACTGGTCATTACTGAAGTAGCGGTCTAGACAAATAATTTGCGAAATACGAAATTCAACTATCTGATGAATGAACACATACGAGTAAGTGTTTTCTGTAGAAATGACTGCTATTATTAATTAATTAAAGTAAAATAATAATATTTTGATGAGTAATGGGAAAATAGATGGGTTTAGAATATATTTACTGTGGTCTGAACAATGATTATAAACTGAATATTAAATGAAGTATTTTGAAATTCAAACACATGTTTTACTGTGTATGAAAAAGCAAATCAATTTAACTGTGTAAGTATATTTCTGTACCTAAGAGTCATAAAGCGTTATATGATTTTTGACAGAATTCAGTTAATGGTCATATAATTCCGTCCAAAATGTTTCTTTCAACAATCTTGTGTACTGTGTAGATGGAATGGTAAATAAAAGAGAAACAAAGTGTTTTTATTTCTCTTTTTCTTTTTTGATCAGTCATATTTAAAAAATCTGATCACTTAAATTTAAAAAATAAAATTACATACACATGTTTCGGACAACCAGTCCTTCTTCAGTGATACATATTATAAATATACTGAAGAAGGACTGGTTGTCCGAAACATGTCAATGTAATTTCATTTTTTTAATATAAGTGTTGTATACACAAAGTATAATACATAAAAAAGAAAAAGAGAAATAAATCATCATAACAACACAAAGTATGGCGAATATAGAAGAAAAATGTTTTTAGTCCATTGTTTTGGCCGAAACACTGTGATAATTCAACATTATCAACTGTTCAATTTACAACACTGATATATCAAATAATGAAAGCAAAAAAAAATTTGGTACAACATTTCTTTATTATATTATTATGTATTAAGTGTGCTTCCACTTGTGTTTATGTTCGACCGGTTTCGGCAGCTTGCTGCCATCGTCTGGTAGTCTGCTGATATATCAGTTTTATTTTAATATCTCTTTTTTTTATTGAAAACTTTTTGAGAATTTCGAGACAGCTATTTCGCCAAACGATGTTAACATTATCAGGTGTAGCAAATTTTTTTTGAATAAATGTTGTTTTATGACACTTGATGATGCCAACATCGGTTGGTGAAGACCTGTCGCTCCATTCTCTAAAAGAGTTTAATAAAAAATTGTGATATTATGACAGTGTTGTAAATTTAACAGTTAAAAATGTTTTTAGGTTGTATTTTGTTAATCAAATTATCAAGACGAAATAAAAATATCTGATATTAATTTTCGAAAAAAATATAGATTTAGCTGTGTTGACCAAAATTAATTAGATTTCGTATTTTTTAAAACATTGTTACATGGAAGCTGTTAAAATACTAACAATCAAAATATTGGTAAGGCTAGAAGTGTGACGTTGTTAAGTAAGAACTAGACGTTCTCCGTACCATTGTTGTTGCCCATATAATCATTTCGCAGCTGTGCCAAGATTGCATCTAAATATTTTACTGTCTGCTTAAGAAATCAATGACCCCGTATTTCTCGTAATTTGATTTATGTTCTTCTTCTAAATTGAATACTCTGTTATTATTAGGCAAATTTAAGTCTTGTTAAATTTTGCTTATAACTTCTTTCTAATTTGTATTTAAAAAATCTTAAATAGTCAATTGTTTTGGCCGAAACACGTAATGAGAGTAAAAACAGGTAAGACATTTTGGGTAAAATCCAGTATTTGTCTACAAGTATTTGTATACAATCAGAAAACAAAAAAATTGCATGAAAACTGGTCAAAATTAAAAAGCATATAAAAATTGGAGAGTTTTCTCCAGGCGTTATCTAGTAATATGTGATAATTGGGTTGGTAGCCTTTCACATTACATTAATAAAGATTTTCTGCTTAATGCTTACCTCTAGTCTCAATAGATGGCGCTAGTGTAGATTGAACAAAAATATGTGAAATGTTTATCAACATGGTAGCATTTAACTTTCAAATAATTGTCAGACGTGGTGTTTAGCGATCGCTTAACCCAACCCAACAAGTCATAAGTTCTGTAAACGCCTCGACCACCATATTCTGTTCCCAAATAAATTACATCTTCGTCTCTATTGAGATACAATTAGTTCTTAATGATTAATACACCCGTAATGGGTAAAATCCAGTATTTGTGCAATATAAGAAGTGAATGCGGTGCGAATGGTGGTGTTATGAACAAAATAATGAAAGGATCATTAAGATGGTTTGGACAAATGGAAAGAATGAATGAAGAAAGAATGGTAAAAAAAATGATATGTTAACGATGTAAATGGAACCAGAAATAGAGGAAGACCGAGGAAAACGTGGCACGATCAAATAAATCAAAACTTTAATGTCGGCCATGTGAGGAGTCAGAGAAATCGACTCGCGTGCTTGACATGATGTATGAATGTTGAGGAAGCGAGAGAAATATGTCAGGAAAGAAAAGGGTGGCAGTCCATTCTTTCTGCCTACCCCTTCGGGGAGACGGTGTGATAGTTAGTTAGTTAGTGAGTTAGTATTTGTATACATTCAAAAAACAAAAAATATATTATTCAATCAACGTTCATAAGTTAACATAAATAAACATATATTTTGCGGATACAATTCTATACATTTCGACTTTTGGCATTCCGACTTACTCGTACACATGTGCAAGATCATACATTATGAATTGTATGACCTTTGTAATCTTGGGATGTTTGTGGGCACCTTCTCGGAAACTTATAATGACCTACAATGGAATATTTGATAATTGCGATTGTACAGATGTTCACGAATTTAATGAGATGTCTACGAAAAGTATTATTAATGAACGGCTGCGTTGATTAATACTTGTGGAATGGGTTCTAATTGAAATCATTAATTCGTCCAATGACTCTCATATTATGCTCTCCAGACTATCCGTCGTTTACTATAGAGACACACCACATGTCCTAGTTTAAATAACTGTTCAAGTATTGTGTTTAATACTAGTTCCGAGCAATAATATGTTTTATATAAATTTTAACTGTTTAAACAAGTTTGTGTAGTCATTTTAAAATATTATTTTATATAAGAAACACTTTATTTTGGAATTACCTCATGAACCTTTCATGTTTTTAAGCATTATGCACGTCTTCTTTTTCTTCTTCTGCTTTATTTAGGACTGTGTCCTGTTATTTCTCGGAGCCTGTTCCAGGAATGTAGATGTCCAACTGTCTCCCCATCTTTTGAGCGGTCTTCCTGAAGGTCGATTTTCTTTTGGTTCTTTATTTTATTATCTTATTTTTTAAATATTATTTTGTTGAATCGCTCTTTACATCATAACAGCATGAGCCAAATCAGTGTAAAGGGTATTATAGCTATCATAGTGATTCTCGTGACATGTGATAGGTAGCTAATCTATCGCCATTTTATTGTCACGTGAATTCTACACTAGATCAAAGACAGTGTGACAATCACATTGCTCTCGGCGGGAATCGAACCCGGAACCTTCGGGGTGGCAGTCAATTCACTTACTACTCAGCCTCGAAGGTCGCCAATTTGCCGCTTTACTTATCACATTTTTAGAACATGCTCTCTCCAGTAGCGTCTTCTCAGGTTTCCCTTTTGCACGACATCATCCACATTGCAGAACTTTCTTATTTCGATATTTCTTACTCTAGTCTCGGAGTATCGTTCCTGCAACGGATCAGAGAGTCCTCATGTCGTTGGTTCGTAGGAGATTTTTTGTTCTAATGGTGTCAACCCTCGTTTAGATTCCATTTGTCATTACAAGACAAACCGCATAGATTCGTATTTTGCTCTCCTTTAGCGTATTTTTGTTATTCCAAACAGCATTTTTCAAGCAGCCAGCCACAATGGTGGCCCTGTTTGTTAGTTCCTTTACTTCTCCGTAGAGGTCCCTACTGCTTGATACATCAAACCTAAGTTTTTGAAATGCATCACTTGTTATATTATATTCCTTTATGAACGCGGTCTCCTCGGAGATTGAAGTATTTCATATTAGTAAACGTACGTTCAGAAGGCAAATAGTCTTAATTTTTCAGAGTATCTTGTCTTCTATCTAATGTCGAACTATCTTTCATGCGTTTCTGGTAGTATAATATATACAATGTATGCTTTTTCACGTTTTCAATAGATGCCTTTAACCTTAATTTTGTAATGTCTTTTGATAAAATAAACTGATTAGATTATTTTATCAATGTGTATCAATTTGCACGTTTAATTAAAACACAATTAAAGAAATAAAGTTTTAAAAATAAAATTAAACGCTTTTTTAAAGTATAAACCACTTTATTAAGTTAGTAGCGCTGATCGGTTTCACTCAGGGCTATACACAAACGGAAGTTCGCTACAGAGTGAAACCGGTTGGCGCTTCTAACTCAATAAAGTGGTTTATACTACGTTAAAAAGTGTTTAATTTTATTTTTAAAACATTATTTCTTTAATTGTGTTTTAATTAAACACTTTTTCACTTAGTATAAACTACTTAATTGAGTAAGTAGCGCCGGTAGTAGTATTCATTTAGGGCTATACACAAATTAGTTTAGTTTGTATACTCGTACATAAACGGAAACTCGATATAGACCTCTTCTAAACTCTTCCAGCATTTTCTATTTTGAGCTATCTGTTGCCACCTACGATTTAATTACATAGACATCACCTTATTTACCTACAATTTATATGATGCACAAGTTTTAAACGCATAGCATAAATAATAATATTCTTAGTAATAAAATTCAATTACCGGTTTATTCTTGAGAAATAATTAGCATTTTTTGTTCATCGATTTCTACAATACATACATACAATTATCATCGGTACATAGAAAACCATATATAATGTATTCTTTTGCAACACATATCTTCGTTAATATCTTGTTTATTGCTTTAAGTATTTTGAAAATGATTTCCTCGACATTCATGTTATCTTCAAGTTGCTGTGTGACATTAATTAGCAATTGTATTTTACATTGATTCATGCCTGTTTAAACAACATTGTTTTATGACAATGAATGCTTAAACTTGTTAATGAAATATATTTTTAAAAAGTTATAACAAGATAGTTAAAATAGATGGTGTGATAAATTGTAATCTGGTTTGGTTGGAACAATGTTATCATTTGGTGTTTGCATGAAGGTTATAACAATATACAGTAGACGTCTTCTTCTTATTTTTCTTCTTCCTCGCTGTAGATCTATATAGTCTATTCTCCAGAGAGTTCCTCCTCCTGTGAGGTGGATTCCCAGCTGTTCTTCCATTATTTAGGAGGTCTTCCAAGAGGACGAGTCTCATGAGGATGATTATGTATGCAATATTGAGAAGTCTGATGGTGTCCATTCTTTGGACATCACAGTGCCCGTACCTCCATCTCTGTTTACTCCATTTTGTATTTCTATGATTATTACTTTTATTATTATTGTAATTTTAATCAAATTTATTATTATTTTGTTATGGCAACATGTCCCGCAAATGACCATTTATGATTAGCTTCCCTTTCGACGACATCTGTTACTCCCGACCATCTATGTATTTCAGTATTTCTTACCCGGTCTGAGAGTCTTACATGTAGCACGACTCTTTCGTGTTTCCTCTGTGCTACACGGAGTCTTCTTATTGTCGACTTGGTGAGGGTTAAAGTTTCTACTCCATATTTCAGTACTGGAAGCACGCATTGATCATACATTTTACGTTTCAGACATTGTAGAATCTTACTATTAAAGAACTTCTTCAGAACTTCGTGCTCATATCGAGAAGATTTGTGACATTGCACTGAGGATATTAGACTTCTTTAGAAGCATTTATTTTCTTCAGAAGTTTACTGTCAGAAACGCAAAATTTCTTAATTATTGAATGAATAATATCCCCGAAAATCGCAATACAGGTATAAACAATATTTTTATTCGAAGTAATGCATTTCAATTGCGGATAAGTATAAAACATTTCGATACGTGCGTATTTGCCTAATGCTTTGTTTTTCATTAGTTAAACCAAGTTAAAAGAATATATTGTTTTTTTTTTATTCCAAATATTCAATAAAGCAAAATTATTATAAATATATGGCGTTAACACATTGGGATCCACAATGATGATTTTTTTTATGAATGGAAATACAGTTAATTCTACAATATATCTGAGTTCATTATTCTCGACATGTTTTGAAGGTTTTATTCCCTCAACGGGAGAACAAAATAAACTATTATTTTAAATAAATAAAGAACATACTAACCATCACGTCGTCTCTCCGGAGGGGTAAGCAGAAAGAATGGACCACCACACTATTCTGTCCTGACATACTTCTTTCGTTTCGTCATTAAACCAGCAAGTGACCAACATTAAATATTTGATTGATTTCTTCGTGCCACGTTTTCCTTGGCCTTCTTCTATTTCTAGCTCCGATCAAGTCGTTTACATATATTATATATACCTTCTTCACCATTCTGTCTTCACTCATTCTTTCTATGTGTCCGAACCATCCTAATGTTTTTTTTAAATCGTTCGTTTATATCGTTCTCATGATGATGAAGGTATAAAATTTTCAAAACATATATAGAAAAATAAATTCATAACGGAAAAAGTGTTTTAATATAAAAAAAAATCATAACATTCCCTTTTTACATATTTTTATTACAAACAATATATGTGTTCTTAGTTCACGCAACATATCATAATTGAAAACATTTTTGTATGAAATTTAAAAATTTGCTTTAAATTATCTAGCTTCTACAGACACGTTCGCTTATCTATTGTTGTTGATGTTTTGACTCTCCAATCAGCTGTTTCATTTTACGATACTAGAATACTGAACGATTGAATGACGAAGCTCCCAAAACGCAGTCGAATCAACTGTAATTCAAAATGAGCACACATACTTAATTTATTTTATATTCGCCATCACTTTTTATTGTGGATTTATATTTGCAAAACTTTTTGGAAACATTGTATTACCACAACACTTTTTTGCACTTTTAACAAACATGTTTCGGGACACAAATTTTAGATTTTATACACTGAAGAAGGGAAGTTTGTGTCCCGAAACATGTTTGTGAAAAGTGCAAAAAAGTGTTGTGATAACACAATGTTTTAAAAAAGTTATTCAAACGCCATCTATATTTTAAATAATTATTTTACATAGCTAATTTAACGATTTTACTCAAATCTCTTGATGCAACTTCATTTTAAAGAATGATTAAATAAATATATATGTTTTTATTAACTATTTCCACTAATTGTCTTTATTTCTAAAGCTAGCGGTTTTGTCAAGCTAGGTGGCATCGTTAGACTAGTACAGACTAGTCTGTCGATGGCAGATATCCTGGCGAAACCGGTCGCTGTCGAAATAAAGACAATAAGTGGTAGTAGTTAATCAAAACATCGTTTCATTTATTTATTATTTTATGCAGCATTTAATCATTATTTCTTGTAGACAATTTTTTTAAGTGCTAATTCTTGGGGTTGGTTTACAGCAAAGTGTAATATCTACTACTGGATCTTAGGATGCCACTTGGGGCTTTAATGTGGTAGATTCCCGTTGCTCTCCATGTCAAATATATTAAGTTTAAACACAATTTATCTAATGACAAAACTAAGCGCAAACCACACACCCTTTTGATAATTAATTACGTACAATGCAACCCTTGTTTGACTTGAAGCAATTACCAAAAATGTCTTTGGATCGCGAGCATACGATAGTAGATATTTCCGCACATTTTCGTGTATGTAAAATACATAAGTCTTGTATTCCAATTTATTTTATATTCGTTTGTTTATATCGTTCTCTTGACATTAAAGGTAAACTCACTTCGAATTATATCGTAATATATAAACCAATGCGTGTAAAAACTCTGTTTAATGTTTTGATTTATAAATGTTCATTGTGTACATATAAAACGAAGTCGAATAATAAGTATTGTTTTTTTTTTAATTTTAATTTTGAATTTATTCATATTTTGTAACATGGCTAGTGCAATAATAATCAAAAGCGGAGTAAATTTTATACTCATTTAATAAATAGGTACTAATTTATAGTTTCTTGAACAATGATTTAAAACTCCATATTTAATAATTAATAGTTTATGAACAAAATAATGAGAGGATCATTAAGTTGGTTTTGACATATGGAGAGAATGAATGAAGAAAGAATGGTAAAAAAAATATATGTTAACGATGTAAATGGAACCAGAAAAAGAGGAAGACCGAAGAAAACGTGGCACTATAAAATAAATGAAGTATTGAATGTCGGTTATGTGAGGAGTGAGAGAAATCGACGCGCGTGCATGACACGATGTATGAATGTTGAGGAAGCGAGAGAAATATACCAGGAAAGAAAAGTGTGGCAGTCCATTATTTCTACCTACCCCTTCGGAGAGACGGCGTGATGGTTAGTTAGTTAGTTAGTTAGTATTAAAATAACTTGGACACCTCAAATGATATTTTAAAAAAGTAAAAAACTTTTAAATACTAATTAAATATATTATTTAATCGACACGCGATTACGGTTTCCGTTACACGCGTTGCCATTGGTTATTAATGTTTTTTAGAAGGTGAATTTGCATGTTTAAAAAAATGTGTTCTAGAATGGTTTCAGAAATGTCATTTCAAATTTTATCTTGTTAATTTTTTCTGGTATTTGAGTTGTAGCTGGTAGTACTGCCGTGTCCTCAATAATAATTATTTTAATCCAACTATCGCCTGCGTTTACATAATTAATGCTTGCACCGCTGCATACGCGATCGCGGTTCTTTAGCATTCAGAACTGGGAGTATTTTTTCTGATTTATAACCAGGGCACATGGTTTTGATTTAGATTTTATTGATGCCGAAGTGATTTCAACTGAGACCCGGGCTCACAAGTACTGTAATGGCTAGCAATAAAAAAATATGTACAGTCGAACGTTATAACGAATTTGACAGTAACAATAAAATATGACGACTCATTTTTAATAAACTATTATATATAATGAGCTACTCCGTCTTCTACAAAATACAGAATTACATACCGTCACCTGAGAGTAAGAAGGTTCCAACTGACAAAAGTAAAAAGCTGAGAAAAATGAAGTCAAAGTTTTGTTGGTTTCGGGTGTGTATCTTGGAATAAAGGAGTTTTATTCCAATTTCCAGAGATTCTTTTACCGAGAAACGTGTAAATTTTGTTTGGCAACAGTTGGAATAATAAAGTTCTTAGTTTAAATGAATCCTTCTTCAGTGAATCGTGTGTTTTGAATGATCAGATGAAACTTGATTCTTTTCGTAACATCAAAATGACGATACTATTACAAGTTTTTTTTAATTTTACGTATAGATAAGGTTAGTAAGAACCCTTTTTACGAAAAAAAGCCAAATGTGAAATTTTGTTAGTTGGAACCCTCTTATTCTCAGGTGACGATACCAAGAAGGGAAAAAGTTATGATGTAAGAAGCGTATGTTAAAAGCCGACTAACATATTATGTATGATTCCCTTCTGGGGGACAGGAAACCAAAAGGACATCTCTGGACTCCAAAGACAACAAAATATAATAATAAAACTAGCATATAACATTAACTACCTTACCTTAACCATACAAGTTTACAGACAAACAAAACAAATTGACATATCAAGTGACCATGGAAAAAACAACAGACAGCAGCTACAAATTAACTAAAAATTCAGACATACACAGACACTGGACCAGGAACTGTGACAGATATCATTTACCGAATGCACGAACTAAGACAGGATAATCAAGGATATTAAACAATGGACTGAAACTTTACAATGAACTTCCAAAAGACACAAGGAGTCTCACTACAATTCAATATAAAATATATCTGAGACAATACATAATTAAAAGTAAGATCTAAAAATGTATCCATATAACCCAATTGGGTTTTTAAAAAAAATTTAAAAAAAAATGGTTTTTCAGTTTTTGAGTTTATTTGTATAAAATATAATATCATATGGAAAAAAGGTATATGAGAACTGACATTACTTACTTACTTATATCCTATGGCCATACAACTCTCGAAGAGTTTTAGCCTCCCTGATGATTTTTCGCCAAGCTCCTTGATCCTGCGCCTTTCTTCCCAGCAGTCCGATTCGCCCAACCTAGCCAGGTCAGCCAGAACATTGTCCATTAGGCACTGTCTAGGCCTTCCTAGAGGTCTCATTCCAGTCGGTCTAGACGCGTACAGGGTCTTGAGTGCCACGTTTTCCTCGGTCTTCCTCTCGTTCTGGTTCCATTTACATCGTTAACATATACTCTTTGACCATTCTTTCTTCATTCATTATTTTCATGTGTCCAAACCATCTTAATGATCCTTTCATTATTTTGTTCATAACACCATCATTCATCTATTATAATAATACAGAGTATCAACACATTTGTCTAAATGATCTCATTTCTACTGCATTTATTCTAAAAATATTTTCATCCTTCTTTTGCCAGTTCCATGCTTCGCTTCCGTACATAAGCGGCGGTAGAAGAACACCATTGTGCACTACTATTCTAGCTTTTTTGGATAGGTTTTATTATATATTTTATTACATATTTTTATATTAATAAATCAATGTAAAACCAACAAGCAATGAAGCTTTCGTTATATATTAGTTAAAAAATGAAGTTTTACCAAATTAAAACCGCAATCATCAATAAACATAACTATTTAAAAAATGAAGCTTGCAGCTGGCAAAAGAAGGATGAAAGCAGGATAAACGCCGTAGAAATGAGATCACTAAGAAGTATGTGGGGGAAAACGTTGTATGATAGAATACGGAACGATGAAATAAGAAAGAAATGTAAGGCAAATGACTGCATCATGAATAAAATTAAAAAGGGATCCCTGAGATGTTTTGGACATATGGAACGAATGGATGAGAGTAGAATGGTTAAAAAATTGTACACAAGCAGCGTGAGTGGGAAAAGAAGCGACCGAGAAAAACATGGCATGACCAAATTAATCAATTTCTAAAAGGCGGCCACATTCGAAGTCGGAATAATCGACTTGCGCGCATGGTACGATGCATTAATGTAGAGGAAGACCGAGAGGTATGCCAGGGCAGGACATTGAGGCGATCCATCTTCTCTGCCTACCCCTCCAGGGGAATGACGTGATGGTTAGTTAGTTAGTTAGTTAGTATTTAAAAAATGTTATTTTTTTGGCTAAACACAAATTCTTACGATATCTCCTCGAACAAACCGGCTCTTGCATCCGCGACATGTGTTAGATTTGACTTGTGCGAAAATAGTCTGCGGTCGACTCAATATTCGTGTCATAACACGAAAAACTGTATTTTAATAATCTATTTCTACAAAAATACGGTTGTTTGTTAAGATTACACGCCGAATGGTCGTCTTTATGTGGTGGAGCTGCGTTTGTTGATTTCCTTTCAATGTTTTTGTTCCGGTGCGGTTGGTGAAAAAACCGTTAGTCTCGTATCGGGCTGACCTTGGCGGATAAAAATATCGGAGGAAAGTGATTGTGACCAGTTAGATAGCCGGATCGTGTGGACGACGTGCTTTGTTATTTTAATACACACATTGCAAATCGTAAACAGTAACACACACGAGTACATTTAGGCATTCGACCGGTTCAGAATAAATTTGTATAAATAGAAACAAAACATTTTTAGCACATTCTTTCATTCTTTAGGACAGAAGTTAGTGGTCACATTTATTGTTTCTTGAACAAATGTTAAAAACCACATTGAATAATCATAACGAATTAAAACGCTTATTTTCCAACTAACTAACTAATCATCGCGTTGTTTTCCGGAAGGGTAGGTAGAGAGGATGGACCGCCACACTGCTTTGTCCTGAAATAAATCTCTTGAGATTCCTCTATACGCATACATCATAACATCCACGCTCATAGATTAATACAACTTCGAATGTGACCAGCTTTTAGTATTTGATTAATTTGTTCATGCCATACTTTTCTTAATAAACTAAATCAGTTTATTTTATCAAAATATATGACAAACATCTATTGAGAACAGGTAAAATATATTAAACATTTCAACCACTTTTTTCTTATTCATTCCTTCCACATTTCCAAACCATCTCAGTGATTCTTTTTAAATTTTACTTATGATACGATCAACTGCCTTAAATTGCTTCCTTATTTCGCGTCGTTCATTCTATCATATATCCATGTTTGTCTTTATTTCGACAGCGACCAGTTTCGCCAGGCTCGCTGGCATCGACAGACTGGTGGTATGACCAGTTTGGGATGCCAGCGAGCCTTGAAATAAAGACAAAAGTGGAAGTAGTTAAAAAACATCGTGTTATTTAATTATTATTTAAAATGAACTTCCATCAAGAGATTTCAGTAATATTATTTGATTATCTATCGTATATCGTTTCCCTACACATTATTCTCAGAAATCTTATTTCTACAGCATTTATCATACTTTAATCTTTCTTTTGCCAGATCTAAGCTTCACTTCTATATATAAAGGTTGGTACTAGAACTCCATTATGTACTGCCATCTTTGCTTCAGTAGATTTATTTCTATTTGCAGTGATGACTTTGATATTACTGCACTTCGTATTATTTTTCCATCAAAAAAGTTGGGTCACAACCGAAACATGTCTGTGAAAAGTGTAATAAAGTGTTGTATAAATACCAAGTGCAAATATATTTCTTCTATATACGCCATACTTTGTGTTGTTATGATGGTTTATTTCTATTTTTCTTTTTTATACACTTTGTATAGACAACACTTATATTAAAAAATAAAATTATATAGACATGTTTCGGACAAACAGTCCTTCTTCAGTAAAGATACATTTTAAATTTTTTTATAAATTAGTTGCTGTTTACATAATATGACAGATGGTATAAAGATTTATTTTGGAACGTTTATTCAATTCAATTCAATTCAATTCAATTTATTTTTAAAGCTTTTGTTATAACAAATAATATGATTCAATTTAAAATTTAAAATAATACTTTAAAGTTCTAATTGGGGTTCAGATTGGACTTAAATTAATTTGATTATTTATAATCTTTTCTTTATTTTTAATAGCTTTTTTAATTTCTAAAATTTCGAGATTGCTCAAAGTTATATTTCTATTATTAACATGCAAAATTTCAAAGCCAATATCTTTATTAAATAAACGATCTATTTCTATGAGGTGGTTAGCAAATTCAGAAAAATTATTATTAGAGAGACATCTTACGTGCTCTTTTATTCTTCATTTAAAATTAGGCCTTTTGAGATATATTTATTCAAATATGAATCTTTATTCAAATATGAATAATGGCTTATATACTCGTAGAAGAAATTTAGTTCTATCTGTAATATGTAAAATATCATATTAGGTTTATCGATTTATGTCTCAGATTTTTGCTAGCTAGTGGTGATATGCGATGAATCTGATTCCTATTCATTCAAAATGGTTCATAAGCGTCCATAAGTTATACTCTCGTTAAGAATCAACCATCAAAATGTGCAGTAAAACATTTTTATATCCCGTAACGCCCCTTTGCTGAGGTGCCAGTTACGATGCATTTTTGAATTTACGACGAAGCTTTTAAAAAGCGTGTTTGAATTAATATAAAAATATTTTATGAAAGAACGCCAAGAGTTTTATAAGATATTTATTCATAGACAACATAAATAAAACTTACGCAATATAAAACCCCGACGAAATTATGCCATAAAGTTATACTCTAGGATTGCAGATTGAATCATGTTTAAAATTCATTATAGTATACATATAAAGCTTTGCTTTATTTACTAACTGTGTTTTATGTTAGCTTCTTCTTCTTCATTATAGTGATGTGATCAATCATCTCCAGATAAGAAGGGATGTGTGCACACTTACCCATTTCTTCAGACTTATCAGGGGATTCTTTGAAAATTCCACCATCTTGGAGGCTATCCATCTTTATATTCCAGATGGTTATCTTCGACAGCGTCAACACAGACTGTTTTATCTCCCAGCATGCAGAATCAACCTGCCTCTGGTAATGCCGGTGGGTGGCAATCAAACCGCTGAACATGATCGCTTCGGAGATCGATGTCTTTCATATTCGTGAAAGTACGTTCAGAAGACAAATACTCTTGACTCTGGAGAGTATCTTGTATTCCTAATGTCGAACCATCTCTCATGCGTTCCTGGTATTATATTTTGCCTGTTCTCACTAGATGTCTTAAAATATAAAAATTGTTTTGAAAAAATAAACTGATTTGATTTGATTTGATTATGTAGATCTTACGATCTGTTTAGACACGATCCTGGAGGTCCTGTGTTGAAGACGTCTAGCTATTTGGTGGTCGTTTTGGTAGTTGATGACCTTCTGGAGTTTCGAATCCTCGCTGGGTCCATCCTCTGCCTACTCCATCGCACTATGTTATCACTTTTGCAGGTTCTTCAAATCATTTCGTTTGGTATCTTTTCTCTTAAATAATTCTTATTAGTTAGTCGTAATGTTTTTTGTATTAATATTTACTGGGAACTTGAGTTTGTGGTTGTCGTATGGTATCATCTTAGATATACGTTTCCCAATTTATACATTGATAAAGGTAGCGTCACAACCAAAACATAACTGGTAATAAACTGTTGTAAAAACACTTTTCTTCTTCTTTTTCTTCATTGTAGACCTACATATGTGATCTGTTCTCCAGAGTGTTTCTCCTTCTGTGAGGTATATTCCCAGCTGTCCTTCCATCTTTTAGGAGGTCTTCCACGAGGACGAGTCCCATGAGGCTGATTATGCAATGCAATATAGGGGAGTCTGGTGGTGTCCATTCTTTGAACATGACCGTACCAGTCCGTTTTTCGCTGTCTGCTCCATCATCCTCAGCCTCACATATCTCTATTATTATGGTGTTCCTCACGCGATCTCTCAGTGTCTTGCCTACTTTCGTCCTCAGTGTCTTCATTTCGGAAGTCCTCAAAACTTGTTTGGTCCTTACTGTGTCTGCCCTTGCTTCGACGCCATATGTTATTATTAAAAATACTGAGTGTAGTTATATTTATTGAAATATGTAACCACAACATAAAGTGAAGGCAAATGTAGAAAAAATACTAAAATGTCACTTCACATCATATACAGTTCATAATATTTCTGAAATACGTTTTTAGAAATAAACATTAAATAACATTTAAATGTATGCGGACAAAAAACGATGCATATAGTCTTATATTTTTGCAATCTTAAGCATGCACATCAGATCACGATTTCATTGCTTGACAATGCAATTATTTTTATCTTTCAGCCAATTACATCAAATTACGTTGCATCAAAATGTACGTGCATTGATAGCATAATATCGCAGGTCGTACACGAATGTTCATTCCGAATGGATTATGTAAGCATTATGGATAGCCATGCGGCTTTACAGTATTATTAACTCTATGAAATCATATACAATTCCATCTTAACAATTTTACTAACAGTTATGATCGATACATAAAATTTTTTAATTTTATGTATCGATACATAAAATTTTTTAATTAAAAAATTTAATAAAAGTCATCATCACTAGAAAAAAAAACCCAATAAATTAATAAGTATTATAAATAAATAAATTAATAAGTGGAAGAAACTTGTCTCCACGTCAGGAGTTAATGAAAATATATCACTGGTTGGGTGAAAAGTGATGATAAATGTATATGAAGCAGTTTAAATTATTAAGTAAATTATAAAGTAAAACAGTTTTTAATTTAATTAAAAATGAATCGTTAAGGAATTCCATAGTTTATATATATAAAAAGGAAAAATTTAGGCAGCATTTTTAATATCAGTATTGAAAAATAGTTAAAACATAGTTATTTACAAAACAGTGAAAAAAAATAGTAAAATTTTTTTTTATGACGTATATTTCGTTAAAATCCACCAATGTTTTTGTCTTCGACCGGTTTAGGCAGCTTGCTTCCATCTTTTAATCGACGATGGATCAAAAGAGTAGATTTTTACTAAATATACGTTTAAAAAATACATTTCATTTTTATTTTCAGTATTTACAATGAATTTCTCCCATGAAATTTCAAAAAACAAATTTTTTTTTTACAGTTATTTTCACTTTGAAGCTATTTTTCTCGACATCATTTGATTTTTTTACACCTCATAATCGGAATGATTAAGATGTAATATCTATTAAACATGTCACGATAAATAACATTAAAAGTGAAAAAATATTTTTCCAATTCATACGAAATACAATACGATTTAAATTATCGGTTTTCTAGATGTTTTATTATATTGTAATTTATGGGAATGACATGTTTTGCCATTCTAAAGCACTATCAAATGGTCTACCGAAACTACCTAAATCATAAAAAATCCTAATAGAATTTGACACTTTTAACGCCATAAGTTTATAAAAAAATTGATAATATAAACCACAGTATAGTACAGACATATATTTTTTGCATGCTTAAATTTATAAAGAAGAAAGCTTTTTCCCGTAAGACGATTATAATTCTTGTTGCTCTTGTCCAAATAATTTTAATGTGAAACGTAAACTTTGAACTCTGTATCACTACATCTCATCTTGAAACACGGGCGTCTCTCCGAGAACAGGATTATCTCAGCATCTCGTAACTTTCCTGCGCAAATTCGGTTTTATAAAGATATGACGGATTCGTGTAAAGTTTTGATAAATGTTTTCCGAAATCTTTGATAACTCTGATGGATGAGTGATTATAATGGCGATAATGCCACGTGATATATTCGCGATTAACCATTTTGTTAGAATGTGCCTGAAAAATGTATTCACGTTTCAATATACGAATTTATTAAATGCATTATTTATTATTAATATAATATATTTTTTGTTTCTTTGTGGTGTAAAACTCCATATTATATAATTAATATGAATGAAAACGTCTGTAAAGGATGAAAATAGAATAAATGCAGTAGAAATGAGATCTCTTAGACGAATGAGTGGATACTCTGTGTATGATAGAGTGTCGAATGAAAATATAAGAAGTGAATGCGGTGCGAATGATGGTGTTATGAATAAAATAACGAAAGGATCATTAAGTTGGTTTAGACACATGGAAAAATGAATGAAGAAATAATGGTAAAATAATTATCTTTTAACGATGTAAATGGAATAAGAAAAAAGGAAGACCGAGGAAAATGTGGCACGATCAAATAAATCAAATATTGAATCTCGGCCACGTGAGGAGTCAGATAAATTAACGCGCGTGCATGACAAGATGTATAAATGTTGAAGAAGCGAGAGAAAAATGTCAGGAAAGAAAATTGTGGCAGTCCATTATTTCTGCCTACCCCTTCGGGGAGACGGCTTGATGGTTAGTTAGTTAGTTAGTTTTATTATTTATTATTTAACACAATTTTAAAATTATCCATTAGTAAAATGATTTCGACACCTGGAAAGAATGAACAAAGGAAGAATTAGAAAGAAAAACAAACAAACGTCGTTTCCCTATCACGCTATTTCCCCGGAAGGGTAGGCAAATAAATGGACCCCTAAACATATTAACCCTGACACACCTATCTAGCTTCCTACATATTCATACAGCGAGTCATACACGCACGTTGTTTCTTCCGACTTATAAAATGTGTCTTCTAACACGACTTCTAAATTATAAATAAGCGACGTATAGGGATCAAGAAAAAAAGGAAAACCGGGGAAACCGTGGGACGATAAAATCAAACAAATATAAAATGTCAACGGTGCGAGAAGTCGAGACAAGTGTGAGGGTGAGACACGATGTATGAATGAATGTTATGTTAGGAAATAATTATGTGGCGGTTCATTACTTCTATCAAGCCTTTCGGGGAGACGGAGTGATGGTTATTTCGTTTAAGTTTAGCTTAGGAATTATTTTTGTATTTACCTAATTTATTTTTATCTAGTGAGTAAACTTGCATTGTTTATATTTTTATATATATTATTTCATAATAACTAATATATTTAAACACATTTTCAATGTCGAATGATGATTTGCGGTTACAAATGATTGAAGGTATGTTGTTTATTTTACAGTCAGACTGTCATCGGCTTATTGCATTACATCATAAGTGTAACGGATTAGCAGAAACGTTTATTTCTAATCGTAATTTTATAAATTACATATCTTTGGAATTTAAAAAGTTTGAATCTTGTGGAATCTTATTCGACAAATCGTTAGAGATCAACAACCAGGGAATTAACAGCTTCATTCGTGGGCAGGGCAAAAATTTTTCTAAACCGCATTTCTTCGGATGTGGACATTTTTCACGATAGTAAGGCTACCCTCAGAAAGCATCTATCTCTTATGTATTAAATTTCTATTTGCTTCTCTTCTTATTGTACAACAATGTATATTTTTACTAAATTGTTCTCGAATATTTTTTTTAATTGTCTTCTGTTTGTTTTCTTATTATATTATTTGTATTTAATTTTTAAAAATTGCTATTATTATTTTACATGTTGTGATTATAAACAATTTGGAATTGATATTATTCCGTAATGTTTATAATTTTTTTGAATAAATTGAAAATAAAAATTGAAAAAAATTGTATGATCTCCATAATATAGGTCGTAGGGATACTCCGAAACAAAAACATACAGAAAATCATTAGAAAGATTACATGATTTTATCATTTAAATAAAATAATGCATACAAATAAAAACGTCTGTTTTCTAGAAGTTTTATTACATTTAATGGGAATGGTATGTTTTGCTTTGCTAATGCAATATCAAATGTTTTATATTATCATTGTTTGTCAATATCAAACATATGAAACATGTAATTCCTATAAAGTACTATAGCGACGTAAACGGAACTAGATATAGAGGAAGATCGAAGAACACGATCTGTTTACAAACAATGCGATAATTCTTTAATGATATTTTGAATAAAGGTTCCTTCACGTAGTATTGCATAACTGATGATTTGGAACATACTCGTACGTCTGTAATTAATCAATAAATACTATGACATCTTTTGAGAAAAAAACATAGCATTTTAAATAAATTATTATAAATGGAATTTGGAGGTTTTCCAACATTAATCGTTTCTTTAAACAATAAAGGCACTTAAGGCATCGTAGAAAAGAGAAATAATGTAGAAAATATAACGTTGTCTGAACCGAAGAATCTATCATAAAATATTTACAAATAAACTTTTGTATGGGTTTTCCGTGCTTTTACGATTATTCTCTGTGATATCCCAACGCCCTTTGATGCAATATTTACTATTTGTTGGTTCAAATATTGAGGTCGCTCCCAAGGGAAAATTTATCCCTTTTCTACTATGGCGACTTTCCTAAACTTATCATCTACCCTTCGTAGAGGGTTTTTGTGGCTTTCAAAACCTCTATAGTTTAAGGGATGAATTTATTGAAGGGTATTTGAAACCGGCCAGTGAAAAGTACCGTATCATCGTAACGTCTTTTTTCTAAATTATATTATTAATTATTATTTAAAGGATATTTGAAATAATATTTTATAGGTTTATGAAGTTTACATTTTAGTTCGAAATTTGTTAAATAGTTAGACCATAAACATATGTACGAGTATACTTTAGGGCCATTAGCCACAAGTAAATCTATTTTTCCAATTTTCAGGATGAAGGATTATTTTCATAATGATTGATTGAATACAAGTCTTCTGAGTCAAGAGCTAAGCATCTGTTCTCTAGATCATAACCCTATTGTTGTAGTTAAGTCCGGAGATAAGAATAATTTCTTTAAGATTGTGGGGATAATGGGAACGATTTGAAAATGGGACACGGAGTTAAATCCAGTTTGTTATATATGTAAAATTTAATTAAATCCCCTTTGTAAAAAATATATTACATACTAACAAACAAACTAACTAACTAACCACTACTCCGTCTCACCGAAGGGGTATCCAGAAAGCATGGACTGCCCCACTTTTGTTTCCTGACATACCTCTCTAGATTCCTCAACATTCATACATCGTATCATGTAGGCACGTCGATTCCACACGTGATAAAGGTTTATTTCTAGTTCCATTTACATCGTTAACATATACGTTTTTTACTATTCTGTCTTCATTATTTATTTCCATGTGTCCTAACTACATATCTTAATGTTCATATCTAAATTATACTAAAACATATCTAAATTATATTTATTTTCATCCTTTTATTGCCAGTTTCATGTTTCGTTTCCTTGCATAAAGGTCGGTACGAGAACCCCATTGTGCAGTGCTATTATAGGTTTTTTGGGTGGGCTTTTATTTGCGATGACAACTAGAAGTACACCATTCACTTTGTTGCCTGTCCCAACCCTTCTTTCAATATCTCTCTCCACTCGCCCATCCTTTTTAAGTATACTACCTTAAATATACAAACACATCTACTAGTTCCAGATCTTCATCATTCACACTAATGTTGTAGACTGTCGCGATTTATTCTTTTTTATTATTTTACTATTATTAGAATTCTACATATCTGTTTTTAAAAGTTAATAATTTGTTTTGATATGTCAATGTTTCAATAAAATATTCACACAAATATGATTTCAGAAATGAAGTCAAGGTAAATATGTAAGAAGATGCTTAAAAAGTTGGATCAATATGCTTTTTTGTGAGTAGTGAATGTAGGTTAAAAAAAACACGAACTTTATCTCCCTCTTTCTCTCCCTTTTGAGTTTCCCAGGCGGTAATCTAGTTTAAAACCCTCTCTAACAACCATCTCCAGCAGTCAAATTCCTCTCCACTTCCCTAGTATTGTGAGAATTCGTGTCTTAATCACGTTTTAAGGGCGCTGCAACGTGTTCCAAAACTTCTCATAACTACGTCATATGGTAGAACAACTCCTAATAGAGCCCTTGCTTACCGAAGTATTCGTTTCACGAACATTCGTAATAAAATTGATCTCATTTATATAACAAGAATCCCTCGTTCTACGATAGGTTAAGTTTACGATTTTTGTAATTTAATTGTATTATTGAAACACCATTAAAATACTTACTTATTGGTACACAATATAAATATATTGAGATAAATAGAGCATTATAATTGTTTTCTTTAAAATTGTTACCTTAAATAACAATGGTAAAAAACTTATTGAACGCTAAGACATTAACAATGTGGAATTCCATAGTAATATACTTAGGAAATTAAAAATAACTTTGTTTAATCCACAAAATATAAAAAAAAACACGACATGTTTCGGAGGATACAAGTTGTAAAAATATTATAAATAAATATAAAATGTTACTTCACACCTGAAGATGGAGGTATCCTCGGAAACATGTCGTGTTTTTAATTTTTTTTTAATATTGTGGATTAAACAATGTTATTTGCAATTTCCTAAGTATATTACTAAAAAAAACTAATAATGAATAAGAAAACGAATGAAAAATAAAAATTGAATCTTGTTTTTGTTGTTATAGCTGCAACCGGTTTCGGAAAATAACTTTTTTCAATCGGGTGCAGTCACATTACTTTATCTCCATATTCTGACGGTAGCTTTTAAATTATAAACTCCATCATCTAATATAAACTTAATATTTGACTTCTAACAGAAGTAATATTTCGAACATTCAATAATATCCCACCACATGTATTCATCTTACCTATAATTCCATCAAATACCAAGCTGGAGAATACATTTAAAGAAATTTAAGGTTAACGTTTAGAGTCCTGGAATTGAATGGTTATCGTTAAACGAGGGACCAGTGTACTCTTTAGGAAAGCGGGTCAAGTTACCTGAAAGTAGGAAGGCCGCAACTTCGGAAACGCGTTTGTCTGTTATTTTAGGATAGTGAAATTAGAGGGCCTATTCTGTCTACACGGAAGCTGTAAATTTACATATTAATTAACATGATCCAGATAATAATTCGATCTATACAAATATCTGATAACTTAATGTATTTATATTACATCATTTGTTTTATACATATTGGTATTCCTGTAATATTATTACTTGATAAAATTATTTTAAAAGCTCCAATAAGAAAATTAGTGCATTCTGTATACATTTGCAACAGTAAAATTTCTAAAAAAATTTAATTTAACTTTTTTTAATACAAATATGGTAATATTAAAAACACATTTTTTATTCAGAATACGAGTACATGGTGAACGAAAACATATATATTTTCTTATATGTTCGCCATACTTTGTGTTGTAGAGGCTTTATTCCTCTTTTTATTTTTTATATACTAAGTATATACCAGTACAACACTAACATTAAAAATAAATTAATTACATATCAGACATGTTTCGGACAACCAGTCTTTCTTCAGTGATACATATTTAAAATATTATAAAATTGTTTACAAATATGATCAGTTTAACAGATGTTATACATATTTATGTTGGAAGTTTATAAACGTTCCAAAATAAATCCTTATAACATCTGTCAAAACTGATCATATTTGTAAAGAATTTTATATTATTTTAAATATGTGTCTTTATAATATGCATCACCGAAGAAGGACTGGTTGTCCGAAACATGTCTGATATGTAATTAATTTTTTTTTAATGTTAGTGTTGCATATACAAAGTATATAAAAAAGAAAAAGAGAGATATATAACTTTTTATTTTTTGTATATAAGAGATTAATTTTACATAAAAGCTAATAGGTTTCGTTCATATCAAGCTTTGAACTTGAAATAAAATAGTTTGTTGATTATAATATAAATATTTATGTCCGCCACATACCCGAAGCTGTTATAGGACGCAGCGGCGCTCTTTCTCTAGTCTTGCACTTCATAGGCTTGTTCTCCGTCCATACTGTATCCATGTTAACTATTATATAACAGAATTCATTTTATTATAAAACCATACAACTGATAAAATCTTTTCGGCTGTCTTCCTGTTAGGTGATGTTGCACGTGTACGCTGGGGGCAACCATATGAGGAATTATTGCATCGCCCATCCTATCCACGTGGTTACTCCAGTACCGCAGCCTTTTCCTGTCCCATTTCGCAATGTCTTCTGTTTGACAGATCTCTCAGACTCAGACCTCCGATTGTAGCTTTTGGTCCCAACTGTGTGGACTCTAGTTTATATATCTTTTGTCATTGTGGACCTAAAACAGATTTCGTTTATTCGGACATTGCTTAAGAGATGGAGGGAAGGCTGGACGTCTTCATCACAGAAAGAAATTTGTTAATAAACAGATCGCAAGATTTACAATAACGGAGAAGAATAATAATAACTTTGCTACATATTTGTTATTTCTTTAACAGTGACGTAAATTATATATTAAATAATAAATACAAATGAAAACGTCGGTTTTCTAGAAGTTTTATTATATATTATGTGAATGACATGCTTCACGTTGTCTAAGACATTATCAAAAATCATCAAAAACATTTTATAATGCTTTAGATAGACACAATAGACGTTTTCATTCATATTATTGATACTGTAATACACGAGGAGGTGCTTGTTTCTCATTAATGCGAAATTAAACGTCTGTTTTCCAGAAGTTTTGTTATATTTTACAAGAATGAAATATAATTAATGTTAAATAACGAAAAAAAAAAATTATACATAATTTCTTTAATATTATGTATTCAGTGTGCTTCCACTTGTGTTTATGTTCGACCGGTTTCGGCAGCTTGCTGCCATCTTCTGGTCAAGCAGAAATAGTCAAGCATTTAAAATGAACTTCCACCAAGAAATTTCAATAGAAAAACATTTATTATAATTAATGTTGTTATTTAAAATTTCATGGTAGAAGTTCAGTGTAAATAAGGATTTTTTTATTTAACTTCATATACATTTAAAATTCACTTTTTATTTTATTTTATTTATTTTAATTATTTTGAAACAAATATGATTGTTTCTCCACTACGTGTCCTTTAAACACCCGAACACCACTGCTGCCTGTTGGTTTGCTCCCTTACTTCATTGTACAGATCACCGTGACCAGATATCTCAACATCCAGGTATGAAAATTCCCTCACCAGCTCTGTTTATTTATTAAAACAAATATATTTATTTATAAAATGAGAATAGTCTCTCTTGTACGACAATAATAATTGACACGCCTGGATCGTTTGGACTTGCGCCAAGAGCCGAAATTATTTTAAAGATGCGATTTATTAGTGGATGATATTACTTTTGGCCAGGCCTTTGGAGACTGCATTAAAAAATCTGTGGAGACGTATTTCAAAATAAGAGTGTTCTAAAAATTACGTCAACTGTCAAATGACATTTACTCATTTATCTTGTTTCTAATGACCTTCGGCGGCATTGAAAACAGAAATAGATTCTGTGTTATTTCATACGCGCGAATGTAAACACAATAATCAAATGATTTTACTGAAATCTCTTGATGGAAGTTCATTTTAAATAATAATTAAATAAAACGATGTTTTTTAACTACTTCCACTTTTGTCTTTATTTAGACAGCGACCGGTTTCGCCAGGCTCGCTGGCATCGACAGAATCATTTAATTATTATGTAAACACAATATTTAAAGTTTTTTTGTGAGCGAAATCTTATCAGAGATTCAATAGTTACACGGAACTAAACTAACTAACCACCACGCCGTCTCTCCGGAGGGGTAGGCAGAAAGAATGGAACGCCACACTGTTCTGTCCTGACATACTTCTCTCGCTTCCTCTAGATTCATACATATTGTCATGCACGCACGTCGATTTCTCTGACTCCTCACGTGACCGACATTCAATGTTTGATTGATTTGATCTTTCCACGTTTTCCTCGGCCTTCCTTTATTTCTAGCTCCGTTCACGCCGTTTGCATATACCTTCTTTACCATTCTGTCTTCACTCATTCTTTCCATGTGTCCAAACCATCTTAATGACCGTTTCCTTATTTCGTTCATAACACTTTCATTCGCACCACATTCACTTCTTATACTTGCATTTGTCACTCTATCATATACAGATTTGCCACACATTTGTCTTAGAGATCTCATTTCTACTGCATTTATTCTACTTTCATCGTTCTTTTGCCAGTTCCATGCTTCACTTCCATACATAAGGGTCGGCACAAAAACACCATTGTGCACTGCCAACTTGGCTTTTTTGGATAGGCTAAACTATACATTACACTGAACTAGTATTAAATTTACAACAACAAAAATAAACGTAAAAATGAAAACATTTAATTTGATTTTTAGCTTCTACCGGTTTAAGCAGTAGCTGCCATCTTCAAACCAGTAGGCAGCGAGCTGCTTAAACCGATCGAAGCTAATTTTTTTTTAAATAAAATTTTAATATTATATATTTTAATCTAAAGTATTTTTTTCATTATTTTCTATGATCTTCTATCAAAAAATTCAATTAACAACATTTCAATAATAAAAAGGTTTCACAAAATTAATAAAACAATAATTCGGTATTTAATAAAACATGTGTCTACTTGAAACATACATAATATATTTTTAAACAATATTTTATGTTTTTACAAGATTATTAAATATTTGATATCACTCATTTTTAACAAAAGATTATGTCACAATAAGACGATAATCACTTTTAAGTGACATTTGATAATGCCTTTGATAAGCGAAACATATCATTCACATTAAATATTACGACGAATTTTTATGAAATTAAACACTGTTGTTTCCACTTTTGAGTTTATTTTTCTCTTATGGAATTCCACAGTATATACGCCTTAAGTTTATCTAAACATTAAATATAATAAAAATTCTAGAAAACGGACGTTTTCATTCGTATTGTTTATAAAATATGGAGTTTTACACCATTCATTACGAAACAATAAATACTTCCATAAATTGTTTTTCCTAATTAAATCTTTATTATCTATTATATATTATATAGTATCTTAGTGCTGTAGGAAGAGGAAATATGGCACTTAAAAATATTATAATACTTTCAGAAAACGTAATTTTTCTTACAAAGTTTTCAAACGCATGTCAGGTAACAATAAACTATATTTTGAACAAGTGTTGTTACTTCTTTTGATGTCACCTAAGATGAAAAATCCGTAGAGTTCGCGTTGATTATATTTTCCACTTAGATACAATATTTTTCTGACACGTATTCAATAAATTAGTCCTATAAATAGAATGAGAATGATTTACGATGCATGTAGCGTGATGTTCTGTAGTGTGTAAAAGTTAAGTAACCATATCACGTTCACATTTATTTTGACGAAGTGCTCGCGTAATAATTTATTCATAGGTAACCATGAATCGTGGCTGGAAAGATGATTGAAATATTGATGTAGACTCCCTTGAAGAACTCACGTGTGGTAATTGAATGGTGAATGAAACCATATTCTAACCAGACATTTACAGCCTGACCATCAGGTCATTTCCCTAAGGAGATGAGCAAGAAAAACTCGCTTACATCCTTTGATTTCAAATCATTTTATTTAAATATTTTCTTGTTATACAACAGGTCGTTTGAACCCAATTACTGCATACAAATTATGTTTACCAACTCGTATTATATTGATTCTCATGACATGTGAAAGGTAGATAATCTATTGTCACGTGAATTCTACACAAGACCAAAGACAGTGCCATATATGTATACATATATGTCGAGAAAAATAAAGATAAATGTGGAAAATACAATGTTTTAATTCAGAAAGAAAACTTTAACCCGGCGGTGGTTATAGACATACTTTTGTTACGAATCGAGCTCTAATTATCCTTATTAATTAATCAATTAATTGATAACTTACGTGGTACAATCGCATATAGACCATAATAATTGAGCTCTGAGTCCAATTTTTAGAGTTCATATTCGCTTGGCATAGCCAGGTCGCATTTTAGCCGCTTCGTTTCCTTTTCTGTCACACCGTCTCGAATCTATGGAAATACTTTTAAGACGCCATCTTTCAAATTGGTCTCTGTTCAAATTGTTTGTAAGTATTAATTTTTCTTATTCATAATCTATATCTTCAGGCGTAATATTTTTTGATTGCGTACTTACTACGTTTATATTGGGAACGGAAAAATATACGCCCGTCATATTTTTAACAGTTTCTTTTCGTCACAAGATTTCCGATCTGTCAAACCGTCTCGAATTTATGTAAATCACTCATGTTATTGTTAAAAAATATTATTTTTTCTTAACAGTGAAAATGCGTCTAAAAACATTGAGCATCAATAAATACATGTTTTTTGTTTTATAGTACTCGCAATATACCGTTGAATTATTGGATATAAAATTTAATGCACGTAAATCATAATGGTTTCGTGGTGAATTAAAGTCAAAATAATTGCAATAATTGCATGGACCTTCAACATTCAAATGCACGGATAAGTAAAGTGATTCACAAATATCATGTGTATATGAGTCATAAATGAGTTTCTGCTAAATATAATATAAGAAATAACTATTAGACTTTTTTCTTAAGATGGCTATCACTCTTTATTTCCCATAATATTCTTCTTCTTGCTTCCTCATTACTGGTGGTCGTGATCTATGGAACTGCAGTTCACTTAAACAAAACGCCTCTAATTCTCTCTGTTCTCTGCAGCCCGCGTCGCCGATTAAAGGTCTCCCACAGTCTTCTTCTTCTTTATTTAGGACTGTGTCCTGTTATTTCTCGGAGTCTGTTCCTGTGATGCAGATGTCCAACTGTCTCGCCAACTTTTAGGTGATCTTCCTGCAGGTCGATTTCCTGTTGGTACTTTATTTGCGCCTATATTTATTACTCTTACAGAATAAGCTCTTTCCACATGATCTCCCCAGTAGCGTATTCTCAGTCTTCCCCATCGCACGACTTTTTCTACATTGCAGATCTTTCTTATTTATAAATTTCTTATTCTGACTCGGAGTGTCGTTCCCGCAACGGATCGGAGAGTCTTCATTTCTGTGGTTCTTAGGAGACATTTTGTTCTGATGGTGTCAGCTCTCGTTTCTATTCCATATGTCATTATAGGACGTTCGCATGTCTTGTAGATTCGAATTTTGCTCTCCTTTAGCATATTTTAATTTTTCCAAACAGCATTCGTCAAGCAGCCAGCTACAACGGCGGCCCTGTTCGTTAGTTCACTTACTTCTTCGTAAAGGTCACTGCTGTTTGATACATTAACTCTTTAGTACTTGAAATGCATACTTTGTTATATTATTTTATTATCTAATGCAAGCTTGCATTGTACTGGTTGCCTTGATGTAACCATGATTTTTGTCTTGTCTATGGAGATTTTCATGTTGAATCTTTGAGATGATATGTGGAATTTGTACAGTAACCTTTGTAGATCATCTTTAGTGTTTGCTATTAGCACCGCATCATCTGCATAGTATATTATGTCTATTTTTTTGCTTCCCATTGTGTAACCCAAGTCCATTGATTTGACTTCTTCAATAATCTTATGTGTCCCACAGTCATCTCTCTAATCCGGTCATACTACCTGCCGGAGATCTGTCTCTTCTTCTTGAACCTGGAACACCTCATGCGACAATACTTTTTTCCAGGTTACCAAGTTCCCTCCTGGCAATCTCACTAAAGAAACTCAATACTCGTTGACTGCATATTATAGATAGTCTTCCTGTTATTTTGAGCTCTTTAAGAACCGATTCGTTCATCCTTTTGCAGTCTGCGGTGTCCTCAGCATGTGACGCCAAAACCACATTTCAAAGGCGTCATCCTGGAGCGGTCAAAGAATTTCATTGTCCAAGTTTCATCAGTAAAGAAATATTGGGAAACGAAGATGCGGCACGACTCCATACTCCATTCACGACGTTAACGTATAAATTCTTAACCATTCTTCCTTCATCCATGCATTCCATATGTCCAAACCAACGCAGTGTTCTTTTCATAATTTCTTTTATAATATTTTCTTCCGCTCTACATTATTATACTCGTATACGCATTAGAGATTTTGTCGTACATCGTTTAACGACACATACATCTTAGGTATTATATCTCGCATCCTTATTTTGCTAGTTCTATGCTTAACTTCCAACACTTGGCAAACTTGGTAGCAGAGTGGTGAGAGTTCTGACCGTCATACTGAAGGTCCCAGGTTCGATTCCCGGCAATGGCAGCGCGATTGTCACACTGTCTTTGGTCTGGTGTAGAATTCACATGACAGTAAAATGGCAATACATTAGCTCCTTAACATATGAAGAGAGAATCAATATAATAGAAAAAAAAATTTATACAGTAACGACCTAATAATATATATCGCACGCTTAATAGTAAACTGACCGATTATGGTTTAGGTCATATTTGAGTTAACATTAAACAGAGGCTTGTGTTAACGCTATCCTTCGTTTCGCGTTAAAATTAAGTCAAAATTCCGCCAATTGATCTCTATTACACTATATCGGTATTTTTCATTCGTACGTGTTTTTCGACTGTTTTTTGTAAAAACTTGCACTTGCGTACAGATTGAGCAAAACTCGCTTTTTTGAGTTAAGCCAGCGTTCTATTAAGCGTGCGATATAAAAAAAAATCATGGTTGATATTAAAACTTCATTGTGAACGGCCGATTTTGCTTTTATTGATACATTTTTGTTTCTAATAATATATAATTCCACTTCCAATAATATATGTTATACCTAAGCCAATACGTAGTTACAAAGATTATTTTTTGTAAGAATTTATTGCGATGCAAAAATTTTATACCGAGAATACTGTAATATCGTTGATGTGCGATTTGCATTGCTCTATCTCTAAGGATTTAAAAGTGAAAGAATGGATATTTCTAGAATAAATCACTCGTAAAATACTACGATTTAGGAGTGGAATATTGAATATTTTGAATATTATAATACACGTCCCGAGAGGGTTAAGTAGAATGTAAACGCAGTCAGCATCGGCAATGTGAATTTTCGACATCCCTCAAGGATAAAAAAAATGGAATATGATAATTTGAAAACATTTACACTGGATGGTCGTAAATTTCTGACGGTTACAAATTACAACAAATTATATATCAAATAACGGTTTATTTTATTTGAATAACTTCAGGCGCTTCCACGTAAGGGACTGAAACTACAATATAAGCGCCCAATACAGCGCCCATGAAAACGACACAAAGTCGGTCTAAACTTCCACCATATTGACAAGGAAGTGACGAGACTCTTTTTAGGTAAATACTAACGATATACAAAATGAAACTAAGACAGAGGATGTTAAGGTGTTATGTGTGGTCTGTTCTGTTATATGGGTGTGAGACATGGACATTAAAAGTAAATACAATGAACCGGTTAGAAGCATTTGAAATGTGGCTTCACCGAAGAATGTTCAGGATCCCATGGACAGACAGAGTGACGAACACAGAAGTCCTGAATCGTGCAGGAGTAAATAAATGCTGACATTGATCAAAGTCCGCGAGATTTCATATCTGGGTCACGTTCTACGAGGAGAAAAATATTGCTGCACGCTGCTTGTGTACAACTTTTTAACCATTCTACTCTCATCCATTCGTTCCATATGTCCAAACCATCTCAGGGATCCTTTTGTAATTTTATTCATGATGCAGTCATCTGCCTTACATTTCTTTCTTATTTCATCGTTCGGTATTCTATCATACAACGTTTTCCCGCACATTCTTCTATTTAATTATTTAATAAAATCCGCGCTATGTAAATGCTTCAACTTGTTATTATTGTTATACGATTTTTATTGTGTGTGGTTGAAGCTCTAATAGTGTGAATTAATCACAAGGAACATTAAATAGAATATCAAATATCATAGCGTAACTGGAGTTATAAAGTCCCTTATACACGTGTCTTATGTGAATAATATCCTCTCCAACAACGCGTGTTTCCTGTTTACATGATATTGCCTAGTCTCTGTTGTCGGAATCCTTTATTGTTATTAACTTGTCAGGGGCACCGTTCTGGATTTGTCGGGATCTGTGCATCCTTGTTGATGAGTACTATTATTTGCCGGGGGTAGCAAGCCTTTGTTGTGCCGTCAATATCAGGCGTGTTTTCTTGATGCTTTCTCGTCTTTGTATGTAACACGTAATTCAATATTTTCTATTCAAATCAAATCAAATCATTTAATTTTATCAACAGACATTACAAAATTGATTTTTAACCCCTTACTGCATGATTTTTTTGAAATTTGTAAAAAAAATATATGATGTGTAAATGATGAAAAAAAAGACACGTATTTTTTTATTTTTCAAACAATTTATTTTTTCCTATATAAAATTCAATTTTTTTTTATAGCTCTTCCCCTTTTTATCCCTGGATTATACACAATATTATCCATAATTTTATATAAAAGCGATCATTTTATTACTTATCTAATGAAAATAATAGTAAACCAGTGAAATATAATTATTTATAGCGTTTTACAAGCAAAAACTAAAAAAATAACCCATATCACGTTTGTACAGAAAATCATAAACCGACACATGGAAACAGTCGAACGCACATCTAGTACAATCAGAGACATCTAGCAAGAAGTTTGACAACTAGTAACGCGGAACGATTATTTTGGATCATATATGAGCCAGTATGCGGTAAGGGGTTAAGGCATCTATTGAGAACAGGTAAAATAATATATTGTGTATAGTATACTACCAGAAACGCATGAGAGATGGTTCAACATTAGATAGACAGGATACTCTCCAGAATTAAGAGTATTTG
This sequence comes from Lepidostoma basale, assembly GCA_022606425.2. Lineage (NCBI taxonomy): Eukaryota > Metazoa > Arthropoda > Insecta > Trichoptera > Lepidostomatidae > Lepidostoma > Lepidostoma basale. The sequence continues at coordinate 1,709,490 of JAHDVF020000331.1, read as the reverse complement.
CCTTCTGAACGTACTTTCACTAATATGAAAGACGTCGATCTCCGAAGAGACCGCGTCCAGCAGATTAATTGTTCTTCCCACCGATGTCACCAGAGGCAGGTTGGTTCTGTAGGTTACCATTATATTGAAAGTATTCAAAATAATTTTTAAAGTTTTTTTAGTTTCTTTGAAGTAAATGAAAATCCAACATTAAAATAAATCGAATTGATATATACATACAAATTACAACAAAGAATTGTACGTAAATATTTTTTTAACTAAAAACAAATATAACATAATTTAAGTAGCACGTACAAAATATTATTTAAAGATTCTACTGCTAAGCAAAATTGTCGTATTCGTAAATCACAATTTATTTTTATGACTTAAACCATTAAAACCATACAAAACTGTTCTTTAGAAAGCGTTTGTTAATTATGCATTGCAATAGAGCTTAAATATTTAAATAATAATTCAAAGAGCTTAAAAACGTGACATTTATTATGTTAAAAGAAAATGAAATGCTTAAAAACGCTTTTGATTTATGCATCTCGGAGCATCCCTGTAGATGCAATTTATTATAAATTCAGGTTTCATCCCCTGAGGTTACATCCTCATTAATATTAGTTTGCACTTCACCCTGTTACTTCCCAGTGTGCTGGGATAATTTATGTACGAATCGCCAATATCCACGGAAGCGTTGGATATGCGGTTATCAGGCGCCGAGATATCATTAGCATTCACTCATCTTTTTATAATCGCTGGACTAAAGGGGTATAAGGCTATACCCCTAATCAGCGAAAATATCCTCGTATTTATATGTTAGAACGTTTTCAGTAATGCCGCCTTAGTATGCTTTTTTCTTGTTATTTAAGGTGTTATTACAGCTTGAATAACTATTAATGCGATTATTATTAATATTTAATTTCTAACTCATATTCTATTTTTTTTTTCTCTACAAATTATTTCGTTATATTTTTCAAAACTCTCCCTGCTTTTCTGTTTCTAACCGAATTTATATATTTGTTCATTTCTCTCTCCAATTACTATCTTTGTAGTAAATATTATAGAGGATCTTAGTAATTTATATTTAACTTTTAAAACTTTAATTTATATGTAATTTTTTCTTGCCGTAATTTGTTATTTGCTCGATTGTTTAGTTTAGTTAGTTTTAAGTAAGTTTATATATAATTTTTCCCAATATACAATAAGTATATGTACTAATTATAATAATATTTAAAATAACTCGTGTCAAAATAGTGTTTAAAGGAACTCATATCATAAATAGTGTTTAACCCATGTCATAAATAATGTAAATAATATTTGAAAAAAAACTCATCGCCATAAATAGTGGGGTATCAATAATGAGAGTCCTCTCACGATACTCCCATATTAAATCGTGTAAATAAATGAAAATAAATAAATAATTATTAGTATTTATAGCAATTAGCCCAGGTTATTTTTAAAAGTTGAAATGTATTGTTCCTTTGTATTTTATCGATTTTTAAATGAATTTTTGATTATATATTTACATCTGAAGATGGAGGTATCCTCCGAAACATGTCGTGTTTTAAAATATTTTGTGGCTTATAAACAAAGTTATTTTCAATTTCCAAAGTGTATTACTATGGAATTCCACAGCGTTAATGCCGTAGCTTTCAATCAATCAATGCGATTTTTTTTGGGATCTTGGGATAATCCGCGTAACTTGTCTTTCTGGACCGACCTTTTCGAGATCGTTACAGTCTCCGTCTTCAAGATGATTATGATCACCTTGAATATGGAGACTGCAAGGATCCCCGAAACGTCGGTCCAGAAAGACGAGTTCCATGGATTTTCCCAAGATCCTAAAAACGTGTAGATACGAACTGTTCAAATCTACTCATTTTTAAAATAATGAGATCTCTTAGAAGACTGTGTTGTCAAACAGTATATAATAAATTTTAAAATACAAATATAATAAGTGAACGCAGTGCAAATTAAAATATTATGAACAAAATCATGAAATGGCTATTAAGACGGTTTGACACATGGAATGAATTAATGAAGAAATTATGGTAATAAAAGAATAAGCAAACGACATAAAACGAACTATAAATATAGGAAGATTGACGAAAACGTAATACGATCAAATTAATCAAAAAATTAATGTCAGCCACGTGAAGAGCCAGAGAACTCGACGTGCGTGCATGACACGAATTATGTCAGGAGGTGGTTCATTCTTTCTGCCTACCCTGACCCATTCGGAGAGACGGCGTGATGGTTTCTATGTTAGTTAGTTTATACTTTTAAACAATTTCCATTTATTTATTTTGAATTTCGTAACAATTTTTAAACAAATAAAACATTAGAATGTTATATTAATACAATAATATTACATTTTTGATTTTAGAATATCTTAAGACATTCATCAGCCGTCAGTCATCTATTGCTGAACGTAGACCTCTCCCAAAGCACATCACCGCCCCCAACTATTGCCGCTCCCATCCATCCAAGTCCAGCAATCCTCTTCGGATTGTCGGTCCAGCGGGCAGGGGGACGTCCAACTCGACGGAATCCTGTACGCGGTGTCCACTCCATAACCCGTGTACGCCATCGGCTGTCGGTTCTCCGACAGATATGGCTAGCCCACCGCCACTTTAGCCCGCCTATCCGCAGAGCTACCTCAGCCATTAACACCGTGGAATTCCATAATGATGATTTTTTTTTAAAAATTAAAACACTGTTTTTTTTTTCCACTTTCGAGCTTATTTTTCTCGACGGGATTCGAAGGCTTTACATCTTCATTATCAGGAGAATGATATAAATTGTTTATATCGTTTTACCGATGATGAAGGTGTTAAGGCACAAAAGTGGAAAAAACAGAATAAATTGATAAAAAAATTCGTTACTAAATTTTTGGTCAAATTGGATGGCAACATTTGTAGCGAATAGCAAATTTTATTTATGGCAAACTGTAAACCATTAATACTCGTATTGTACAAATCCACACACGTCTCAATACGACTTCTCACGTAGTTGACATTCAATATTTGATTGATTTGATCTCGCCACATTTTTCTCTGTCTTCGTCTATTTCTAGTTCTGTTTACGTCGTTTATAAACATTTTTTCCCCGTTCTTTCGTCATTCATTCATCCCATTAAGCTTTAGTATACTAAAATAAATCAAACAGCTACTCTGTAGCACATTCATACATATTACGTTTAATGAATTAAGCCATGTTTCACAAGGGTGAGTTGCCAACCAAACGCTAATTTATTATTAATGGTTTTAGTTTTCAAACATCTGATAATGACCAGTCATAAAAATGGCCAGTCGTTCCAAATGTGGTAAAGCTAATGAAATGAAACTATTGCGGGAACAGATTAAATAATTGATTTATTTCATTAAAAGTAATCAAAAATGATATTTATTACATAGTTTTATTAAAAAAAACTTTTATAATTTGTTATAAGACACCATTTTCATGTAAAACATTTAATGTTTATTATGTAAAATCAATCTTATTATCCAACAAATAAAGCATTAGACTCGGCTTCATCGTGAGTTATACAGAGAAGATTTCTTAGATCTACTACATCTTATTTTGCGTTTTTTAGATCTGGCAAACTGCGACACAGAAATTATATCTTTTAGGATGATGAGGTCCAACTGTTCCTACATCTCTTGAGTAGTCGTGCAGGTGGACGGTGTCCAGATAAGATTTCATCAGCTGCTATATATGCGAGATCCATCCATTCAGTCCATTCTGGCTATATGATTCTTCCAGTATCTTCTTTTGGATCGACTCTACCGAATGATATTCTGTATTTCGTAATTTTTATTTTATTTCTATGTTACGGACACATTTTTTGAGAGTTTTTCCGGTAATGGATCTTGGGACCTTCAAGTCAGATGAAAGACTCCCTTTGATTGATACAGTATCAGCTCGCGTCTCTATAGCATACGGAAGGACGATATATCGTGAAAAACGTTATACTATTGGGTTGATGCAAAAGTTATGACCGTTTTTTACATATACAATTGAACATTTTTTTTTAGATTTGTAGTATTTATTTAATCAATTATATAATTTCCATCCGTTCTTATAACCTTCTCCCATCTTTCAACTTATTAATACCATTAGTGTAAAATTCCGTGGATTTTGATGCAAGAAATGTAGTAAGGGATGTTTTTACCTGCTCTATTGTATCAAACTTTTTATCATTTAAACATTTTTGCAGTGATCGGAATAAATAAAAATCGGAAGGAGCAATATCTGGAAAATACGGTGGATGCTTGATAACATCCCAATTCAACTAATTTAGATTGTGTTGGGTCATCATAGCCACGCGTTGTCGTGATGAAACACTGCCCCTTTTCTGTTTACCAATTCTGGTCTATCCTTTTGAAGGGCGATGTTCAATTTGGATAATTGCTGACAATATCGTTATGCTGTAATTGTCTGATTGCGTTCCAAGAGTTCAAAGTACACAATACCCTTACCCTTATTTTTTGATGGATTTCGGCCTTCGAAGTTGTTAATGGGGCTTGTCCAGGTATAGCCCAATGTCTTTTTCTTGTCACGTTGTTGTACACGACCTATTTCTCATATTCCGTTACCAAACGATGCAAAAAAGGTTCATGTTTTTGTCTTGCACTCAAATCAACGCACGTTGTGAAACACGATCCAATAAATTGGCAGCCGACAATTGATGAGGTATCCGAACGTCGTACCGCGAAACCATCCCCATACGCTTTAAATGTCTTAATACGGTTGTTTGGTTGACTCCCATCATCGACGCGATCTCCCTGGTGGTTAGACGTGGATTGGTGTCAATTATGACTTTTAACTTGTCGTCATCAAACTTCAATGGCCGCCCGGTACGTGGTTTATCAATTAGTGAAAAATCCCCAGATCGGAATTTTGTAAACCATTTTCGTACCTGTCGAACTTTGATGACATCTGCTCCGTACACTTCGCAAATGTTTTTGGTTGCCACACTCGCGGTATTGTCTTTACGGAATTCATAAAGTAAACAATGACGTCAATGCACTTTATCGACCGACATTTTGAAAAATACAAGGACTCTTCACTGTACTCTGGCCAGGCCAAAACTGAATAAAAAGTAGAGGGAAAGCATCCTTTATACAATGGAATCATTTAAAAGAAGATAATATTCATCATTTCTGAAGAATTTTTTTTTACCTAGGATCATAAAAAACGGTCATAACCTTTGCATCAACCCAATATATAAACATGTTGATGAAAATAATCTCAAAGGTAAAAAAAAAGTATTTTAATAAAGATCTTTATCTTTCTCTTTGCCATTTACCATTATCTGTGGGCCCCACCTTGTCTAAATTTTCCAAAATTTTGATTACCGTTCATCTCTTCGCTCTTTTTAATATCATAAATATGAATAGAAAATCCGGATAATTTATTTTTCTTTAGACCTATTTATACCGTTATATATATTCCCTTCACATCCTAACCCCACAATAAAAGACCTCTCTAATTACGACCCAAACACTTCCAACCGCCACAAGCGCCCAAAATCGATTCTCCTTCAGAGGAACACTCCGGGTCACACAAATCATGCCCCCGAATAAACTAACAACCCACCAAATCACCTTCCAACAATGTTCCCATCAGACGTAAGAGGAATAGCCACATGAGCTGAACCTCTGTAAGCCAGAAGATCCAAGTCCAAGTCCAAGTTATAAATATATTTTAAATATAACATTTGTATAAACCATTTTTGGCACAACAAACTTAGTAATATAAAGGTTTATATTCCATTAAATTTAACAGAAAATACAGAAATAATTGATACACATGATTAGGAGTTTTCTGGAATCAGCAAATAATCCGTTGTGTAATATATGGAATTCATTAATATGTAATTGATTAATTTGAAATCCTGAGCCACGGTTTGCTCCTCATCTGTTATCTCATTATTTCTACCTTTCAGCCTCTTTATATATTTACGCAGGTACGTATTTGTAATTATTTATCTCGTTTCGTGTTATCCAATATGTCCTCAGGATCAACATTTTGGATTGGTTTGTTCTGTTTGAAGACATCGTTTTTAATTATAGCATTACCTTGATACTTTTAGTTCCGTTCTATTTATATTTATAACAGTAAAGTGTTTTATTTCAATTTAACTTAATATGTAAAGAAAATAAATGAATTGATTTTTTCTTGACGTGTCTCAGTGATGTAAGACTCCATACTAAATAATTAATACGAATAAAAACGTCAGTTTTCTAGAAGTTTTATTATATTTCATGGGAATGACATGTTACGTCATTATAATTTCGTTTCGTCATAATGAGACATTTGATAATGTCTTAGATGGGCGAAACATGTCATTCCCATAAAATATAATAAAACTTCTAGAAAACTGACGTTTTCATTCGTATTAAAAATAAATAAAGTTTTAATATAATGATATAATATAAAAACAGTTGTAAATCTTAGAGAAAATAGATGTTCTCATTCGTATTAATAACGACAGTTTTCTATAAGTTATATTATATTTTATGGGAATGACATGTTTCGCCATTCTAAGGTATTATCAAATGTATTACATTTGATAATACCTTAGAAGGGCGAAATATGTTATTTCCATAAATTATAATAAAACTTCTGGAAAACTGTCGTTTTTATTCGTATTAATTATTTAATATGGAGTCTTACATCATTGTTCAAGAAACAACAAATATTTCAAAACAAAATCAAATCAAATGTAATCAAATCAAATCATTAGTTTATTATTTTAACAGACATTACGAACAATACATATATACGTATAATGTATAATAGTGAATACGTGTTAAGATATGTAATTTAATTTTACGATTGACAAAAGAACAAGAAAATTTCATTCAATTCAGAGGGATTCATTCCTTGAAATGAAATTTTTTCGTTTATCCTTACACAAATGAAATGTTTTTGTGTTTGAATGAGAATGACATGGTAATTTAATAGTTATAAGAAAAGATTTGGGTAGTTGTTTTGTAGCAGATAATCTTAAATAGGGTGGGAGTTGATTTGTATTTGGGTAGTAGTTCAATTTGTGAGATTGTGGAGAAATATAATATCTTTTTTGAAGATTACAAGGCATGTTATTGCCTCACGTTGATGTTGATTACAATAATTTAACAACAACAAACAATCACGTTGTTTTCACGGAGGGGTAGGTAGAGAGAATGGAGCGCCACACTACTCGATTCTGACACACCTCTATAGATTCCTCCACATTCATACAGCGAGTCATACACGCACATCGATTCTTCCGACTTCTAACATATCTGACAATTAAATTTTTGATTAATTTGGTCATGCCATTTTTTTTCGCTCTCCCACGACTCCGTACTCCATTTACATTGTTAACGTATACTTTATTAACCTTTCAATCTTTAATCATTCGTTCCATATGTCCAAACCAACGCAGTTATTCTTTCATAATTTTGTTCATTATACTTTCTTCTACTCAACATTCCTTCCTTACATGTATTTGAAATCCTGTCGTACATCGTTTTATGACACATACTTATAAAGGATCTCATCTCTTCCGCATTTACTCTGCTCTCATCCATTTTCTCCCAGTTCCACGCTTCGCTTTCATACATTAGTTTGGTACTTAACTCCATTGAGAACGGATATTTTTGATTTTATTAAGAGATTTCGAAGTTTTGAGGAGAGCCAATTGTAGTAGACAACTGCTAAAGGACGTTAAGGTCCGTAAGATTTATCTGGGTCACATTTTGCGGGGAGATAAATACAGTTTACCAACTAATACTCATGGGAAAAATTGAGAAGCAGCGTGGTCCTGGTAGATGGCAAACGTCTTGGCTGTGCAACATGTGAGACTGGACCGGGATGAGACATGAGGGGGAGCTGTTCCGAGTTGCACAAGATAGAGAAGCCTTCGCCGGAGTGATTGCCAACGTCAGATAGAATAAGAAGAAGATTGATACATTATAATTAAAATTGATAAATTTAATAATAAAATAACTTGTATAATATCATATATTTTTCGAATGTTACATATCTATTGTAAATGATCAAGAACATTCTTGAAATATCTATAGTGCGCTAAGTATTGTAAGTTCGTGGTTGACCTTCGTGGCAGAGTGGTTACGAGCTCTGACTTCCATACCGAAGGTCCTGGGTTCGATTCCCGGCGATGGCAGTGTTATTGTCACACTGTCTTTGGTCTGGTGTAGAATTCACGTGACAATAAAATGGCGATAGATTGGCTACCTATCACATGTCACGAGAATCAATATGATAGCTAAAAATATAAAAATTGTATACAGTAATTGGGTCCAAACGACCTGTTGTGTACATAAAAAAAAAAAAAAAAAAAAAAAAAAAAAAAAAAAAAAAAAAAAAAGTTCTTCATGGAAGATATAAATTATTTATAGTTCACCTATTTGCGTAATCGTTCAACGAAATGATTATCTAAAACCTGAATCCAACAAGCTAATCAATAATTCGGTTGGCAACTAACTGGCACAGCACTGTTTAGATCAGCATACACTTCAATCTAATTGGTTCAATAATAAATTAACGATGTTTAAGAGCACGCGTAAAATATTCGCAAATTTCCTTGTTTATTTTTGACTTACACGTGTTTTTATGAGAAACAGGTATTTTTTAAATAAAAATAGCAAGAATGGTTTAATCAGAACTAAAATATTATGTTATTTATTGTTGTGATATACAATTACTTCTATATTCGCCATAACTTTGTGTTGTAGATGTTTAATGTTTCTTTTTTATATACTAAGTATACAAACCTCACTGTATTAAAAAAATAAAAATTAAATATCAAACATGTTCCGGATTAACAAGCCCTTCGTCAGTGATATTATATAAATATAAATAATCAAAATATTATAAATTTTTTGAACCAATATGATCGGTTCTGACAGATGTTAAAATGATTTTAACATCTGTCAAAACTGACCACATTTGAAGACTACAGGGGAAAAACAAGGAATGTCAGTAGAATGTTAATTTGAATAAATTGAGAATAAAGCTAATCAAAGTCTATATATTTCTTAGCAATTAGCAATCGATTATCTGGCCATAGTCGATGACACACATGATTTTTGAATATGAAAATTTTACTGTGGATAGATACGTACAAATGCCGCTAGATGGCATTATTACATTATTTTGAATTTTAACTGACATTCCTTGTTTTTCCCCTGTAGTCTTCATTTGTAAAAAAATACATATTACCTATAACATTTTAATATTTTTATTATATTACTGATGAAGGACTTGTTAGTCCGAAACATGTTTGGATTTTTTTTTAATTATTTGAGTGTTGTATACTAAGTATATATGAAAAAATAAAACATTAGTGATATAAAACTACATATTAAATAACTAATACAAATGAAAACGTTTGTTTTCTACAAGTTTTATTATTATATATGGGAATGCCTATTAAATATTACAAAATTTCTTCTTCTGGTTTATTTAGAAATGTGTCCTGTTATTTCTCGAAGCCTGTGCCTGGGATGTAGATGTCCAACTGTCTGGCCAACTTTTGGGTGGTCTTCTTGGATGTCGATTTCTTGTTGGTACTTTATTTGCCGCTTTACTTATTACACTTTTAGAACATCCTCTTTCTACATAATCTCTCCAGTAGCGTCTTTTTAGTTTTCCCCATCGCACGACATCTACTACATTGTAGATCTTTTTTATTTCGGAAATTCTTACTCTATCTCGGAGTGTCGTTCCCGCAACGGATCAGAGAATATTTATTTCTGTGGTTCTTAGGAGACTAGATATTAAGTTAAAATTCATATAATAAATCACTTTTTATAACGAATTTGTACTATTTTAAACACTACAGGTTTTGGATAATATTTTATTATAATATAATACATAAGCGGCGGTCGCCTTAGTGAAGATATATAGTATCGAAACCGGTCGGCAGTAAAAAATATCAGTGTTTCTAATGATTATAGAATAAAAGACGAAACAACACCTCACTTTTTCCTCTTCTTGGCGCGGTGTGGTCTTGGAAGCCAAATCTTGGTGTAGGATTTGGTTTCCTCCACAACAGTCCTTCACTAGCTCCTGTGCCTGGCCATATCTCTTGTTTCTCCAGGTCTGTCCAGTTTCCTCCAGTCCTCTTTGACGCTATCTGGACATTTTTGCATCCTATTTTAGCTTTGGGTAAGCGATGGGTAACCTTCTGTGGTCTGCCCCTTCGTTTCTTATCTTGTGACACCTCTCTGGACATAATCTTCGGTGTTCTTCTGATCTATCATTCTTTCTATTATACTGATGTATTTATTAATCTAGCTTATGTATCTTGATAATCTATTTCATGATTTATTTTGATTCTTTAAGTCCCTTCCTCCATCCCATCATTCCGTGGGTCCAAAAAATTGCTTTCTTCACTCTGCGTTAGGGACCATGTTTCATTGATTGATGATTGAGGTATTAGTTTTGTAAAACTCCATTATTAATTTGTAATAGTAAACACGATTGTTTAGTGGTTTTACTTGGATTCTATTTGTCACAATTTATATAAATCCAATCCAAGTAAAACCACTAAACAATTACACAAGCACCAAAACTATTTTAATTTACGTAAGAATATAGAATATGGTATTCTTAATTCTTTTTTCGAGTATTATAGATAATTAATTAAATTGGTGTATCATCAAGAGAGAAATACGATAGATTTTGTAAAATATATTATAGAATGTCTAGAAGCGAAAAAAATGGCCTCTTATAAGTATCTAATTCCCTGACTAATTATCTATCTATCTCTGTTTCTGTCAAATACTTGTAGGGTGAAATGGATTATTCGACAAGGATGTACAACTCCCCGTTAATCTGATTGACGCTGGCATATTACGATACAGGGGAAAGGAATGAATCGCCGAACATTTCGAAACCAATTTAAAAGAATTTACAAAACGAAAATTGGAAGGAATTGTTAACCTAATTTGCTGTGGCATCGATCGGAAGCTCTAGAAAAAAAAAATACATGAATTTAATTACGTTCCTTAGCTTTCAAATTTACTTTAAATTACATAACCAAATATTTTTCCCCCTTTGTGTTTATATTGGCTCAAGGCAAACATTCTGGTAGTAATTTCTATATTTATGTTTGATTATTTAATTTTCATCATTTTTATTTTATCTTATATCATTGTATTTTACATTATTTGATTTAGATTTTTTTGTGGATGTTGGACTATCGAAGTGTGCGCAGGATATGCCTATTGGTGGCGATGAGGTTCCCAACCAGTGGTGGTACTACCATAGAAACCCAGAAGCCCGGCGTGCGCAAGAAATTTTGAATCAAAACCTCTTCTGGCTTACAGAGGCTCAGCTCTTGTGGTTATCCCTCTTACGTGTGATGGGAACATTGTTGGAAGGTTTTTTGGTGGGTTGTTGATTTATGCGGGGGCACGATTTCTTAGATTTGGGGGTTTTGACTCAAAATTTCTTACGCAAGCCGGGCTTCTGGGCTTCTAAAGGAGTACCGCCACTGTTCGCAATCCATCACACCGCGCCTCTCGCGGGGGCGAAAAGAGAAGGATGGAGTGCCGCATCGGTTTTAAGTGTGACAGTCCATTCTTTCTGCCTACCCTTTCGGGGAGACGGCGTGATGTATGTTAGTTTTTTTTTTAAATTTTGGTAAATCAAGTTAGATAAAAAAAATACAACGTTTTTTATACAAAAGGGTGTGGTATTAATACAGATGTGTTTGACTATAATGTATTTATCTTCTTCTTCATTTTGCACACCGGTTGCGGAGCACTGATATAGAGTATTATCTTTTATGATTTAATTGTATCTCAAAAGAGACGAATATGCAAATTGGAAACTGAATATGGTTGATCAAGGCGTTTACAGGACTTATGACCTGTCATTGGTTGGGTTAAGCGCACGCTTTATGTAAATACAACATTCCCCATTCCACCTTTGCTTATGACATAGATGGCACATTGAAACTGACATGTGAAATCTGCATAGGACTTTAACATATATACAACTTCCAAAAAATTGACAGACATGGTCATAAGCAAAGGTGGAATGGGGAATGTTGTAATTACATAAAGCGTGCGCTTAACCCAACCAATGAAAGGTCATAAGTCCTGTAAACGCCTTGATCAACCATATTCAGTTTCCAATTTGCATCTTCGTCTCTATTGAGATACAATTAAATCATGAATTGATAATAACCCACCGGGGTGAAATCCAGTATTCGTATACAAGTATTATATAAGTATACATTTACAAAAAATATTATTATCTTTTAGTATTTATAGTTGTATTGTGTTAAAAGGTTTAAGAAGATTTTCTCTGTCGGTGTGTTTTGAAGAGCTGAGACGTTTAGGGGTTGAAAATGTTTAAATATTACAATTTTACTCGAGATTTTCGAGTGATTTGAATATTTTTTAAGTTATCCTTCACGTCACGAGGAAGAATGCTTTATTAGCTGAGCACGAATTTGGGGATTTAGAGGATTTTCACAGCTAGCGGAGCCTTTTCTGATCAATATGTTAAATAAAATATCACCAGCGCCAATATGGTGTACGGGATTTGCTTTGTACTGGGATTAACAATAAGCCTTGAATTTTGAAACTGACAATCATAAAAACTTTGTTGGAATATTGTATAGACATTCATATTTTTCATAAATGAATGCAGTGGAAATGACATCTCCACTGCATTTATTTATGAAATACTCGTATATGAATGTGTATACGATGTTCCATATGACTAACTAACTCACAATCATGCCGTTTCTCCGGAGGGGTAGGCAGAGAGGATGGACCGCCACACCGTTCTGTCGATAGCTCTTTAGATTGCATGCGCGCTCGTCATATCTTCGGACTTTGAATATGGCCGTCTTTCAGTATTTGATTAATTTGGTCTTTCACGACTTCTCTTTCCACTCACACAGCTTGTATACAACATTTCAACCATTCTTCTCTCGCGAATAACTATTATTCTTTAATAAAAACACTTGGTGATTATTTTCTGACGTAGAATTCACAAGTCTGGTACAGAAATTGCAAAAAATATATATTTTTTTAAAAATGTCACTTAAAGAGTTTTACCTTTGAACCGACGAAATATCATTTTCCCGCGCATTTTTCTCAGTGATCTCATTTCTTCGGCATTTATCATACTTTAATCATTTTCTTGCCAGCTCCAAGCTTCATTTTCATACATAAGGGTTGCCACTAAAACTCCATTATGTACTGGTATTATTGCTTTTGTTTAAAAATTTATATTTGAGTGATGATTTTGAGAACGCCATTAATTTTATTCCCAGGACCAACCCTTCTTTCGATATCTTTCTCCATTTTTCCATCTCCGGTAAACATGCTTCCCAGAAAAATAAATTCGGTAATTTGCTCCAGTGTCTCCCCGTTCGCGCTTATGTCCCAAATTGTCATACATTCTTATTTTTCAATAACCATCGCTTTAGACTTGGACACATTCATTTCAAGGTCACTCTTTTTGCATGCTTCATGCATTCTAAATGATAATTCTGTATATTCAGAAAAAAATACTCAACATTTCATCATATAAAGCACTGAAAATGTATGACGATATTCCGGAAATGGTCGGAAGTGAGAATAAATTTGAGCAAATTCAGAGTAGAATAAAGTAAATATGTAACCAAATTGAAACCTTATAACATTTATATAGATGTTATTGTATTTTTAATTGTTAACAATATTTATGTACATGTGTATGAACAAACTCTGTATATGATAGAGTGTCGAACGAAAATATAAGAAGTGAATGCGGTGCGAATGATGGTGTTATGAAAAATATAATGAAAGGATCATTAAGATGGTTTGGACATATGGAAAGAATGAATGAAGAAAGAATGGTAAAAAAATTATATGTTAACCATGTAAATGGAACCCGAAATAGAGGAAAACGTGGCACGATCAAATAAATCAAATATTAAATGTCGGCCATGTGAGAGGAGTCAGAGAAATCGACGCACGTGCATGTCACGAGGTATGAATGTTGAGGAAGCGAGAGAAATATGTCAGGAAGTAAAAGTGTGGCAGTCCATTGATTCTGCGTACCCCTACGGGGAGACGGCGTGATGGTTAGTTAGTTAGTTTTGTGCGAACAAAATAAAAAAAGGGCCATTAAAATGGTTTGGACACGTAGAAATAATGAATGAAGAAAGAATGGGAAGGAAGTACAATATATATGTAAACGACGTAAACGGAACTATAAATACCATAGAGGAAGATCGAGGGAAACGTGCCATGATCAAATCATTAAAATATTAAATGCCGGCCACTCCGACAAGTTGGAAAAATTCAACGTACGTGCATGACACGATCTATGAATGTTGAGGAATCGAGAGAAGTGTGAGACGGCGTGATGGTTAGTTATATAAGACGATCTTCGTGGCCGAAGAATCTTTTGTAAAGTTAGATATCGTATTTGGAATAGAAAATATGATTTTTATATTTAAACAAGGTTGAATATACAGTTGCTGATAACATGAAAATAGACAGATGTCATATCCACGAATAACCCCCTCTCTTTGAAGTTTCCAAGTTTAGAGGGCGATGTAGGAGCTTTTACTTCCCCAAACAGTTTTCATGTCAAATATATACGAGTACAAAACATACATTCTCTTACCTAAACTAAATTTCTGAAAACTGTATGAGATTCAAACTTTTATGGACTGTATTAATAATAAAGTATTTATTGTTTCTTGATTAATCATATAAAACTCATCATTAAATAATTAACATGAATGAAAACGGTCGTCTTCTAGAAGTTTAATTTTATTTTATATGAATGACATGTTTCGCTAGGCTCTTTCAAATATATCTTTTGATAATGCCTTCGTCTTCTTCTTTTTCTTTCTCAGCTTATTCCCGTCCACTCCTGGACAAAGGCCTGCTCCATTTGCTTCCATGTCATTTTGTCCTGTGCGGGTTATTCCGACGTGTCTGTTTAGATCATCCTTCCACCGTAGTTGCGGTCGCCCTGCACTTCTCTTCGCCGTCCATGGTCTCCAAGTCAGCAGTCTTCTTGTCCACTTTTCATCTTAGCTTCTGGCTACGTGACCTGCCCATTGCCATTTTAGAGTCGCCACCCGGTGGATGATGTCAGTAACCTTTGTTTTTTTTCTCTTACCGTATCGTTTCTGACTTTGTCTCTTAGGCTTATTTCAAACATGGCTCTTTCCATGGCTTTTAGGGTCACTCGTAGTTTCTCGGCACTTTGTTTGGACAATGTAACAGTTCCAAGACCATAAGTTCCAACTGGCAGAACGCAGGTTTCATGGACTTTTCATTTCAGGTTGATCGGTATTTTCCGGTTTTGAAGAATGTAACTCATGTTTCCGAAAGCTGCCCAGCTTAGTCCAATTCTTCTTTTCAGCTCTGCGATAATGCCCTAGACAAACATGTCATTAACATAAAATAAAATAAAATTTCTTGAAAACAGACGTTTTCATGCGCATAAATTATGTATTAAGAGTAATTTCATATTTGTGTTTACATTATTACGTATAACCTCAAATTTAACTTCTTTTTCTACTTCTTGTGTCTCTTTAGTAATTAGTAATTTGATCGTAATTTTCAAATTTTGATCGTGAAAATTTATTACAGAAAATTCATTAGTAACTTTTGTATTGTAATCTTGTATCAATTTATACACATTTTCATATCTTACGATGGTTTACAGCGTGCATCATTGTTTAATTTATACTTTATTTTAAATAACAAACCTTGGACCGTTTATTTAGTAATGTCATAAACTTCCACTTAATTAAAAATTGGTTTGTTCTTGGGATGTTACTTAGGCACTATTAGCTTTAATGTGATGGTTTCCCGTTGCTTTCTTCATTTTTGAGAAAAAAAACTTAACCTTATTGCTGTATACATTTTTTTATGTTTTGATTCTTGTGACATGTTATAGGTAGCTTATCTATCGTCATTATATTGTCAGCGTGACAATCACGCTGCCATCGCCGGGAATCGAACACGGATTTGCGATGTGGCAGTCATAGCTCTTGCCCCTCTGTCATATGCCTGTTTTAATACAGGATTTACTGACAAGTTCTTCTTCCTCTTTTAATACATCTGTGGATCTGTTTTTATGGCGTCGAGGTCTCCTGGGATACAGAACTCCAACTGTCTCGCCATCTCTTCGCAGGTCTTCCGGGTTGACGAGTTCCAGCGTCGCTCATTCGTTCGTGGATTTACTGACAACATATACAATTAAATTATGTATGAATAAGGTATCTAGCATATTGCTTTAAACAAAATGATTTCATTGAATTAATAAAACATTTATGACGTGGTCTACATTAATTACAAGCTCTAATAGTGCATACTCAATTAATAAAATTATGTTTTTGTACGTAATCTTTATGATTCAATCAATAACAACGCTTCGCGTAGGATTCATTGTTTTACGAACTAAGAAGATTTCTGCGTCTTGTTACTCGTTTCTTTGTGACGCATTTATAATAGATACATGTACTCGTTTGTACAGGGGTGTCCAATTATATCTTTGAGAGTATCATTGTTAATTCTTTTGCACCATTGTAAGATCCAGTGACATTAATGTAGTAAAAAAAAAACCTCACTAACTAATCGGAAGAAGGGCTGGTGTTGGAAACAAAATAAATGGCGTTCTCAAAGTTATCACCTCAAATAGAAATATATACGCCGAAGCAAATATGGTAGTATATAATGGAATTCTTGTGCCAACTATAAATAAAATATGGAAGTGATGCTTAGAGCTGGCAAAAGAAGAATGAATTTAAGGTAAATGCTGTAGAAATGAAATCACTGAGAAAAATGGTTAGGAAAACTATATAACGAACGACGAAATAAATAAGAAATGTAAGGCAATTGCATTAAAAGTGAAAATTACAAAATAATCCCTGAGATGGATTGGACACATGAAAGGAATAGACTAGAGAAGAATGGTCAAATTGTGGTATACAAGTAGTGTGAGTGGAAAGCGAAACCGTAGAAGACCAATGAAAGCATGGCATAACCAAATTAATCAAATACTAAAAGGCGCACACACTCGATGTCGGTAAAATCTACGAGCGTTCATATTCCGATGCATTAATGCAGAGGAACTCGAAGAATATCTCATGACAGAGCAGTATGGCTGTCCATACGCTCTGCGCACCACTCCAGAGAAACGGCACGTTAGTCTTCTTCTTCTTTTTGTCCTGGGTCACCTCCGTGGTGCATAGGGCCTCAAGGAAGCTTCTCCACCCAACTCTATCGCATGCCTGATGTCTAAATCACCCCAAGTGAGGCCTGCTGCTTTTACTTCGTCCTGTAGGGCTCTTCTCCGTGTGGCTCTAGGTCTGCCTCACTTCCTCTTTCCCCCTATAGGGGACCAGTCTATCGCGCCCTGAGCGATGCAGGCTGGGTTCCGTTTCAGAGTGTGACCGATTAACAGCCATTTGCGTCTAGCGACTTGTTCTCTAGTGGGCTTTTCGCCTGCCATGGTCCAGAGAATGGCATTTGACACTATTTGGGGCTAAAAGATCTTGAATATTAAGCGAAGGCATCTTTATAAATACATGGAGTTTTCTAATAACGTCCGCGGTAGATAGTAAGTAACAAATATAAATACGTAATTGTTCTATATTCTGTATTTTCAAGAGTGTGGGGTAAATATTTGTTTGATTTGTAATATGGGACTAATATTATTCTGTTAAGTATAGCGTGTTATCATCCTATTGGGATTGCAGCTTCAAACCTTGTACTCTCCAATATATTATATTAGCTGGTGTTACCTGAAGTTACGCTTGACTGCAGTTCGATTATTGGCGATACAAATTAGTGATCAGTCAAATTCCAGGTGGAGGTCCGTTACCACCCACAGCCACCCACCCACAATTATACCGACAGTGATACTAATTACTAACTACCTTATCATCACGCTGTCTCCTCGAAGGGGTATGCAGAAATAATGTACCACGATACTGTTCTTTCTCGATATACTTCTCTCGGTCGTCGATTTCTCGGATTTCTCACGTGGCCGAAATTTATGATTTTATTGATTTTCCTCTAATTCAAGTCCCATTTACGTCATTAACATATACATTAACATATACTTCTTCTTCGATAGCTTTACAGTTCATATCGAGCCTTGGTTTTTATCAATCCTCACCTCTAAGCACTTCTCTCGCCTGCTGCGGCCTTCCAGTATCTTATTTGCAGTTGTTGTGCAGCGACCTCCCTCACTTCATTCTTCCATCGGAATATAGGCTTACCAACACTTCTCTTTTCACCCGGATGTCCCTCAAGGGTTCTATATAAAGTATGGGCTAGATATATTGGCAGTACAATATACAAAATGGCTGGTGGGTCATACATTAACACATACTTTCTTCATTCATTATTTACATATGTTCAAACCATCTTAATGATCCAATTAATTTTTTGTACATAACACTTTCATTCGCACTGTATTATTTTCTTACATTTGCATATGACACACACAAGGGTTGGTACATGAACACTGTCATCTTACCTATTTCTGATAGGCTATTGTTTGGGATGACAACTTTAAGCGCACCATTCACTTTGTTGCCTGTCCCAATATTTTTTTTAATATCCCTCTCGAGTCGCACATCCCTCTCTCATCTTATCAGTCGTATTCCTTATGATTGAGGGTCGTATCCATCTTGTAAACTATTGATCATGGCACGCCATGCGCTACTGTCACCCGTCAGTCTCCAGGCTGCAGCTAATGAGAGACCAGTCAGATCCTTACTCTTAACTTTAGAGAGTATCTTGTCTTCCTAAAGTTGAACCATCTCTCGTGCCTTACTGATACTTTACCCATTCTCAAATGGATGCTTTAAACTATAAATATGTTTGTAATATCTTTTGAGTAAATAAATAAATTGATAAACTGATTTTTTGGACCAGCGTTGTCCTTGTGGTTGTCTTCTCTCCACTTGCACATACTTTATACAAATTTATTGTTTTTTCCTTGTAAACATACTTCCCAAATATACAAAATCATCCATTTGTTCCAGATTGCCACCATTCACGTTTATATTGCGGACTTTGACATAGTGATTTTGATGATGTTTACTAATTTCAATTTGTAGAGATTTAAGATCGTAATTGAATACATCTGTCAGTTGACGTATTGTATGTAGTTTATACAGGTATATTGTAATCAAGAATGGTCTGTGCTAATCTTTGATCTCAGAACATTATCCAGCATCTAAATTTTGGTTCCCACCCACCATTAGCAATTCTTACGTACGTCATCTATGGATTATCTACGTTCATACATGTAATTATTAATATATCTCACATTTCATAACACAACTATTATATTAGTTCTTGAATCATCAGTTTTCAACGAATTTAAACATAAATAAGAATATTTCTTCTATATTCGTCTATACTTTGTGTTATAATACAAATAATGTAATAAGAAAACATACAGAAGACAATTAAAAAAATATTCGAGAACAATTTAGTAAAAATAAACATTGTTGTACAATAAGAAGAGAAGCAAATAGCAATTTAATACAAAATATATAGATGCTTTCTGAGAGTAGCCTCACTATCGTGAAAAATGTCTACATCCGAAAAGATGCGGTTTAATAGGATTATTGCCCTGCCCACGGACATTACCTTAGGTAGATTGGTTCTACACGGAAGCAGGTGAAATAATCTATGTTGCCTTTATCGCAGATAATTGTCGGGTACAAATAAAGTCAAGTCATTCAAAATATCAGGGTTATGTATTCGACCACGAATCAGTTGAAAAAAATGAACATCCAGGTGGATAGGTCGTCTAATTTCCAATGATTGGTAATCCAGCATATCCAGCAAGAAATCAGTTGGGTACAGCCATGATGATGAAGGTGTAAAGCTTTTGATGCATGTTGAGAAAAATAAACGGAAAAGTAAAAAAATAAGGGTTTTAATTAATAAAAAAACGTCAAAATAAATAAAATGAAAGAATAAATTTTTACAATTTGAATAAATTCTTCAATATTATTTTAAAGTTCTTGCTGGTGTCAGTATGTTAAAGTGCCTAATTACAGCTAATAAAAAAACGGTGGATACGTGGGACATAAATTAAAAAGACAATGTAAAATAGACAATAGACAATGTGCACCATCTAAAAATAACATTATGTGTTAAATTATTTTTATTGTGTAATTTGTTTTATATCATTGTATTTTGTATAATTTGTTTTAGATTTATTTTGTGGATGTTTTACGATTGAAGCGTGCGCGGGAGATGCCGAAGATTTGTAGCGATGAGGTTCGCAACCCATCACACCGCGTCTCCCGCGGAGCGAAAAGAGAAGGATGGAGTGCCGCATCAGTTAAAATGTGACAGTCCATTCTTTCTGCCTACCCTTTCGGAGAGACGGCGTGATGGTTAGTTAGTTAAAAAACGTCATTATGGAATTCTACGGTGTTAACGCGTTATGTTTATCTAAACTAACTAACTAACTAACCATCACGCCGTCTCCCCGAAAGGGTAGGCAGAAAGAATGGACTGCCACACTTTAATCGATGCGGCACTCCATCCTTCTCTTTTCGCCATCGCGAGAGACGCGGTGTGATGGGTTGCCAGCCTCATCGCCACCAAAAAGCATCTCCCGCTCACACTTCGATCGTTCAACGTCTAGATAATAAATCTAAAACAATTTTTCTGAAATACAATGATATAAAATAAAATAACTAATAAAAATAATTTAACACATATTGTTATTTTATAGAAGTTTATCTAAAATAAAAATAAAAACATACGTTATTATCAACAAAAGAAAACAATACTGATATCCTGTTTATTTAACGCGCGAATTATGATTAGAGAAATCTCGTAGTCACGTCATTTAGATCAGGATGTAAGAAGTAAGAATTTCAGAATATCTTGTATGCCAAATTTTCTTTACGCATTGTATATAAACAAAGGATTTAAGTACACACTAATTACACTTCCCTTTCATTCATTATCTCTTGTTTATGTAGCGTAACTTCCCATTTATTATATTATATGAATTATAACGCGATACGTGGCACACGCTAGTTGAAATGCTTTATTTTTATATTAAGAATGATCTCGTTAACACATCTTTGGAAACTTTTCAAAAATGTAAATCACGTGGTATGCATTGTTTTGAATGCGGAAAACGCAGTCTAAACAGATTGAGGTAATTTTATTGTGTATTCTAATTCAAAATAAACATTTATCTGTTACAGTTTAAAAAAACTTTGTTATAAATGTTACGATTGATGATATTTTGTCGCGACAGCTGTTTCGCTAACTGATGGAAAATATAATCAATTGTGGTATTTATTAATAACTTTTATATTTGAACAGTTAATAATGTGGAAATATCTAAGTGTTTCCGCCAAAACAATGGATTATTAAATATTTATCATAACTGACCATGTTTTTTTTTTTTTTTTTTACGTATACAACAGGTTGCTTGAACCCAATTACAGTATACATTTTTTTTTTTTTTTTAAGCTGATATATTGATTCTCGTGACATGTGACAGGTAGCCAATCTATCGCCATTTTATTGTCACGTGAATACTACGCCAGACCAAAAACAATGTGACAATCACACACTGCCGTCGCCGGGAATCGAACCCAGAACCTTCGGAATGGGAATCAGAGCTCTTACCACTCTGCCACGAAGGTCGTCATTGATAATTTGTTTAAATATTTATTTTGTGTATTCAAAAACTAAGAAAACACCGATGAAGGGCTTCTGAGTCCGAAACATGTTTGTATTTAAAAAAAAATTTAAAGTTAGTATTGTTTACAAAGTACTCTGTTTAATAAATCTGCAACACAAAATTATGGCGAATATAGAAGAAATTTTATCAATAGTCGAAAAAAGTACAAAAATGATGACGTTCCATTATATTTTATGAGAATGACTTATTTCGCCTCGTACAAGCATTCTCAAATGTAATCAAAATCGAACGTGTATCTCTGTATATACATCCGCTAATGGATCAATTACTGTAAGAATTTCATCTTACTCCATTAGTTAACGCGTATAAACAGCAAACCGTTTGATTATAGCAATATTTGATGATTCTTTAGCAAGGCGAAATATGTCATTTGCATAAAATACAATAAAACTCCACGAAAAAATATATTTACATTCATACTAACATGGATTTATTGTTTCTTGAACAATGATGTAAAATTTTTAATTGTATCTCAATAGAGACGAAGGTATGATGAGTAAGGGGTATTTCAAAACTCATTTTTCGTTTAAGTAGATACAAGTACAATGGATTTCAGTAAGGCAATTAACAATATTACTTTCACTGCTCATTCTCTTGAATGAAAATAACTATTTACTGAGTAGTTAATACACTATTATTTACTGAAAGTCTTTTTCTAATGTCCGTGATTATACGTATTCTGTCAAATAGCACTATTTAATACCCACTGCTTAATGTGTCTACCGGCATGGGTAATGATTTTCTTGAGAATAGAAAACTAATTTTCTCCATTAGGAGTTTCATTAACTACGGGTTAGTTAACTAAATTATTAAGTTCAATATCCAGATGGGCAAATATTATCTTACAGTTGGTACTTAAGTTTATTCGGCGTATTAAAATCAACATTGAACAAATACAGATTCCAATGTTTTCATTCATAGTACTTATAGATTATTAATAATACAAAATTTAATGTACGAGTAGATGTTTGAAATTGTTAGAATTGTTGAAAAAAACATCAATATTTTACTAACCTAAAAGAGAGTACTATAAATCTAAGATATTGTTAATAATTTCTCAATTATAACATACTTATTGTTCATTGACAATGATGTAAAATTCCATGTAAATTAATACGAATGAAAACGTCAGTTTTCTAGAAGTTTTATTATATTTTATGGGAATGACATACTTCGTCCTTCTAAGGCATTATCAAATGTTGCAAATGTCGCCCTTCTTAGACATTTGATAATGCCTTAGAAGGGCGAAACATGTCATTCCCATAAAATATAATAAAACTTCTAGAAAACTGACATTTTCATTCGTATTAATTATTTAATATGGAGTTTTACATCATTTGTGAAATGTATACTTATATCTGTATACGAATCCTGGATTTTCACCCGTGGGTGGTTAATTTAAATTTTTAATTGTATCTCAATAGAGACGAAGAAACAAACTGGAAACTGAATATGGATGATCAAGGTGTTTACAGGACTTATGACCTGTCATTGGTTGGGTTAAGCGCACGCTTTATGTAATTACAACATTCCCCATTCCACCATTGTTATTATGATCATGCATGATACATTTTTGGAAGTTGTATATACTCCAAATCCATACCTATCTTCACGTGCCAGTTAGCCATCTATGTAGATTTGTATGTAGATGTATGTAGATGTAAATATTCTGGTAAATTCTTTGGCGTATAAAATAGGAGTGATACTCCAGGCGACTTCTAAAACAGTGCGCTAGGAGGCGGTAGCCTCTTCGCATTGTGTTAATAAAGTAGTTTGCTAAATGCTAAACAATCATTCTTCATAGATGGCGTTATTGGGTGGATTGTATAGATTAATCTTAAAAAATTAATTAGTACAATCAAATCTACATAGATGGCTAACTGGAACTGACACGTGAAGATAGGTATGGATTTGGAGTATATATACAACTTCCAAAAATGTATCATGCTTGATCATTATAACAATGGTGGAATGGGGAATGTTGTAATTACATAAAGCGTGCGCTTAACCCAACCAATGACAGGTCATAAGTCCTGTAAACACCTTCATCATCAGCCGTCTGTCATCCACTGCTGAATGTAGGCCTCTCCCAAAGCCCTCCACCGCCCCCTATCCATTGCCGCTCCCATCCATCCATGTCCAGCAATCCTCTTCAGATCGTCGGTCCAGCGGGCAGGGGGACGTCCAACTCTACGGAATCCTGTACGCCTTGTAAACACCTTGATCATCCATATTCAGTTTCCAGTTTGCGTCGTCGTCTCTATTGAGATACAATTAAAAATTTAAATTAACCACCCACAGGTGAAAATCCAGGATTCGTATACAGATATAAGTATACATTTCACAAATGATGTAAAACTCCATATTAAATAATTAATACGAATGAAAATGTCAGTTTTCTAGAAGTTTTATTATATTTTATGGGAATGACATGTTTCGCCCTTCTAAGGCATTATCAAATGTCTAAGAAGGGCGACATTTGCAACATTTGATAATGCCTTAGAAGGACGAAGTATGTCATTCCCATAAAATATAATAAAACTTCTAGAAAACTGACGTTTTCATTCGTATTAATTTACATGGAATTTTACATCATTGTCAATGAACAATAAGTATGTTATAATTGAGAAATTATTAACAATATCTTAGATTTATAGTACTCTCTTTTAGGTTAGTAAAATATTGATGTTTTTTTCAACAATTCTAACAATTTCAAACATCTACTCGTACATTAAATTTTGTATTATTAATAATCTATAAGTACTATGAATGAAAACATTGGAATCTGTATTTGTTCAATGTTGATTTTAATACGCCGAATAAACTTAAGTACCAACTGTAAGATAATATTTGCCTATCTGGATATTGAACTTAATAATTTAGTTAACTAACCCGTAGTTAATGAAACTCCTAATGGAGAAAATTAGTTTTCTATTCTCAAGAAAATCATTACCCATGCCGGTAGACACATTAAGCAGTGGGTATTAAATAGTGCTATTTGACAGAATACGTATAATCACGGACATTAGAAAAAGACTTTCAGTAAATAATAGTGTATTAACTACTCAGTAAATAGTTATTTTCATTCAAGAGAATGAGCAGTGAAAGTAATATTGTTAATTGCCTTACTGAAATCCATTGTACTTGTATCTACTTAAACGAAAAATGAGTTTTGAAATACCCCTTACTCATCATAAGATAAATATTTTTCCTTTGTTGATTGCTTCGTAATTTTTCTAGATTATTATGTACATATATTATATATGGCATGATAATGTACATTGTAAGAAATATAATGTGGTAAGAAAATAGTTACACGTATAATTAAACCTGTACAATACTCTTATTGTATTAAATGATAGATATTAATGATACAAGATGTGTATTTTTTATAGAACAATGATACGTGTTCAATTTTGTATACTTCGAATCTCTTATTAAGGGGTTAGGGACAGTCAGAGGTATGAAAAAATAAGTGTTTTAAATTTTTTTGTCAATAACTTAATTTATTTTTATAAAACAACATTTAATTATTTAATTATGTTTTAAATTGATTTGACCCAAATTTGAAAAAAATATATAAATCATATATGAAGTTATCGCTATATTTATTAAACCCTGTTCCATTAATGGTGCTTTGCGGGGATCATTATAATTTCTTGCAGGTTCATCTTAAATCAGTCAAATAAAAAAATATGTAATAGTTGATCTAATGCTTGATTAAATGATTTTATTTATTTTAAAAATTTCTATTTTTTATATATAATTACCTGCTGCAATTTCGCATGAAAACCCGTAAGTAAATTATCAGATGTCGGCATTTTGTTTATTTTCAAAAAAGAGCTTCGATCAGGCACTAGATCTTAATTTTTAAATTTATTTATTTGAATGATTTTAGATAAACCTGTGAGAAGTTTTAATGGTCACCGCAAAGCACCATTAATGGAACAGGGTCCACTTATGTTTTTATGCCTCTGACTGCCCCTAACCCCTTAAATTGAAAATATAGGATTTTCACTGTAGGAAATGATATTTTTTAATCCTCTCAAATTCAACTCCACCTTAAATATTTTTTATGGATGAAGACGTCTGTTTTCGGATTTTTATCGTGTTTTATAGTGACATGTTTTGCCTTACTGAGGCATAATCAAATTTCACCTATGACAATTGAAGGCTGGATATTACAAAGCTGTCAAGTTTACAAAATGTCAAGTTTTTTATGCCAATTGGTCAAAACATGAAGGCCAATAACTGTGCAAAAGTGAGTAATGATGGAATAATCTCTCTCCAGTCTCAATCTAGCGATTGGTATGCAGCAAGGCGACGCATTTCCTCTTCCACTCCGCTCGATCCTCAGCAACTCTCTTCAAGTCCGCATAAGAGGTGCAGCCCATATCTCGGTAAATCTGGTCTAGGTACTCTTGGCGAGGTCGTTCTCTGCCAATCGATCCCTCGACCATTCCCTCCCACACACCGGTGTTGGAGGGAATGGTCGAACTTGAATGGTCGTGAAACTTGAATAATACAGTGTAGTTTAAACGTCACCCTAAAGATGCCACCCGTGGTACATGAAATATGGAACAAAAACAGTTTTTGTTGTACAAATATTCTTCATTGCAATTTGGCTTAGCATCATACAAACAGGTCTTTCCACGAAGACCTGGATGGGGAGTATCCAAGCGGCGGACCTTTGTCCAGGTCAGGCCCTATATCAATTAGTTTTATGTAAGAAGGTGGGGATTTAGCCGTCAGGGAACGTCAGTTCTTACTGACTTGGACAGGGGTCCACCGTTTGGGTTCTCCCCTTACCACTGTCCCGGTCAGAGCTCCGCAATTAGCATCAATTTAGTGGATGTGAAATGTAATATTCTCCTTGGTAAACAATATATTGTTTTTATTGAATTATTCGAACGTTTCTTAGCTGCTGTAATCTGTTTCTATTAGTTAATTCAATTCACGTCAGAATCCTTGTTTTCAACATGGATGAACATAACTTACACGTATGTTACGCGCTTCTATAATTTCGTTTAAGGACACTGTCTGCGCTTAATTGCTTAATGTCTTTGTTGTGTAGAAAGCAGATATGTGACGCTAACTTCACCCATAACTCGCGCGCGGTGGGCGTGGGGATAACTTTGTGATTTCAGGTTCACATCTGTTTTTCGGAAACTTCAGCCGACTGCGAATCGGTCAAAATGGCAGAGTAATTTATCGGGGACTGCGAAATGACTTTATCTGCTTCTAACACGCTTTTAACTACCTGCTTCAATGAGCGACCGCAGTGAAACTTTCGGCTGGACCATGATATATTAAGTGGGACTTTGTCTGTGTCATTGCTCCCGATCTCTGAGTGGGAAGATAACCGTTAATTTACGAGGATAAAAAATATCGCAACGTTCCTACAGTGAAATACCTTACATTTTCAATTTACTGTAAGAATTTAACTTTGAACATTTATCATTGTTATATAAATATTTAAAACAGCATTGTAATCCCTTTTGAAAACATCGGTGAATGATTCGAATGTTTGTCAAAAATGGTTGCAATAATCTTAACAATTATTTTGGTGAATTAAAACACTGTTTTTTTCCACTTTTGAGCTTATTTTCCTCGACATGATTTGAAGGCTTACAACTTCATCATTGAGAGAACGATATAAACAACAAAATCATTACAAAATGAGTTGAAGTACTCTAGTACTCTGCCTAAGGGAACTCACACATCTTATGTGTTTCTAGGTTTTTCTACTAAATTTTTAATAATTTTGGTTAGTTTATATCGTTCTCCCGATGATGATGGTCTAAGTGAGAGGTTCGCAAAATTTTATGTCCCATATATACATAGTATAAGGGTACATGTGTAATATAATTTGGCATACTTTAACAAAACTTTTTCTAGCGAGCCAAGACAATAGTCGGAATCGAGAAAATTCTAGAACTCGAATGTTTTTCTCAGGCTTTTAAATTGTTTACCCGAGGACATTCTATTTGCGGATGGACGTATTTAAACGTATTTGTATACTTGACATTTCTATAATTTGAGAAATCCTTTTAGCAACACAAACAAAAGAATGGCAAGACAAACGAAAACGGAATTGAGAAAATTTGTGTCCATAAAGGATTGTTTATAAATGCTTTCGAATTTCTCCGCCATCCAATGAATCTCCATTTCATCGAAATGATCTCGTTCCCAATACAAACGTGGAATTGTAACTTTAAGGGGTTATATACGCCGCGCCGTTAGGAGTCCGAATGGAAGGCATTTTTGAAGATCTTTTCATGGATAGATATTTTAATTGATTTATGTAAATTAGTGTAAATAACTAACTAATCATCAAGCCGTCTCTCCGAAGGGGTAAACTCCGTTAGGGGTACGAATGGACTGCCAAACTTTTTTTTCCTGACATATTTCTCTCGTTTCTTCAACATTTATATGTCGTGTCATCGTGACGATTTTTCTGACTCCTCACGTGGCCGATATTCAATATTTAATTTATTTAATTGGGCCATGTTTTCCTCGGTCTTGCTCTTTTTCTAGTTCCATTTACATCGTTAACATATTTTTACCATTCTTTCTTCATTTCATACCCTTATGTACGGAAGCGAAGCATGGAACTGGCAAAAGAAGGATGAAAGTAGAATAAATGCAGTAGAAATTAGATGTCTTAGACGAATGTGTCGATACTCTGTGTATGATAGAGTGTCGAATGAAAATATAAGAACTGAATGCAGTGCGAATGATGGTGTCATGAACAAAATAATGAAAGGATCATTAAGATGGTTTGGACATATGGAAAGAATAAATGAAGAAAGAATGTTAAAAAAATTTATATGTTAATGATGTAAATGGAAGACCGAGGAAAACGTGGCACGATCAAATAAACAAAATATTGAATGTCAGCCGTGTGAGGAGTCAGAGAAATCGACGCGCGTGCATGACACGATGAATGAATGTTGAGGAAGCGAGAGAAATATGTCAGGAAAGAAAAGTGTGGCAGTCCATTCTTTCTGCCTACCCCTTCGGGAGACGGCGTGATGGTTAGTTAGTTAGTTAGTTCTTCATTCATTCTTTCCATGTGTCCAAACCATATTAATGATCCTTTCATCATTTTGTTTATAACACCACTGTTCGCGCCGCATTCGCTTCTTATATTTAATATATACAACACAGTTTCGAGAAAGTCGTTTTCAAAAGCACTGATACATGTTTCAAACCATCCTAGACGCCTTTACAAATATACGAGTATGTATAATACGAGTAATATAATTTCGAGAATGTTTGACGGATTGAGATGAAGTTTTCTGTGTTTAACTTTAACATATGTAAATTACGAACATATTTATTATTATTATTGATTATTAAAAAAATGCTGACTGGGTATAAGCCCTTAAAGGGAACCGAAATCGTTGGGTTTTCATCGTTCATAATTCAATACGATTCCAAGAACCGCCATACAATGTTATTGTATACCCTAGAGAGATTTTATATTATGGAGACTTTTATTAGTGAGATGGAATCTGTTCTTCATTTCCATAATGGAATATTCCTTTGAAGTTATTGTGGGCTGAAATTTAATTTATTCGAACGAAACCTCTGTAAGCTGTGAATAAATGGATCATCTCGAATGTATTATAAAGAACAGATTTTATTGTTGACGATTGCTGAATCTTTTGGAAATTACATAATTATTTTTTTATTTTATGTTTTCTTACGAATTTAACATTTTCTTAGATTGACGTTTCAAATACTTTATTTGTTATGGTGAGTGACATATGCCTTCTGCAAGTGTTTTTTCCGCATTAGTCTATATCTAATTCCACTGTTATCAAGGAAAATGAAATGTGTTAGAACTCTATACATTTAAGATAAACTTGAGGCTTTAACACTTTGGAATTCCATTATGACGATTTTTTATGAATTAAAACCCTTTTTTTTCACTTTTGAGTTTAATTTTCTCGACATGCTTGGAAGGCTTTACACCTACGTTGTAGGGAGAATTCTCCCAATGATGAAGGTGTAATGCCTTCGAAAGATGTCGAGAAAAAATAACTCAAAAGTGGAAAAAATAGTGTTTTAATTCATAAAAAATCATCAACTCTATCCATGTCTCGTGACAAAAAGTTAGAATTAACATACTAACTAATCTATCACGCTTTTTTCTTAGAGGGATAAGCCGAGAGGATGGACCGCTATACTGCTTTGTCCTGACATACCTCTCTAGCTTCTCCTGCATTCATTCATCATAATATGCACACTTGTCGATTTTTCCGTCTCCTCACGTGGCCAACGCTAAAAGAATTATTAATTATTTATTTCATCGCGCCATTGTTCCCCCGGCTAAACCCAATTTCTAGTTTCATTTTAATCGTTTATATATATAGTTTTGATTAATGTGTTAATAATTAACATTAATCAAATTCCGCAAGATTGCATATCTTGGTCACGTTCTGCGAGGAGAGAAGTATCGCCTGCTGCATCTAATATTGAAGGGAAAAATAGAGGTCCGCAGGGGCGCAGGGAGAAGGCAGATGTCCTGGCTGCGCAATGTGAGGGAATGGACGGGAATCAGAACTGTGGAGGAGCTATTCCGGACAGCGCAGGATAGGGAAAAGTTTATCAGAGTGATCGCCAACGTCGGGGGGACCTGACAGGGCACTTTAAGAAGAAGATATATAGTTTTAACATTCTTTCTTCATTCAAGATTTCCATGTGTCCAAACCATTATAATATTCCTTTCATTATTTTGGTCATAACATTTCGTTTGTACCGTTTTCACTTCATATAATTTCATTCAACACTCTTTCATACACAGATTTTCTACATATTCGTCTAAGTGATCTCGTTTCTACTGCGTTAAATCTACTTCCATCCTTCTTTTGCCAGTTCTATGCTTTGCTTCCATACATAAGGCATAACAATGCTTTATATATTAAAATAATTTACAAACATTTCAAAGAAACTCATTAAAAAATTAATAGCTACGGACCAAACAATTTTTTTTTTGTAAAATTTAGACAATGGATATTTTATAAACCACACAAAATGTAGTATAATTCTTTAGGAAGTTCAATATATTCAGTTTGTGAAGGTTCTTCTCATTTTTAAGGTATTATTATACACAAATATTTACAGTAACTCGAAGTTCAGAGACGGAAAGCTTCGTTTTACATAGAGCTTAAAATAATTAAGGAATGAAAGCAAGGTGAGCAGAGAAGTGCTTTTTAAAAGAGAGTCATCACTTACTGAGTTATAAGTCATGATTTTTACTTTAGGTAGTATGATTTTCAAGCTTCGATTACATTTTCAATGTTGATATTGAAGAAGGAACAACTTGTGTATCAAGCCTCATCTTTGCATTCGTTTTATAAGCATTATAACAATAATAAATACGAATGAAAACGTCTGTTTTCAAGAAGTTTAATTATATTTTTTGTGAATGGTATATATTGCGTGTCTAAGGCATTATCAAATGTAACGATAAATCAAATGCGCTGCTTTTTGTTAATATGATTTAAAGGAGCAGAATACGGCAAAAAAATAAAAATACAAGTAGTGTGAATGGGAAAAGAAGTCGAGGAAGGCCAAGGAAGACATGGCATGACCGAATGAATCAATTACTGAACTAACTGGCGGCCATGTTTGAAGAAGGAACAATCGACGAGCGTGCATGTCACGATGTATGAATGAAGAAGAGGCGTGAGAATTATGCCAGGATAGAACAACGTGGCGATCCATTCTCTCTGCCTACCCCTCCGGGGAAACGGCGTGATGGTTAGTTAGTTAATTAGTTAGAATACGGCAACAGAATTGGTCGCAATGGAAATTACAAGACCCAAACATACGTAAAATCAAAAAATTATTGTTATTTGTTTTATAAGCTTATTTTGATTTTTAATTAATCAAGATTTTCATAATGTGTCAGTAATGTGTTAGAAAATTAGTAGAATTATAAAACAATGTTTTTTCATAGTAGAGGTATTCATTTTCAGATATTGTAAATATAAACATCTGGTAGAAAGGGAATTCCAATAAGGAATTATTTCACCGTCGTAAACCTTTGGAAGGGTAAATATTTGGCTATCGATAACTTCTTGTCATTTATTACCGTTGCGAAGGTAGCCATGGGACATTCATCCGATGAGCGCACGAAATTTGGGATATATTTTAATCCAGCGATCTGCATTTACTGAGGAGAATATCAACTGGCTCATCAAAGGTTAAGATGGCAAAGATTTATAT
The DNA here is from genome assembly GCA_022606425.2 of Lepidostoma basale. Taxonomy (NCBI): domain Eukaryota; kingdom Metazoa; phylum Arthropoda; class Insecta; order Trichoptera; family Lepidostomatidae; genus Lepidostoma; species Lepidostoma basale. The sequence goes on along the minus strand of JAHDVF020000331.1, from coordinate 1,677,516 downwards.
CAAACTTTCTGAGAAACCCCCAGCGGTGTCGGAATTTTCAAGGGCCTGAAGATTTAATTGTTTGAAGACTTCGAAACGGATAGTCCCAGAGATTAAAGAGGCGCTGGAACACGGCTTCAATTAGATAACCTTCATCTGTAATTATTTGAGGAGTTTAACTGAATGAGGTTTAATTACTGAGAAACTTTATGTACCTGTACAAGCGTCGCGTCGAGCAGCGAACAAAGGTACATTTGAAAAACTTTCCAGCTCAATAATTTTTAAAGTGTGGTGTGAAGATTGTTATGATAATTAATACGAATGAAAACGTCAGGTTCCTAAAAGTTTTATTATATTTAATGGGAATGACACGTTTCGCCCTTCTAAAGCATTATCATCCAACGTTTGATAATGCCTTGATAGACCAAGTGTTTGAAGATTGAAAATAACCAAGAACAATAATCAGATTTTCGGTTTAAATTTAGTTTTTAAATCTTACCCATTTTGAACGTTGAAATTTACTCTAAGTAATTATTTTTAACAACAACAACAAACATTCACGCCGATCTCCGAAAGGGCTCGACAGAGAGATTGGACCGCCAAACTACTCGATCCTGACACATATCTCTAGCTTTCTCCACATTTATACAGCGGGTCATAGCGAATTCAGATTCTTCCGACTTCTAGCATGACCGATCTTTAAAGTTTGATTAATTTGGTCGTGCCATGTTTTCCTTGGTCTCTCACGACTCTGTACTCCATTCACACCGTTAACGTATACTTTCTTAACCATTATTCCTTCTGAACCAATGCAATACTCGTTTCATAATTTTTATCATAATCCTGTCTTCCATTCTAAATTCCTTCCTTACATCAGCATTTGAAATTCTGTCCTTTGTAGTTTTACAACATACGTAAAACGTCTTATGGACTCGTATACGTCTTATGGACCTCATCTCTACCGCATTTATTTTGCTCTCATCCATCTTCTGCCAGTTCTATGGTTCATTTACATTGATCAGGGTTGATACTAAACATCGATTGTGAATGACCATTTTTGATTTCTTTGATGTTTTTTTGTTTCTAATAAGAGTTTTTAAAGCTCAATTCAATTTTTTACCCGCACCAACCCTTCTTTCGACGTCACTATCCGTTCGGCCATCCGCTATGAAGATGCTACCTCATCATTCATTTCACGGCGCTACATCCCGGTGTGGGACTTGGCCTCCTCCACAACGGTCCTCCACTGACTTCTGACTCTGGCCATCTCTCTCCATTCCCCAGCTCCCTCCATTTTCTCCCAATCTTCTTCCACGCAATCCGCCCATCTTTTCCTCGGCCTGCCTCTTGGTCTCTTTTCGCGGGGCAACCATCTGGATATAATTTGTGGTGTTATATAATACCCTCTGGCATTCGTTCCACATGACCAGCCCACCGTAGGCGTTGAGACTTACAGAATCTCACTACTGTTTCCTGGTGAACATGCTACCTAAATTGACAAATTCGCGCATGTGCTTTAGGTTATCCTGACGTTTATTAAATGAAAACGTTTTAATTTTTTAAATGTCATAATCTATTTTAAGAATCCCCTTTTTTAACATTTCAATTATTTCCAAGAAAAAGGAAGTTACGTTCAAAAATTTATTTTTGTATCTCAATACTCGGAAGCCTAACAAAAATCATTATGAAGAAAACAGATTTCAGTAACGATCGTATCAAATTACGTATTTTCCTTTTAAGGTAGAACCCCCTCGGGTATATAGAGTTGACGATTATCCTCCTCTCAAAAGCGTTTTGTAAAAAATAATTGTCTTTTTTTATCAGACTGAAGTAGATTAAATATCTTTTTCCGGGAAAAATGTTATACATTCTTCATCTTCTTTTTCTTCTTCTTTCGGTGCCGTGTCAGGTCCCCTCAACGTTGGCGATCACTGCAGCAAAAGCATCTTTGTCTTGCGCCACTTGAAACAAGTTCTGAATTCTTGTCATTCCTGTCCATTCTTTAATGTTCAGCAGCCACGACGACTGCCTTCTACCAACTCCCCGACATCCTTTCACTTTACCAATTAATATCATTCGAAGGAGGTGGTATTTTTGTCCACATGACCCAAATATGAAACCTTTCTAACTTTCCCACTCGACAACAGCTCTCTATTGGCTCTGGTTCTCTGAAGTACGTCTGCATTACTGATCCTATCGGTCCACGGTATACGGAGCATTCTGCGGTATGAACATTCTTAAGTGAGAATATAATAAAAGGAAAATTATTTAAATACAATAATAATTAATAAGAAAAATGAATTGATGGTTGAGGTACTAGTTTTGTAAAACTCCATTATTAATTTATAATAGTAAACAGGATTGTTTCGTGGTTTTACTTGGATTTAATTTATATAAATTGTTACAAATTTGTTTCGCCATGCGAGAGCATTCTCATACTGAGTTTGAGAATTTGAAAATGCCCACGCAAGGCGAAACAAATTTGTCATAATTTATATAAATTGAACAATAAACAATCGTATTTACTATTATAAATTAAGAAAAACAATTTATTGTCGTCTCAATAAAAGGAAACATTGTGCTAACGAGCTGAAGAAATCGGTCTACACTTTAAGAAAAACGAGTAAAATTTTAATAAAAATGTTATTTTTGAAATAATAATTTAAAACGCACAATGAATTATATAATAAAGTATTTATGAATGTCTGAAACAAATAATTAATTTTATATGACCAAAAATCTTTTTTGTTTTAAAGTTAAAGGCGGGCCACACTGATTTAAACAAGCTCTCCACATCGGTCTCCACCGGCGGTTTAAAACTGTGTAGACACTTGTTTGAAACCAAAATTCGTTTGACCTTCAACAAACTTTGTGGACGGACGCGCGTTTAAACACGCATTCCACGTGTGGAGAGCTTGTTTTAAACCAAGTGTGGACGCTACACCAACCGTGGGCTCCACAGCTCTCCACCAAGGTCACCCCTGTGGAGAGCTTGTTTCAAACAGTGTGGCACGGCCTTTAATGCTAAGACAAATAATTAATTTAACTTTGAATTTTATATAACAAACAATCTTATTTTGTTTTATTGTTTTATTAAAAAAGTTTATTCATTGTTTCTTGAAAGTTTAAATTTTTTTGTTATTTATTTGTAAAATGGATTTATCTATTGGTACGAGAAGGGGATTGGTGTTGAAAGTTATAAAAATGACCTAAAAATCATTGTTATAAAAAAACTATAAAATAATTTTACCATTTTTTTCAATCCTTGAACGTTAAAACGTTAAAAGAGGTGTATTTTCCTGCTTATCAAATTAAATCCAATCAAATCGAATTAAATCAGTTTATTAAATCAACAGTAATTACAAACAACAAAAATGTTGAAGGCATTCATTGAGTACAGGAAAAATATTACATTCATACAACATAATACCAGGAACGCATAAGATATGGTTCGATATCTACATATTAACCTATGAAACGTAACTCCCTCGGTTAACACGGAGAGCATGGTTTTTAATCCTCAGGGTGGTAATCGTGAGATTCTTTTCGGTATATTATTCGATTCAGGGACGGGTGTAAATATAAAGACAGTTATTTTGGGATACATTAAGGTTTATTATCTAGTTAACATTATAATAATAATCCAGAGGCTAGGGATGTCGTACGAATACATAATAAAAAGGCACATGATGAAAGAATGAAGAGGCTGTTTGAGGTGATTCCTCGATGGCGTGCTCGTCAGGACATCGACCGGCGACGTCGTCCGTAGACGTTATCAGCGACGCTGACCAGAAGATGGTGGGTCAGCAATTCAATATGTAGAGCGTCACCTGGCAGACACGAGGTTCCCTAACCTGTTGGTGCTGTCTGAAGCGGCATGAAGAAGTGGTCCTCGCAGTTCCGCTGGCTGGTGAGGTCAACCACGTTGTCGGGACATGATGTGCGACAACACGTGGGCGGCAATTTCGGGAGCAGAGGATGGCTCGGACCGTGGCGGAGGGAATCAATCGCAGACACGCGGACACATGACGCACATGTGTAACCAATGTGCGGTCTTCGATATGGATATTATTATTAGTATTCTACCTGATATGATGGGAGAAAGGCTGAACCATTGCTGGTCCAGCCGGATGCAAACGGATTAACGTTTCTCCTACATCGTGGTGGTAACTGGGCACTGGCGAAAAAACACAAGATGGCGGCCTACCCGCAACGGCTGACTGGAGGGAAGTGACGGGCTTCTGCCTCGAAGCATAGAGTACCGAAAAAGCAGTGATACCAATTGGGAAGGCGGCGGTGGCTCACAGGGCGGAAACAGGAGAAGTTGGAAATAAATTTCGAAGAGGTACTTAACTGGGGAGAATTGGGGCGAATACAGTGGCCGAAGAAATCGTAATGATGTACCATTACACTCGCTCTTATGTGGAATAAAAAAATAATAATAAAAAAAAGCTCCTTCAGTGAATGGCATACAAAAGTTGCAGGTAGATAAAAATTCTAGAAGGTGACAGTTTGGACAATTGAGAAATACAAAGACAGCCTATTTAAAAGTACCAATCAGATTCACAAGCTTAAAAAAAATTGATCATTATTATACACATGGGAGACAGGTTTATGTCCTAAAAGGTGGCAGTTAGTTTGACATATTACAAATTGTTAAGTTTAAAAAAAAAATACAAATTATAGTTTAGTTCAGAAAATTAAGGATCATTAAACACAGGAGAGACAAGTTTAAGTCCTAGGTGGCAGTTAGTTTGACATATTACAAATTGTTAAGTTTAAAAAAAAATACAAATTACAGTTCAGGTAAAAACACAAATGCAGTTAAGTTATAAATACAAAAAATTATCATTGTTTTAAAGTTTCCACAGCACAAAAGAGACAATTGTTTTTTTTTCTTTGCAGGTAAATAGCACTCACTGATTCTAAAATGAAAAAGTGTTATGATCTTGAGGTAAATTATTGTTGGACATCTCTAGCCTAGATGATAGATTATAAAGAAAACAGTTACAACAATATTATGTGTTCAGTCACCAGTAAAAACAAAAATTTAAATTACATACAGCAGAGGCATGTCCGTTTACATATTATGAGGCTGTATACCTATAGTGTTGCTTTGTATTAGGGTCTAGCTCCCTTTCGCCTCGGATAATAAGGCACATCTACATATTCTAAGGCTGTATACCTATAGCGTTCTGACTCCTTCTATTCTCTACAAAAACAAACTCTACAGGTGACTGAAACAACATATATACCTACAACATTTTAAAACATATAATGGACGTTATTGTTCAGGTGAATCGGAGAAGTGAACTCAATCGTAAAAGTGATTACCAATCCAATATGCAACACCTTTAACCGACTCACGACCCAAAACACATATGAACATATAAAACAATCAATGATAAGTAAAAAATCTAAGTTATAAAGAAAATGGTGTTACCATATTTATATATTTAAACAATTGGCACATACAAAAATTGTATGTGGAGAAAAATTCTGTTCTGGTGAGATGGAAAAGTTCATAACATTATAAGTGATGGACAATCTGGTATTCCACACAAATAAAATAAGTTTTTTATCCATCCAGAACACACAAGAACAAATGTATATAGCAATGAAAGATAATTAAAAAAAAAAACTAAGTATAAAAAAATGGTGTTACAATATTTATAAATTTAGACAATTGGCACATACAAAAATTGTATGTCAATGAAATTTCTGTTCTGCTGGGATGGAAAAGTTCATAACATTATAAGTGATGGACAATTCAGTATTCCACACAAATAAAGGAAGCCTAATCCACCCAGAACATACAAGAAGATGGAACATTCAAGTAGGAAGGGAAAATATAACCAAACCATAATACAAATGAGTTTGTAGGTCTATCAAGTTTCTCTAGCATTCGGGAGATTTACATTTATTCATTCATTCTATTGATTCATGCATCTTCTTTTAAAGCGCTTCTAACATAACTAGACCAAGTGGAGAATGGGGGCAGTTTATTCTTCATCAGACACTTATCCATACATACCATTACACAATAGACACTACAAACGCAAGTAAGATAGAAATTGGGACGCCACTAGATTTTCACCAGCTAAATCTAGAAAGTATACGTGTTTAGTGAATTTAATTACTGATTTATATTCATTTGGACGCCACTAAGTTTTGAGTTGAACTTAGAAACTATTCACACTTGACAATGTACCATTCTTGTCAGTTCAGATAGTTATTGTGTTGTAAACATATTATTTTTACAGCACGAGGATGACAGAAGTTTTATTATTGAGTGTTATTTACAACTAGTATAAAAAATTAAGGTTATTACAATTAGGTGAATATTTGGTCAGATAGAATATTAACAAAAATATATACTCATGATATTGCGGCTTTGCTAGCCACAGTTGAGAGACGAGAGAAAATTTAATAACGATTACCATGCGGGATAAGAAGGAAATGTGCGAAGCGTTTGAAATTTGAGAATGAAATACGCGGCGGATACACGCGCTGAGTACATGTGTACCGAAAGGAAGATCGACGCATGCGCATGTGGGAATAATTCGATAAATTTGAAATTACGATCTTTACAAAAGGATAAACATTTGAATGTAAAGATTTATGAATTTTGCATGGTAGAACTTGAAATCGTATGCAGTAATATATAATACGGATACCTAAATTTACACGAGTCCTAAATCGAATAATAACACCGAAATGCCACACGTTTGGGGCGCCAGTGAAACGTAACTCCCTCGGTTAACACGGAGAGCATGGTTTTTAATCCTCAGGGTGGTAATCGTGAGATTCTTTTCGGTATATTATTCGATTCAGGGACGGGTGTAAATATAAAGACAGTTATTTTGGGATACATTAAGGTTTATTATCTAGTTAACATTATAATAATAATCCAGAGGCTAGGGATGTCGTACGAATACATAATAGAAAGGCACATGATGAAATAATGAAGAGGCTGTTTGAGGTGATTCCTCGATGGCGTGCTCGTCAGGACATCGACCGGCGACGTCGTCCGTAGACGTTATCAGCGACGCTGACCAGAAGATGGTGGGTCAGCAATTCAATATGTAGAGCGTCACCTGGCAGACACGAGGTTCCCTAACCTGTTGGTGCTGTCTGAAGCGGCGTGAAGAAGTGGTCCTCGCAGTTCCGCTGGCTGGTGAGGTCAACCACGTTGTCGGGACATGATGTGCGACAACACGTGGGCGGCAATTTCGGGAACAGAGGATGGCTCGGACCGTGGCGGAGGGAATCAATCGCAGACACGCGGACACATGACGCACATGTGTAACCAATGTGCGGTCTTTGATATGGATATTATTATTAGTATTCTACCTGATATGATGGGAGAAAGGCTGAACCATTGCTGGTCCAGCCGGATGCAAACGGATTAACGTTTCTCCTACATCGTGGTGGTAACTGGGCACTGGCGAAAGAACACCAGATGGCGGCCTACCCGCGACGGCTGACTGGAGGGAAGTGACGGGCTTCTGCCTCGAAGCATAGAGTACCGAAAAAGCAGTGATACCAATTGGGAAGGCGGCGGTGGCTCACAGGGCGCAAACAGGAGAAGTTGGAAATAATATAACCGAAGAGGTACTTAACTGGGGAGAATTGGGGCGAATACAGTGGCCGAAGAAATCGTAATGATGTACCATTACACTCGCTCTTATGTGGAATAATAAAAAAAATAATAAAAAAAAGCTCCTTCAGTGGATGGCATACAAAAGTTGCAGGTAGATAAAAATTCTAGAAGGTGACAGTTTGGACAATTGAGAAGTACAAAGACAGCCTATTTAAAAGTACCAATCAGATTCACAAGCTTAAAAAAAAATTGGTCATTATTATACACATGGGAGACAGGTTTATGTCCTAAAAGGTGGCAGTTAGTTTGACATATTACAAATTGTTAAGTTAAAAAAAAAAATACAAATTATAGTTTAGTTCAGAAAATTAAGGATCATTAAACACAGGAGAGACAAGTTTAAAACCTAGGTGGCAGTTAGTTTGACATATTACAAATTGAACACAGGAGAGACAAGTTTAAGTCCTAGGTGGCAGTTAGTTTGACATATTACAAATTGTTAAGTGAAAAAAAAAATACAAATTATAGTTTAGGTAAAAACACAAATGCAGTTAAGTTATAAATACAAAAATTTATCATTGTTTTAAAGTTTCCACAGCACAAAAGAGACACAATTGTTTTTTTTTTTTTTTTTGTAGCTAAATGGCACTCACTGATTCTAAAAGGAGAAGGGGTTAGGGTCTTGAGGTAAATTATTGTTGGACATCTCTAGCCTAGATGATAGATTATAAAGAAAAACAGTTACAACAATATTATGTGTTCAGTCACCAGTAAAAACAAAAATTTAAATTACATACAGCAGAGGCATGTCCGTTTACATATTATGAGGCTGTATACCTATAGTGTTGCTTTGTATTAGGGTCTACCTCCCTTTCGCCTCGGATAATAAGGCACATCTACATATTCTAAGGCTGTATACCTATAGCGTTGCTTTTTATTAGGGTCTGGCTCCCTTTCGCCTCGGAAAATAAGGCACATCTACATATTCTAAGGCTGTATACCTATAGCGTTCTTTTTATTAGGGTCTGGCTCCCTTTCGCCTCGGAAAATAAGGCACATCTACATATTCTAAGGCTGTATACCTATAGCGTTCTGTCTCCTTCTATTCTCAACAAAAACAAACTCTACACGTGACTGAAACAACATATATATCTACAACATTTTAAAACATATAATGGACGTTATTGTTCAGGTGAATCGGAGAATTGAACTCAATCGTAAAAGTGATTACCAATCCAATATGCAACACCTTTAACTGACTCACGACCCAAAACACACATGAACATATAAAACAATCAATGATAAGTAAAAAATCTAAGTTATAAAGAAAATGGTGTTACCATATTTATATATTTAGACAATTGGCACATACAAAAATTGTATGTGGAGAAAAAGTCTGTTCTGGTGAGATGGAAAAGTTCATAACATTATAAGTGATGGACAATCTGGTATTCCACACAAATAAAATAAGTTTTTATCCATCCAGAACACACAAGAACAAATGTATATAGCAATGAAAGATAATTAAAAAAAAACTAAGTATAAAAAAAATGGTGTTACAATATTTATAAATTTAGACAATTGGCACATACAAAAATTGTATGTCAATGAAATTTCTGTTCTGCTGAGATGGAAAAGTTCATAACATTATAAGTGATGGACAATTCAGTATTCCACACAAATAAAGGAAGCCTAATCCACCCAGAACATACAAGAAGATGGAACATTCAAGTAGGAAGGGAAAATATAACCAAACCATAATACAAATGAGTTTGTAGGTCTATCAAGTTTCTCTAGCATTCGGGAGATTTACATTTATTCATTCATTCTATTGATTCATGCATCTTCTTTTAAAGCGCTTCTAACATAACTAGACCAAGTGGAGAATGGGGGCAGTTTATTCTTCATCAGACACTTATTCATACATACCATTACACAATAGACACTACAAACGCAAGTAAGATAGAAATTGGGACGCCACTAGATTTTCACCAGCTAAATCTAGAAAGTATACGTGTTTAGTGAATTTAATTACTGATTTATATTCATTTGGACGCCACTAAGTTTTGAGTTGAACTTAGAAACTATTCACACTTGACAGTGTACTATTCTTGTCAGTTCAGATAGTTATTGTGTTGTAAACATATTATTTTTACAGCACGAGGATGACAGAAGTTTTATTATTGAATGTTATTTACAACTAGTATAAAAAAATAAGGTTATTACACTTAGGTGAATACTTGGTCAGATAGAATATTAACAAAAATAGTGACACGTAACTCCCTCTTTTAACACGGAGAGCATGGTTTTTATTCCTCAGGGTGGTAATCGTGAGATTCTTTTCGGTATATTATTCGATTCAGGGACGGGTGTAAATATAAAGACAGTTACATGGGATACATTAAGGTTTATTATCTAGTTAACATTATAACAATAATCCAGAGGCTAGGGATGTCGTACGAATACATAAAAAGAGGCACATGATGAAAGAATGAAGAGGCTGTTTGAGGCGATTCCTCGACGGCGTGCTCGTCAGGACATCGACCGGCGACGTCGTCCGTAGACGTTATCAGCGACGCTGACCAGAAGATGGTGGGTCAGCAAATCAATATGTAGAGCGTCACCTGGCAGACACGAGGTTCCCTAACCTGTTGGTGCTGTCTGAAGCGGCGTGAAGTGGTCCTCGCAGTTCCGCTGGGTGGTGAGGTCAACCACGTTGTCGGGACATGATGTGCGACAACACGTGGGCGGCAATTTCGGGAGCAGAGGATGGCTCGGACCGTGGCGGAGGGAATCAATCGCAGACAAGCGGACACATGACGCACATGTGGAACCAATGTGCGGTCTTCGATATGGATATTATTATTAGTATTCTCCTACCTTCAGAAGATATGATGGGAGAAAGGCTGAACCATTGCTGGTCCAGCCGGATGCAAACGGATTAACGTTTCTCCTACATCGTGGTGGTAACTGGGCACTGGCGAAAGAACACAAGATGGCGGCCTACCCGCAACGGCTGACTAGAGGGAAGTGGCGGGCTTCTGGCCTCGAAGCATAGAGTACCGAAAAAACAGTGTTACCAATTGGGAAGGCGGCGGAAACAGGAGAAGTTGGAAATAAATTTCGAAAAGGTACTTAACTGGGGAGAATTGGGGCGAATTCAGTGGCCGAAGAAATCGTAATGATGTACCATTACAATATACAATACTTATATTTAAAAAAATAAAATTACATAGACGTGTTTCGGACAAACAGTTCTTCTTCAGCAAAGATACATTTAAAAATAAAATAAAATAAAAAATTTTAAATGTATCTTTACTGAAGGACTGTTTGTCCGAAACATGAATTTTATTTTTTTGATATAAGTGTTGTAGCACGCCATTTCCCCGGAGGGGTAGGCAGAGAAGATGGATCGCCACAATGGCCTATCCTGGCATACCTCTCGGGCTTCCTCTACATTCATACATCGTACCATGCACGCACGTCAATTATTCCGACTTCGAATGTGGCCGCCTTTTAGTAATTGATTAATTTGGTCATGCCATGTTTTCCTCGGTCGTCCTCGGCTTCTTTTCCCACTCACACTGCTTGTGTACAGTTTTTTAACCATTCTATTCTCATCCATTCGTTCAATATGTCCAAACCATCTCAGGGATCCTTTTTTAATTTTATTCATGATGCAGTCATCTACCTTACATTTCTTTCTTATTTCATCGTTCGGTATTCTATCATACAACGTTTTCCCGCACATTCTTCTTAGTGATCTCATTTCTACGGCGTTTATCCTGCTTTCATCCTTCTTTTGCCAGCTCAGAGCTTCACTTCCATACATGAGGGTTGGCACTAGAACTCCATTGTGGTATATATAAAGTATATAAAAAAGAAATAGAGAAATAATTATAATAATAATGAATTCCGCAACATAAGTGGTCTTCTCTAATTAGATGACTGTATCGCAATATCTCATTAGGGCAAAGCGAAGGGCGCGATCTATGGAACTTGTTTTTCATATATCCATAGCTAAACTGGTTTTCTATCGCGCTATTATTAACGTAACAACCTACGAAGTATCTCGTTTTGCCTAGTTCATTATCAAAACCTTGGAAACAGTAAACATAGGTAGTTAAACGTGTGATTTATTGTGTAGTGCCTATTAAACTATTTGTATCGAATTTTTTTTTTTTTTTATCCACTGACTAACTAACTCACTAACCAACACGCCGTCTCCCCGAAGGGGTAGGCAGAAAGAATGGACTGCCACACTTTTCTTTCCTGACTTATTTCTCTCGCTTCCTCAACATTCATACATCGTGTCATGCACGCGCGTCGTCTCTGACTCCTCACATGGCCGACATTCAATATTTGATTTATTTGATCGTGCCACGTTTTCCTCGGTCTTCCTCTATTTCTGGTTCCATTTAGATCATTAACATATAATTTTTTTACCATTCTTTATTCATTCATTCTTTCCATATGTCCAAACCACCTTAATGATCCTTTCATTATTTTATTCATGACACCATCATTCGCACCGCATTCACTTCTTATATTTTCATTCGACACTCTATCTAGAGATCTCATTTCTACTGCATTTATTCTACTTTCATCCTTCTTTTGCCAGTTCCATGCTTCGCTTCCATACATAAGGGTCGGTAGAAGAACAACATTGTGCACTGCCATTCTAGCTTTTTTGGATAGGTTTTTGTTTGCGATGACAACTTTAAGTGCACCATTCACTTTGTTGCATGCCCCGACCCTTCTTTCAATATCCCTCTCCACTCGCCCATATCTTGTTAACATACTACTTTATCCACTATATTTTGAAAAATATATTTATCTGGTTATATCAACATGCAAGATGGTTTAAAAAAATAACAAAAGACTTTTTTTATGAAATGAAACACTGTTTTTGCGACTTTTGAGTTTATTTTTCTCGACAAGTTTGTGATATACCTAAACATTTATGCTGTTTGTAATGTCTTTTGAGTAAATAAACTGGGTAAATATAAAACTTTATATCGTTCTCCCGTTGATGAAGGTGTAAAGCCTTAGAAACACATCGAGAAAAATAAACTCAGAAAATTTAAAAAAACAGTTTTAATTCATAAATATAATTGGTCATAATGGAATTCCACAGTGTTTACGCCTTAAGTTTATCAGAAAATATATATAAAATATGTGACAATAAAGATTTTCGACCCCTGACTAGTGACAGCCGTATATGGGTATTTATAATCATGAACCATGACTTTGTTCTATAGTCGTAGTAATATGTAATATGTAGGTATGTAGTCAATGCACAATAATATTATAATTGCTGGATTGATCATTTACATAACTTTACATTTATCAATATATAATATGATTTAGTTCTAATATTATATTGTTTGTGTGTTTGTGAGTGGGTTTGTGTATGTGTGTGTGGGTGGGTATGTTTGTGTGTGTGTGTGTGTGGGTGGGTGGGTGGGTGGGTGATTGGGTTTGTGTGTGTGGATGGGTAGGTGGATGGATGGGTTTGTGTGAGTGTGTAGGTGGGTGGGTGGGTGGGTTTTGTGTGTGTGTGTGTGTGTGTGTGTGTATGTGTATGTGTAGGTTGGTGGGTTTGTATATGTGTATATGGGTGGGTAGGTTTGTATGTGTGAATGTGTGGGCGTGTGTGAATGGGTGGGTGGGTTTGTGTGAGTGTGTGTGTGAGTAGGTGGGTTTTGTGTTTTGTATATGTTTGGTGGTGGGGTTTGTGTGGTGGGTGGGTGGGTTTGTGTGAGTGTGTGTGTGGGTGGGTGGGTTTTGTGTTTTGTATATGTTTGGTGGTGGAGTTTGTGTGGTGGGTGGGTGGGTTTGTGTGATTGTGTGTGTGGGTGGGTGGGTTTTGTGTGAGTGTGTATGTGTAGGTTGGTGGATTTATGGTGGATGTGATGTGTGAATGTGTGAGCGTGTGTGGATGGGTGGGTAGGTTTGTGTGAATATGTGTGTGAGTGGGTGGGTTTAGTGTTTGTGTATATTTGGGTGTGTGGGTTTGTGTGTATCTGTGTTAAACAGAAATCACGTTTGTTTGTTAATTTTCACATATTTTTAATTTTTAAATTATCTTTTAAGAAAATAATAATACATTTCAAATTTAATCATTTCCGTTATTCTTTCTATTGAAATAGACATAGAGTTTTGCTCTACCGAAAAAAAACTTTATAGTCTCTTAAAGACTCTTAAAGACACAGGTAAATATTAGCTTACTCTTAAAGACACAGGTAAACATTAGTTTTATTATTTTATATTAGAATGTAACGTGTGAAAATGTCATAAAATTGTTTTGAATTAACAGTATGTTTACAGATAAAAAAATGTAAATACGTTTTTTACTAATGAAGTCTTTTAGGTATTTTTATTATTACCAATCTAAGAAGACTTTATATTTTCTTTGTGTCACGTTTTATTATCAATGGTTTGATACTATATTTGTTTTTCGTGTGGTAATGGCATTCCTAGCAATTATTACTAATGTTTTTAATTGAAAATACGTTGGACCTATTTCACACACAACAAAGAAATATGGATATTAAAGTGTAAATTGTAATTGCATTAGCAGTTGGTATTTGGTAAACTTGAAGCTAATTGATTAAATGAAAGTGTTATTTTGAGCATAAAACCTAACATCTCATACATTTATGTAAAGCATACGTTCCTAATATTTTCAAGGCCACCACCTCCTTTACAAAAGAAAATCTACAACTCCATAATAATTAAAGTAAATATTTTTATATATTGCAACAACAACAACAACAAACCATCACGCCGTTTCCCCGTAGGGGTGGGCAGAGAGAATGGACCGCCACACAACTCTATCCTGGCACACCTCTCTAGCTTCCTCCACATTCATATAGCGAGTCATACACGCACGTCGATTCTTCCGACTTTTAACATGACCAACCTTTAAAATTTGATTAATTTGGTCATGCCATGTTTTCCTCGGTCTGCCTTGACTCCGTACTCCATTTACATCATTAACGTATGCTTTCTTAAACATTCTTTCTCCATTCATGCGCCCCATATGTCCGAACCAACGCAGCGATCCTTTCATAATTTTGTTCATATTACCTCCTTCCGCTCTACATTATTTCTTATATCAGCATTTGAAATTCTGTCGTATATCGTTCTACCACACATACGTCTTAGGGACCTCTTTTCTACCGCATTTATTCTGCTCTCATCCTTCTTCTGCAAGTTCCATGCTTCGCTTCCATACATTAGGGTTGGGACCAGAACTTCATTGTGAACGGCCGTTTTCGCTTTCATTGATTTGTAATATTAATATTTGATCTATGTATTAAGCATCATAAAGTAGAAAATAAAAAGAAAAGAAATGTGGTAGAATAATGTTTATCAAATATTTACATGCAAATCAATAAGTTATTCCAAAATCGAAGAGATGGTTGCAGCTAGCAATTTTTTTAAATAATAAAATGCTTTAAAAACAGTACATTTAAAGTATTTTATTCAAATTATGCAAATCAATCATTTATTATTTTCTATATAAATTATGTCTTTTCAAATATATGTTTTTTTTCTAAATTAATATATTTTTTTATATTATCATCGTGTATTCTTCTTCTTCTTTTAATAGATCTGACGATCTGTGACACAGAAATCATATCTCGTCGGATGATGAGATCCAGCTGTCCCTCCATCTCTTAGGCGGTCTTCCAGGTGGGCGGTGTCCGGAAGGGATTTCATAAGCGGCTGTATATGCGAGTCTGTCACCATCCATTCGGGCTTCATGGTCCCTCCAGTATCTTCTTCTGGATCTACTCCACTGAACGATATCCTCTATTTCGCAGGTTTTTCTTATGTCTGCGTTGCGGACACGATCTCGGAGGGTTTTTCCAGTAATTGATCTTAGGACCTTCATTTCCGATGTTCTTAGTAGTCCCTTGGTTCGCGCAGTGTCAGCCCGCGTCTCTACAGCGTACGTCATGGATAGGTCGCACGCATGTTTTATAGATTCTGATCTTGCTGTCGATCATCTATTATTATTATTTAATATTATTTATTAGTTCTCACTGTTAAAAAATGTATTATTATTAGTACTTATAACAAATAGCCCAGTTTCATTTTTAAATTTGAATTATTGTATCGAATTATAAATGTTGCATGTGTATAATATTTTACCTGTACTCAATAGATGCCTTAAATATTTATGCTGTTTGTAATATCTTTTGAGTAAATAAACTGATTTGATTTGATTTGATTAGTCTTTCTTGTTTAGTTTTTATTTTATTTTTACACCTGAAGATGGAGGTATACTCCGAAACATGACGTGTTTTTCAGTTTTTTTTTTAATTATTAGTGGATTAAACAAAGTTATTTTCAATTTCCTTATATATTACTATGGAATTCTACAGTGTTAATGTCTTAGCGTTCATCTAGTAACTTTATTTACAAAACGGTCATAAGATGGATGTTCTATTACGTAGTATGGAATTTAAGGTTACGTAGCTTCGAGTCACACTCGAAAACACAAACTCCTGCAAAATACGTCATCTGACTATCGCTCGATGCGTTTTCATGGACCAAGTTCACACAACTTCATTTAAAATCTAAATTCCCGATGATGGCTAAAAACATCCAGAAACTTGCCGAAAGTGTTTACGAAAGACAACCAAAGGACGATAATAATTAAAAAAAAACACTCAGATAATGACCCGAACACTCCAAGTCGTCACAAGCGCCCAAAATCAATCCTCCATCAAGAGAACACTCCGGATCCCAAAAATCTATAAAAAAATGTTTTGATTATAATAAAATTAATTTCTACGCATTAAATAAAATTTATTTTGTTTCAGATACGATGGAAAACCAAACGGAAGACCCCTTGAAAGCAGACGGTGCACCTCTAAATTACTTAAATAGAATTGCTAAGAGACCCTTAGTTGAAGTAAGATTTCAAGATCTTACATATTCTGTACCCAGCAAGGGCTCAGAAAATGGTGAGTATGCAAAAATTCATATAACATTTTTTAAGATATTTTATTTCATAATACTCTAATGACCACGCACAAAATAATACCGCAATAACATTGACCGTCTTGGCGGTCACTGATTTGCTTTCGAACTTTATAATGACGTCATGGTCAACACCGGTAATCGACACATACTCGTAAGCTGAATATATGAAGGAAAAAAATTATTCAAAATATATTTTTTTGAATATTAATAACACATAAAAGTAAAATACAACTTTAAATTATCGTAAAAACATATAATATGTAAAAATACTTTGTATTTAACTACGGTATGGTTATTATAATTGAAGCCAACTTGTTTCGCTTGGACCCAAGCTTCATCAGGGTAATATAACAACTGAACGAAAAGACAATGTTTACATGTACATATAATAATAAATGATTACATGTTAACGATGTAAATGGAACTAGAAATAGAGAAAGACCGAGTAAAACGTCATCATCAGTCTCTGTATTCCACTGCTGAATGTAGGCCTCTCCCAAAGCACGCCACCGCCCCCTGTCCATTGCCGTTCCCTCCATCTATGTCCAGCAATCCTCTTCAGATCGTCGGTCCATCGGGCAGGGGGACGTCCAACTCAGCGGAGGAATACGTGGCACGATCAAATAAATCAAATATTGAATGTCGGCCACGTGAGGAGTCAGAGAAATCGACGCGCGTGCATGACACGATGTATTAATGTTGAGAAAGCGAAAGAAATATATCGGCAAAGAAAAGTGTGGAAGTCCATTCTTTCTGCCTACCCCTTCGTGGAGACGGCGTGATGGTTAGTTAGTTAGTTTATAATAATAAACGTTAGTGAAATCAGAGGAGGGGATGCGAGAGGGAAAGGGAGAGTCGAAAAAATGTGTTAAAAGCTAAAAAAACTAACTACCTAACTAACTATCACGCAGTCTCTCCGAAGGAATAGGCAGAAAGAATGGACTGGCACACTTTTCTTTCCTGACATATTTCTCCGCTTCCTCAACATTCATACATCGTGTCATGCACACGCGTCGATTTCTCTGACTCCGCACATGGCCGACATTCAATATTTGATTTATTTGATCGTGCCACGTTTTCCTCGGTCTTCTACTATTTCTGGTTCCATTTACATCATTAACATATATTTTTTTTACCATTCTTTCTTTATTCATTCTTCCATATGTCCAAACCATCTTAATGATCCTTTCATTATTTTGTTAATAACACCATCATTCGCACCGCATTCACTTCTGATATTTTCATTCCACACTCTATCATACACAGAGTATACACACATTCATCTAAGAGATCTCATTTCTACTGCATTTATTCTACTTTCATCCTTCTTTTGCCAGTTCCATGCTTCGCTTCCATACATAAGGGTCGGTAGAAGAACACCATTGTGCACTGCCATTCTACCTTTTTTGGATAGGTTTTTGTTTGCGATGACAACGTTAAGTGCACCATTCACTTTGTTGCCTGCCCCAACCCTTATTTCAATGTCCCTCTCCACTCGCCCCTCTCTTGTAAACATACTACCTAAATACACGAACTCAACTACTTGCTCCAAATTTTCATCATTCACACTAATGTTGCAGACTGTCATGATTTCTTATTTTTCAAAAATCATTACCTTGGACGTATTAACATTCATCATCAGATCATTTCGCATGCATACCTCATACATACAATTCACCAGGACTTGTATTTCATGCTCGTTGTCTGCAAGTAGGACAGCGTCATCCGCATACAAGAGACAGCTTACTGACACTCCGCTCATTTTGGCACCTACATCCAACCCTTTCAGCTCTTTCATATACTTGTCCAGATAAATAGATTAAATAACCACGGGGACATTACGCAACCCTGTTTGACAACTTTATTGATATCAAACCAGGCTGTAAGATCTCCATTTACTCTGACACTAGTGTATAGCGACTTAATTGCCGTGATCAGTTTTGTACTTATTCCATATTCAGACAATATTTTCCACAACTTTACTCTATTAACGTGTTGAAAGCTTTTTATATGAAATTAACAGGCGATCCAAGTGTTAAAATCATTTCCGAGATAATGATTGTTATTTTTTCTCTATTGTCTTGTTTGTTATATTCATGTCTCTTTATACATATTAAAAATACTAAAAATGATTTGTGTTTGGTATTCAGCTACTTGCTGCTATCATTTGGCCATAGTTTTAGATGAGAGGCTTTTAAACTGGTCGTAACTATAACCAACTATAACCAAGGGTACAAATCAATCTAATATAACTGTTAAATTTATATCGAACGTGTGTAAATTGTTTTTAAATCTTTAATTATAGTTATATTACGTTCTTGTTTCATACGTTACAGCATTTTTTTTTTTCTTAGGCAGATTGAATATCCTCAGTGGATTATCTGGAATATTCCGACCAGGAGAACTGACTGCTATCCTCGGACCCTCTGGTGCTGGCAAGAGCACATTACTGAATATATTAACAGGATACACGTAAGTCACGATTCATCCATAAAACCGTTAAAGTTGTTCTTAAAGGCATTTAACCGTTCATCTCTGAGAGAGTAGACAGAATTACTATTATGGACAGGCACTTTATTCTTATCAAATAATGAAAATAAAATAAAAAAATATTTTTAAAGCTTTCTGTACCAGAAGATGACAGCGAGCTATCGAAACCGATCAATGCCATAAACACAAGTATCATATAATCAAACTAAATATTACATTATTGCATATTACTATAAAGAAGTTTTTAATTTAAAAAAAATACATTTTTGGTATTTACAATGAACTTCTGCCATGAAATAACAACATTAACACATATTTTTGATACACTTATTTAGTCTTAAGATTTCCTTGAAATGTGAAACACTAAAAGTGTCTTAATATTTCTTCTATATACGCCATACTTTTTCTTTTTATATACTTTGTATATACAACACTTATTTTTAAAAAAAAAATTACATAGACATCCAAAATAAATCTTTATAACATCTGTCAGATCATGTAAACAATTTTATAATACTTTTAAAATGTAGCTTTATAATATGTATTACTGAAGAAGGACTGTTTGTCCGAAACATGTCTATGTAATTTTATTTTTTTAATATAAGTGTTGTACGAGTACCTTTATACAAATATAAAATTACATGGTCATCCAAAATAAATCTTCATAACATCTGATCATGAAAACAATTTTATATAATAATATTTTTTAAATGTATCTTTATAATATGTATCACTGGAGGACTGGTTGTCCAAAACATGTCTGTGTAATTTAATTTTTTTAATATAAGTGTTGTATATACAAAGTATATAAAAAAATAAAAAGATAAATAAAGTGTCTTAATATAACCGAAATCTCTTGATGGAAGTTCGTTTTAAATTTAAATAATAATTAAATAAAACTATGTTTTTTTAATAACTACTTTTGTTTTTATTTCGACTGTGATCGGTTTCGCCATCAACTTAATTTTAACTATGTGATTACAAATAGATAAAGAAAATGAATTGTAATATTTAGTTTAACTCTTATGACAAAGGGGGCATTGTTTTTTTTTTCTTCTTAAGGGGGCGGTGGTCCATAAAAGTTTGGGAACGTATGCTTTAGATTGACCATTATGCATTATTATATCATAGTAGCAAAAACATTTGTAATTTTAAATAGCATAAACAAACATATTATAACCACATTATGGTAGTTTGATCAGAGTTATTAAATTCTATTTATTATTATCCATAGACCTATAGCATACCTACATATTATTATGATGACCATTGAAACTAATAACCTTTGTTCCTGATTTTGTCATTCTTATGAAGTATTATAATTGTCTTTAATAATGCGACAGTTGAACTAACGAGAAGGTAAATTAAGATATATCAATGTAATATTTAATTGGTTATTAAGCTATATAATAAATAATATTTTATGTAATACCAGCTGTACCCGGCCACGCGTTGCTATGGCTCAGTTAAATTTCACTATACTTTGACTTGATTAGAATTATAAAAAATCATCAATACTGTTGACATTTTTCAGTGATTTTCTGGTTCTTTTGTTTTTTGATTTTTCATCACGTTGCAGTCTTTTCATACGTTCGATATTTCCCCGCACGGACTGTTCGTGATTACCCCGCAGGATCAAAATGAAAAATTCATAAACATTATTTTAGGTAATGTTTCAATTTGCTGTTAGTGTTAGTCTCATTGGAATCTTTGATAAGTGACTATTCAAGTTTCTAAACGTTATATTTATACTTAATCGTAAAAATAAAGCTACATCAAGTTACTTTCATGAAAAATTTACATCGAAAACACAAAAAATATTGAAATATTCATACCTTGTATCACGCGCACGTCCACTTCTCTTAAATTGCCGTCTATCACTAGAGGTGGCGTGATTGTTAAGATGGCAGTGAACATAATACTGCCACCTATGTCTAACATAGTAGAACTGTTGAATTCGGGATTACCCCGCGTTCGTGATTCCCCGACTTTCCCCTATTAAATATGTTTTGTTCTAAAAATAATCTCTTAGGTAAACGTTTTCCCTTCCTCAGTGAACCAAGGTTTTGATTGTTCAAACAAAATGTATTTGTTATCAATATATTTTATTATAAATTTTAAATTAATATACCCAATATTCAAAAGTCTTAAGCCTTCACCGAAGTAATATTAATGAACAGTGAAAATATCACCAAGATCTGTCAAATGGTTGCCAAGTCCATTGAGATCAAATAATAGAAGAAGAGGACCCTTCATTTTTATTATTATAGATTCTGTTTTATGCCAACTATCATGCCTAAAACCCAAAAAATTATAAAACTTATTATACCTTTTTTCTTAGTTATAATTTTTTAATAAGTAGTATTTTGATGCAAAAAAAATATATGCATTTGAATAGGATTTTACCGTATTTGTTTCATAAATTTAAGAACAAAATATGTTTAAACTATCTACAGTTTTTATTTTTTTTAATTATTGGTATTAAAAATTATTATAATATGAAAAAGGTCGTATCCAGACTTGAACCCATGTCCCCTAGATCAAGAGGCAAGGATTCTGTCTGGTAAACCACTACCCGACAAGGTTTTAGCAGATGACAGATTTCAATAAGGATTAGTCTTGTGCGAAATGTATAAAACAGTACTAAAAATTTATGGCTTTTAGAAACTCAAAAACTTTAAAATAATAAATGTACTTATTGTTTCTTGAATAATAATGTAAAACTTCAATTTTAATATTTAATTTAGTGTAGATTAAAAGATTCATTTCTTCTTTTTTTTTGTTTATTTTATGGTAAAAAAAATCTTGTTTCGCCTCGCTATGACAATATCAATGACATTAGAAACATTGGATATTGTTCTAGTATTCTGAAACATGCCACATTCCATTAAATATAATAAATTTTCTAGAAAACGACATCTTTATTAATATTCAATAATATAAATAGTGATATTTCAGGCACAAACTGTCAAAAATGTAAATAGAGTCATTAAATATATATATTTGTTTACAGATGTTCTAACTACGGAGGAAATATATTAGTAAATGGATATCCTAGAGACATGAGACTGTACCACAAGCTGTCGAGTTATATCATGCAAGATGAACTCGTGCAGCCTTTCCTGACAGTCCAGGAGGGAATGGAACTTGCGGCTAATCTTAAACTACCTGAATCCCTGGGAAAGAAAGAAAAACTTAATGTGGTATGTAGGTATTGCGAAAAATCCATTTGACCCTCAATCTACTATTGCAAACTTAGTATGTACACATTTTTCATTATGGTTGTGCTCTATGCCCTGCATGTTCAAATAAAATAATCTACTATGAAAATATTTAATAACAATATTACTTAAAAATCTATTTTTGATTCATTGCGTTTTTTTTATAATAAAATTTAAATGCCCGAAGATTTTTAATACAAAAAAACAATTAATATTTTTGCCTTTTTATATTTTATTGAAATAATTTACTATGCATTACAATGCATTAAATGAAAACGTGCCATTATTTATTTAAAAATTAAACATATTTTATATTCTGCTTCACTTTGTGTGTTTAATAAATATTACATGTTTAACACGTCATGTTTTTATGTTGTTCTCATAACACGGTGTACTTAAATATATTTCAAAAAATATATAATTCATGTATTTTTGTCTCTTCGGCATTATATGATCAAATGTGTTATTGTGGATTTTTCGTGATTGAAAAAATATACTATTTGAATATATTTTATAAATTATGGCTATATGTTATAATTTCTAAATTTTGGATTATAAGCAATATTTTTTTTTTAATTGTTCAATGTTTTACCATTTTTTATTTATTAGATTGATTAAATTTTTATTTATTAGATTGATGAAGTGTTGGAAACATTAGGATTAATGCAATGCAAAAACACAAGAACAGAAAACTTATCTGGAGGACAGCATAAAAGATTTTCAGTAGCTTTAGAACTCCTTAATAACCCACCTGTTATATTCCTCGATGAACCTACAACGTAAGTAATCTAATAATACTTAAACCAATATTTTTTTCAACAACCAATGATTAAAATCAATAGTATTAGAATTTATTATTTAATCTCAAATGTGAGCATAAATATATTGCACCTTCGGTAAGACAAGGGCACAATTGCACGTTTTGTAATATTTCATTAGAGACTATTAATATTAAATAAATAATATTAATCGTGTTATTCTGGCTATATTGATCATACACTATCGCCCTCTGGCTAAATGAGACTGAACTTAATGAGTGACTTTGTTCCTACAGATAAAGAAATGTTTTTAAAATACATTGGCATACTTAACTAATTTTGAGAATTTTTAACAATTATACCCTTGTCTTGCCGAAGGTGCAATATGATAATTATAATTAAGGGACCGAGTCGTATCCAGACTAGAATCCAAATCTCCTGGATCAGGAACGTTCTATCCACCAGACCACAACCTGGAATCAAATAATTTGTATCATATAAGACAAACCCAAAATCAACAATAACATTGTAACAACGCACAAAAGTAACAACTAAAAACATTAATCAAGAACCTTTGAATTCAAATAAATTTCTCATTTTCTAATAGAGAGATTTCATTTAGAATTGTCAAGTTCTAATAATATTCTATATCATTTTATTTTTCACAATATCTCTTGAATCTCCTTGAGATTTTAAACACAATAAAATGTTTTATTTAACATGTTTAGTAATTCATTATTTAAAGGCAGTGGAAGTTCTCAATATGACCATTGGGACTCTGAAATTCCCATTAGATGAATAAAACTCGAAAAATAACTTAACTGAGAATCAAAGTCTGGAATCCCATCATTTTTGTTCCATGATATAAAACTGTTACCACTCTACCATTGTTTTTGATATAATTTGGTTTAAAAAAATGACCCAACAGGTACTAATATTCTAATATATCATATTTTGGGGTTAATCACCTGTTGTGATAATAAAAAATAATTATAATAAGCATTGGTTGAATGTGAAAAAATATGTATATTTTGATTACATACACTACAATTAAATTTTTTTTTTCAGTGGACTTGATGTAGTATCAATAAAACACAGCTTATCTCTATTAAAAATCTTAGTAAATACTGGTAGAACAATTATATGCACAATCCATCAGCCAGCAGCTTCAATGCTCGCAATGTTTGATAATATATATGTAGTGGCCAAAGGCAAATGTGCGTACCACGGGCCTCCGGACCTCCTAGTTCCGTTCATGGAAAGGGCTGGAATCCATTGTTCTATCACGCACAATCCAGCAGACACCATAATAGAAACATTACAAGAGAATCCAGAAAGTTTAAAACAAATGACACTGTTGTCAGATAATGGCAAAATTCGAGAAGGATGGAAGGAATCTGAAAATAGTTACTTTACAATACAAGAAACTGAGAAAGACATAGAATTAACACTGGCAATAAAATCTGGTTTAGGATTTGCATCAAGTTTTAGAACACAATTTTTAGTTATCTTAAAAAGAATGTTCATGCAGAAGATGAGAAACAAGGTAAATACTCAAATTATTTTAATTAGTATTACAATGGGTTTTCTATTTAGAAAATGTTTCATTATTGATTCATTCATTCATTCATTCATTTCTCGGTGCTACATGTCGGTGTAGGATTTGGCCTCCTCCACAATGGTCCTCCACTGACTTCTGTCTCTGGCCATCTCTCTCCATTCCCCAGCTCCTTCCATTTTCTCCCAATCTTCTTCCACACAATCCGCCTATCTTTTCCTTGGTCTGCCTCTTGGTCTCTTTTCGCGGGGCACCCATCTGGATATAATTTATGGTGTTCTACCCTCTGGTATTCTTTCCACATTACCAGCCCACCGTAGGCGTTGAGACTTACAGAATCTCACTACTGTTTCCTGGTTAATCAGTACTTCAAGTTCAAGGTTTCATGTTTCATAATTGATTAATTACAATATTTTAACACAGTTCTTATTTTTTTTTAAATCTAAAGCCATATATTGAATAATGTATAAAATGATACTCACTTACTTCACATGGCAGAACAACTTTTGAAGAGTTTTAGCCTCCTTTATGTTATTCAATGCTCTTTAATCCTATGCCTTTTGCTCCCAGCAGTCACTTTCGCCTGGCTTAACCAGATCAGCCAGAAACATTATCTATATATTAGATGCTGTCTAAGCCTTCCTAGAAGTGTTACCATGGGTGGTCTTAATTCATACAGGGTTTTGCTGGTGAACATTCTCACGGTATTCATTTTAAGGGACTGTTGGGTAATTGTAGAGATCTCTTTATTGCTCCTATGCCTCGAAATTTCTACTACAACACTAATCTGGGTCCTATTCTCAAACCAGTAGTTTATTTATTATTCTTTAAGATTCATTGTCCATGCCCAGCCATTTGTCTCCACTGGCTTAACTAAGGTGTTATAAATATGGAGTTTGGTATTTTTGAACAAGAGCTTGGACTTTCGGAACGTCTTCAGGGAGGTTGAAGCATGTAGGCTTTTTGAACTCTGTACTCCAACTCCTCATGCATTTCATTGGCTTCTATCATGACCATAGTAAAATAAGTGCCGAGATGTATCTACTAAAATGCAATACAATTATTGTTGATAGAATTACTTCTAAATTTACACAGCTGACCATGAAAATGTTTATAAAAGCTGTTATTTCAATGTTTCAGATAGCTTTATGGATTCAGGTAATACACCATATCATCACTTCAATATTCTTGGGAGGTATTTTCTTTGAAATTGGTGATGATGGCTCTCAACCAGTAACGAACTTCAAATTTTGTCTGACAGTCGTCATATTTTTCACATATACCTATGCAATGGTACCAATTCTATTGTGTAAGAAATAATACTTACCATTTATGATTAAAATATAATATTTAAAATAGTGCCTACTTTATATTTAAAAACTAAACTCAATATAGTTGTGTATAATGATTCAGTATTTATCATGACTGTGTACTATAATTTTGTCAAGAAAAATGTATGTAATATTTTCTATTATATTGCAGATCCTACAGATTTAAAATATTTAAAAACTGAATATTTCAACAGATGGTATGGTCTGAATGCATATTTCTCTGCCTTGGTAGTGGCCGGATTACCATTAATGGTAAGTATTATTATGCAAAACATATAAACAATTTTTAGAAAACTGTTTAATATCTTGTATTTTAACTTATTTTAGAGACAATGTATAATATCTTAATTTATTTCTGTAATTACATTAATTTTGGAATCACAAGACCAGAAGAAATATCTTTCATAATAAAATATGTTTGTTTTATGCTACAATTTTCTTTATTTGAAAGCTAGCTGGTCATGGCCGAACTTCTAAGAGAAATGGGGGACAAAACTAGTCTCTTAAATAATTAAACCCGGAAAATAATTAAAAAATATGTTTTCAATTACTTATTTTATTCATCGTGTCATGCACGCACGTCGATTTTCCGACTCCTCGCGTGGCCAACATTCAATATTTGATTTATTTTAATCATGCCATATTTTCTTCGATCTTCCTCTATTTCAAGTTACATTTACATGTTTAACATATACTTCTTTACCATTCTTTCCTTATTCATTATTTACATGTGTCAAAACCATCTTAATGTTCCTTTCATTATTTTGTTCATATCACTTTCATTCGCACTCCATTCACATCATATATTTGTATTCATCAAAGAGATCTCATTTCGACTGCATTTATTCTAATTTCTTCCTTCTTTTGCCAATTCCATGCTTTGCTTTCATACATAAGGGAAAATAAAAAACAAAACTCTACATCATTGTTCAAGAAATGATAAATTATTTAGTTGCCGTTTAAAGTAACTAATTGAAAATGTAAAAACCAAAAATTTTAATAATTCATAAAATAAATTTATCATATTTTATTTTCAGGTTACCTTAGGTATGGTGTTTATGATCATTGTATACTTCATGTCTGGCCAGTTGATAGAGTGGGACAGATTTTTAATGTTCTCTCTTACCGGATTTATAACTGGAATGTGCGCTGAAGGATTTGGGTACTCTATAGCATCCATCTACAATGCAAAGGTATTATTTTTATAAATAAAAATTTGTTTATTAATTTGCTTGAACTTATTAAAGTACTAAAAATACAAAAATATAAAAATTAGCAAGCGAAATTAATAAGCTTTAAGGGATTTATGTATAGACAAACTGGCATTGTTAAATTGTTTGACGAAAAATAAGCATACATCAATTTGGCATAAATTTAATCTGAGTGAAATGACAATTAAAAAAACAAATAATAAAGTGCACATAGATATGGAGTGTTATATTAACCAGATAGATGTTAATACTGAACAACTTGTGATAAACCTTTTGTATGAAGCACTTAATTATGAAGTGATGTTTTTAAACACAAAAAAGCTCTAAATAAATTTTGTGTTAACACCTTTTAAGGATACTTCATCTGGATACCAAAATAAAAAAGATGTTTCATAAAAAAAATTATTAAATTATTAACACATAAAGATAAGAATTTATAGAGCACATCCAAATGTGATGAGGCATACAGTATTAAAAAGTATTTTGTTTTTCAGAATGGATCCATCATTGCACCATCAATCATGATACCGTGCTTCGCCATATCTATGTACGGAATAGGATTTGGCCCAAAAATAGAAATTGCAATGAGATTTTTAATGAGAATATCACACATACGTTTTGCCATGGGCGCCTTTTCATTTGTTTTGTTTGAAAATCGACCTCGTATGCACTGTGATGAATTGTATTGCCACTACTCAGACACAAAAATTCTTCTACGAGACATTGGATTTGAAAACTCTAACTACGGAGCAGAAGTTTTAGGACTATTTGGATTTATTTTGTTTTACAGAGCAGTATCCTATATATCCCTCAGATGTAAATTAAGTTCCAATTTACGTGGTAGACTACCAAATTTCTTATATTTTCTTAATCGTTGATAAATTTTTATTGTGATAATGTGGCTCCAACTTAAGTTTAAAAAAATATACAAAAGTGAATGATAAATAGTTCAAAATAAATATTTAAACATAAAACATTTTTGTTCTGCTGCAATATATTTTCCAACCCACCAATATACCATTAAATTAAATATTATAAAACTTGTATAAAAAAATAATGTTTCAACCATGCAGCATTGAAAACTTTGTACTCAGTGCCAAAATATGATTGATTAATTTAATGAAAAAAGTTATTTGGCTACAGAAAATAACATAGCGACAAAAAGAACCAAATATTTGCTTATGACTATGTATTTATTGATGTTTTAATCAATAAATCTAAAAAAAATTGCATGACCGTAAACTGTGATAAAATTTTAATTAAATAATGAAATATCAATCTAAACTTAGAAAAAAAAATTAATTCACATAGTTTTACTTACAAGAAAATATGTATTATATAATAGTTAAGTGTTTTAATTTATATAATTGCCTATTGTTCTTCTTCTTCAGTCATCTCTCCACTGTCGGATGTAGGCTCTTCTAAATTTTTCCATTCCATTCCTTTCCACAACTGTTATGTACATTTAAGTTTAATTATGGTATTAGTAGTATTTCTAGACATACATACTCACAGGGAAAACACAAGATTCAAATACTTTTTTCATTATTTCATATGAACTTCTTTGTTTTTAAGGTTATAGTTGAGCTTTCCAAATGTTGCCTAACCTGGTGCATTTCTTTGGATATTTTTACCGTTTAATTTTATTTGATGTCAAAGATATATCTATTTATCAACAACTTCGGTTGTATTGTTATAAATCTCTAAGTATATCACTGTTAGTAAGACACTGTTAGAAATTCATTTCTAGACCAATGCATCATGGAGTTATCGTATCATGGCACGAAGTTTTTCTAGATCACCGTTGATTAGTACTATGTTTTTATTATATGAAATCGAATAATAAGCAAAGATACCTCTTTTCCAACAATGTTACCAAATAATAAAACCAATTTATGTACATTTGAACACTAAAAATATTCTTAAATTGTTTAAATGACATATTTGAAGGCTTTGAGGATGAAAACATTCCATTTTCCTTTAATTTCTTGCAGAGAAAATTACACTTAAATACATTTTAGAGAACTAATAAAATAAAACAAATTATTAAGTAAAACAGAATTAATGAAATAAAACCAATTTGATATTTGTTTATGTTTGTAGTTTGATACTATTAATTTGAAATATTTGTAGTTTAGTCCATTTCCAGCAATCTGCCAAAACTGGATACTTCTACAAGAAATTTCAACAACAAAGTCTTTGTGATTGTATTGTGATAACTTTAAAGCCACTTAATAGACAATAAGACATTTTCTAGTTTTAAGCATCAAAAAAAATAATGTTATTCTTGTGTTACCTAATGATCAATTTGTTACCAAATCCATACTATTTTATATGTAAAAATGGTTCAATCAACATTTTTTAATGTGGCTGTATCTAGAAGTATAAGGGTTTGGTTAGTCATAAGAAAGATTATTATGAATACATAATTAATTATTTTAACCAATGAAATTTATAATTTGTAGATTATCACAAGTATTGTGTATGTAACTCTTGCAAAAATATGGTTATAATATAAGCATATCAGTAAATTATATATTTTAATCAATTTTATATTTTGCATTGTTATACATTATAAGTACAAATATATAGAAAAACTCATTTTTATTCATATTACGTATCTTTAAAATTTTCAAATAATTCATTATAATTTTCAGGTTTTTTTATGATTATTATTAATATTATTCAGTACAAAATATTATTAATTGTGATTTAAATTATGAAAATCAAAAATTCATTAATACAAATAGAAATAATGTTGTATTGAGCTCTAAGTAAATATATGGTAATAGCTCTCTCTAAGAATATATATAGAGGTACGAGGTAATAAAAAGAAACACCAATGAAATCATATTACACTTTATTATTATTATTATTATCGTTATTATATGATTGTCAAAATATTTAAGTTGTTGATTGATGTATGTAGATAATGAAAATAAAAAAGTTTAAAAAAAAAATCTAACGTTTATTTAGCTGTATTCGTATATACTGAGTCCAGT
Organism: Lepidostoma basale; assembly: GCA_022606425.2. Taxonomy (NCBI): domain Eukaryota; kingdom Metazoa; phylum Arthropoda; class Insecta; order Trichoptera; family Lepidostomatidae; genus Lepidostoma; species Lepidostoma basale. The sequence continues at coordinate 1,647,363 of JAHDVF020000331.1, read as the reverse complement.
TGAAACTATAGGTCAAGTAAATACAAAAATATACATAAAAAAATCATTTTTATTAGCTCTTTCATTTTCATTATTTAATGTGTTCATTATTTAATATGCATTTCAGTATAAAATCACCATCATAAAACAAAATTATGCTTGAATAAAACATCAAATGCAAAGGATAATCCTGTTTTTTTTTTTATATATCAAATTTATCATATTAAATCATTGTGTGCGAGAAGGGTATTAATACTATTTACTGAACTATATAAAAGGAATGGTATAAATGTATGACATTCGAAGTGTATGACATTCGCAAGAAATCAACTGAGATGCGAAGTCTCCGTACGCCAGGAGGAAATTGAACAGGTGGACCTATTCAGATATCTCGGAAGCGAAGTAACCAGCTCTAATGACCTCCCCAGAGAAGTAAGGTCACAGGTAGATAGGGCTGCAGCAGTTGCAGGCTGCCTGAAAGATGTCATATGGAGAAACGAGGACATGAGGACTGACAGCAAGGTATGCATCTATTAGACCTGTGTGCGACCAATCCTCACATATGGCATTGAATCGAGGGCAGACACTGTCAAGACAAAGAGCATGCTCAGAACAACCGAGATGAAAACGCTCCGCGCTATAACTGGCAAGACCCTACGTGATCGAGTTAGGAATACAGCAATCCGAGAAATCTGCGAGGTCGAAGATGTGGTCAGATGGGGACGTCAAAGACGGCGATACTGGCATCAACACGTAGAAAGGATGAGCTCAAATAGAATACCACACATAGCTCTCCATGGAACGCCAAACGGACAACGCCGACCAGGAAGACCCCCGAAACGGTGGAGAGAAAGCTGGAGTTCAACATCTCAAGAGGACCCGCCTGAAATAACAGACTCCCGAGTCTACCAAAAGGGAAGAAGAAGAAGGTATAAATTTATTTTTTACAGACTCAGTTTAAACTCTTATTTTTACTGTTTATTTTTTTTATATACTTTGTATACAACGCACACTTTATTTAAAAAAATAATAATTAAAAACCAAACATGTTTCGGACACACAAGCCCTTCATCAGTGACATTATATAAATATTAAAAATATTTTAAATAATCAACTAAATTTAATCAAGTCCAATATTTGATTTATTTTCTTTGTTGTAAGATAATACCTGGACCCCAATAAGAACTAAAAATTATTATTTTTAATTTATTCACAATATTTGTTATAACAAAAGCATAAACTTTCCTAAATAAATCAATTTAATATTTGTCAAAATTGACCACATTCGTGTAAAAAAAAAAATTTATGTAATATTTTTAATATTTATATTTATATATTATCACTGATGAAGGGCTTGTATGTCCGAAACATATTTTTTTTTTTTTTTTTTAATAAAGTGTGTTATATACAAATCATATAAAAAATGAAACATTAAACATCCGTAATACAAAGTTAAGGCGAATATAGAAGAAATTCTTATTTTTACATTTAAATTTAGAAACATATTTCTATCTGATCTGGATTTATATGAATAGTTAAATGTCCCAAGTGTATTTCAGATACAAACTGCTTGTGGTAATTAGCGTGTGAATCTACCTGCCGATAATGAATTAAAAATTATTTATTTATTTATTTACTTGAAAAAGTACACAGTACATGAAAACATGCTATAATAAAAATGTTTAAACAATTAAAAATAATAATCTACATACATATTAATATAAAGTTACATTTTGGTTACATATTTGTTTAGTTATTTTCTAAATTTGTTAATGTTCTGCTCACTTCTGACTTCCCTGGACTATCTTCATACATTTTAACAGCCTTGTACGAGTACATAAGGGAATTCTGAGATGTTTTTTCCCTGAACGGAAACCTTATTTTATTTTTCTTCCTTGTTTCATAGTGATGTTTATGCTGGTTAATAATTGCATCAGAACCTTCTTCTTTCTCCACGTTTTTTCCATTACTTAGGGGGCGTTTAAAATCATTTGGTACCAGGTGGTTCACTGGTAGGCAAGGCAGGCGGGAAATATACAGTGTGGCCATCATTGTAGTACGCCATACGTTAATAATAATAATAATATGCTAACTTTTAAAGCGTCGTTTTTGTGATGTAATCACCTCAAGGGCGCAATAAGAAGTCTTTTAAATCTAAATAATAATGTAAATTTATTTCATACATAATAATGTCAACTTATGTATTTAAAAATGTACATATTTCTACTATAATTGTCCTATTGAACTAAATCCCTTTATATAGGATAAATAAAATGTATCAGATTATCTGAGCATTTCAGCAAGATGAAATATACAATACACTTTTGTTTGCTGGGTTGCTTGTAGTGTAGTTCAAAGCACAAATCAAGGCTCTTTCCTATGTGCCCATTGTCTTAATGATATCAAACCATAAAGTGAAAGCCCCCTACATAAAGTGATGGGACCACTCTTATCTATTTTGTGCTCACTCCATACTGGGCCAAGATAACCCCAAGTTTTTCCCTATCGCCTTGATCATTAGCTTTTTGCATCCTACAAATGTACAGAAAAGTTTAAGACCTTTATCCAAACTCAGTTTTCTGTTAGATTGCGAAGTGCAGATATCTGTTTCATATATCCACGTCCACTCATAAAGGCTCCTTGCACATCCCAAATGTTTCCAGACATTATCTTCTTCACTCTTTCAATCAGCATCCTACCATACAGTTAGCCAACAAACTTGGTTTCTAGATCCATCCAGGATCCCTTACCCTTGTATAACCATTCTCGTAGTCAAGTTAGGTATATCCTTACTCCCTTCATTGATTGAGAAGTTTGTGGAGCCAAGCAAAAACCTCTCGAAACCACTCTTGTCTCTTAATTACATATTGAAATTATAATTGAGGAATAATTGTGATAATAAAATATTTTATTTGTTATCTCCGATGATAATATTTAAAACCTGCGTAACACACAAAACAATGATAGGTACTAAACTAATAGAAAACTTTGAAATTTTGAAAATTCAATACTATGCACTGACGTTTTATTTCAGTGTTGCCTAGTTTTCATTACTAGTAATAAGTTTTATATTAAAAAAATGAATAATAATAATTAGGTACCCTGAAGTGGCGACCGAGAACCGGCTATGGAAATCCGGGCAGACCACGATCAAAATGATCTGATGACATAAAAAAATGGTAGGAGGTCAATGGTACAGACTGCCAATGGGTGATGATGATGATGAATGGGGTTCAAACAGGTAGTAAAACTATGATGAGGTATACTATGTCGGGAATGCCTCTATAAATGTCGCAATTCGCATGTTTCAATTACACTAGTACACAATAACGCTTCTGCCAAGTCCAACTCTCTAACATCGACGAGCAATATGACCACTAGCATTATCATCGTTATCATAACAAATAGAAAGTGGACGAATGGCGAGTTTCCAGCGCCACAAAATTATATTTAGCCGGTTAAGAAAAGACAACCCCAAAAAAATCCTCCAGAGAAGGCAAGGTAAAACCATTTAGAACAATAAATCTTCACTGTGAAGAGAAATCATTTACTCTCAAGTAATGGTCAACGTCGGGGGGACCTGGCATGACTCCAAAAAAAGTAAAAGAATATTTGTGGGATGTATGACTATTATTTATATTCATGTAATATTAGGTCCTTACATATGAAATTGGCGTTTTGCCGTACTGGCAACTTTGATCTCAAATATCTTCTCTTTGGTTAGGAATTCCAAATTCAAATTTATACAGCTATTTACTCAAATATTTGTGTTTCGAAAATTACGATTCATTTGTTTTTTCCTCAATTGTTTTTTTTCTTTGCGTCACTCAGTTTACAAAATGGAAAACTTGAAATATCGCGTTATTTACGAGTACGAGTTCCATCGTGGCACCAGTGCTGCAGAAACGGCTCGAAGGATTAATGATGTGTATGGCGACGGTGCCGCAAAAGAAAACACAGTGCGTTTTTGGTTCCAACGTTTTCGTTCTGGAAATTTCGACCTGCAGAACAAGCCCCGTGGACGGCCGGAGACCAAAGTTGATAATGAAGAATTGAAGGCTATTGTGGAAGCGGATCCATCGCAAACCACGTCCAAGTTAGCTGCAGGCTGCGGTGTTAGTGATAAAACTGTTTTAATCCACTTGAAGCAAATTGGGAAGGTGAAAAAGCTTGAAAGGTGGGTACCTCACGAATTGAGTGAAGCAAATCAACAAACGCGCGTTGACTGCTGCGTTGCATTACTCAACCGGCACAATAATGAAGGGATTTTGAATCGAATCATTACCTGTGATGAAAAGTGGATCCTGTATGATAATCGGAAGCGCTCATCGCAATGGCTGAACCCTGCCGAACCAGCCAAACCATGCCCCAAGCAAAAATTGACTCCAAAAAAGTTACTTGTGAGCGTTTGGTGGACTAGTGCTGGTGTCGTTCACTACAGCTTTCTTAAATCTGGCCAGACGATTACGGCAGATGTCTATTGTCAGCAACTGTCAGCAACTGACCAGCAAGTATGTAGGTATGTCTCAATTTCACGAATCACGATCGAAATATGCTTGATGTGATAATAGAAGCTAGGCGATTCAAATAATGAAAAAGATATTGATTAACACAGTCATTAATGTTGTTCAATGATTATATAGTTACGACTAAACGTCATTAACTATATTCAGAGATGGGGGTGTTGGCGCTTTTTCTAGAAACCCTTATCTGGTTCAGGTGTGCAGGATATTTTCACCTAAGTTCGAGCTCGAAAGCGAAAGCTCATCTATGTGTTTAAATATATGCAGTGATAATGATATAAATTATGTGAAATAAGTGATGATATGAAGTTTTATTAAAAATAATTCCATTAATTAGGTTGGATTGCGAGATGAATTGTACTATTACATCGCACGAAAGATGCCCCCACGTTTGGTGTAATTATAACTATTACACCCGATGCCCTTGGAAACGTAACATAGTCGGCCAAACCTTCCAGCACAAATGCAAGAGACTATGTTTAAAATGCCCCTTTTAGCACCACCCCTGCGATATATAAAGCTTTCTCGCCATTGATATAAATAAGGTAGTATTATTATGATAATCCATATATGGAGGAAGAATCTTCATAAAATTTTCTCAACGGGGTCGGACTAGGTCATTTCAGTATATGGCATATTTAGTATATGGGGACAATGAAAACCAATTATCGCTCCCTGGACAATACTTAAAAGAACGTGTGGTTTCATTAACCCCGGATTGTGCGACTGGCTTCATTTGCAGTGCAATAAAGGTCTTCACTAGGCTACATTTAAAGTTAATATAGACAGGCCATGTTCATTATATTAATACGCAAAAATTAATAGTTAGAAACTAAAGTAAAGAGTAATATGAATAGCAAAGCCGTAATTCGAAATATTTTTTGGACTCCAGATGTAACCAGCCACACAATAGGGGTTAATTAAAAAATATCTATAATACATTATTAAAACCTTTTCTTATTTTCGGTTAGATATTGTATTTATATATTTTTATCAGGGCGTCGAAATGTTTCTAGACCCTACTTTGAAATAGTACGTGTGTATGTTGGTACGAGTATTTATTGTGTTTCGGATATCTACCGCCAGATGGTTCACAATACTACGAATAAAAAATTGCAGCTGTCTTTTGCGCACCGTTTCTCTGCGATCGCTGTCGGCGTTGAGACATTAGCGTTTGTTAATTTTATTTCAAATGAAAGCTTCATGATTTCTAATGGTATGTTCAACTTACCCTCTAATATTTTTTTTCGTATTTCCTAATTAACCCAAATGATGTTACTTTTTGCTGGTCATACTAGTAAAGAGTCCAATTTCACTTCCATAGGCCGCCATTTTTATTCACAGATTTGCGATGTAAAATTCTGTACCCGTAATCCGAAAACATCCGCGTTAGTCAGATGTTTATTTTATTGTATTACAGTTTCATTTTGGTCGTTCATTCATTAGCTCCATAAATTAATACTGCTTGATGTTTCTTATCATTCGTGTTGACGATCTATTTTTGTTCATAAAGCCTATACAATTTATGCTATACAATTCGGTAACGGTTTAACACGTAAACTACCCTAATTTGTAATGCATTTAGGGAATAACCTGCATACCTTGGTTTCTCGATTAAACTATTACATCGGACGATTCTAAACAATAAGTTCTCTGTTTTCAGATATGTACCAGTATTTGTGTACAGTGTTCAAATATATAAGTGAAAGACTATAATTTCTGTACGCAGTGAAAATATTCAAAGTTCAGCGGAGTTGAAAAAATATCGTTCAAAGTGAATAACGCATCAAACGTTTTGTGTAAAGTGACTTTATTTGTATAAACAGTAATCAATTATCCGTGAAAATGATAACAAACATATTAAACTCTACCAATAATCATATCCTCAATAATGTGGGCAGTCAACACAAAGGGTAAGGCATATTTTTTTTTTACATGATCAAATAAACAGTGGAGATAAAGCCAACTGATTGCAGAGTGTTTATACATTGCTTAATAAAATATTGTATACCCACATCCATTTATTTTTGCTAGATGTTGGAGCCTTAGTTTATTACAAGTCTACTAAAATCAATGGAGTTATTAGTCATTTTTAAAATTGAATTCCGTCTCTTTTCTTTGGTTTTGAATGTAAAAGTTTTCCTTTGTCTGACCAACCTCAACTATTTGCTTTTTGTAAAAAAATATTTTTCGATAATGGTCCTTATATTCTACATTTATATTGTAATTCTTATAAAATGCTTGCGAATGTCTGAGGGCATGCATTATTTATCTAATTTTGATCATTAATATTTTTGACTTTTTTTTTGTCAGATTTGAGTATATAGTAAATATTTTATGAATATGTACAAAGTATAGGAAATATATAACGTATATTTCACACAGCTAAGTAAAGATATAATTTATTTTTATTTTCAAGGGCGCCTTCAAGATCGCTGGAAAATGAAAAACAATTAGATTATTATTTGAATAATAAACTCTATAAGGGTACGGCCACACCAGAGTGCCAGGGTAGGAGTAAGACACAGGTCGCTTGTGTTTATGCACTGGCGAAGCATATAGTGTGGCCGGTCCCGTAGTACGCCATACGTTGGTTTGCCAGGTGTTTGTCTTGACTCCTACTCTGGCACTCCAGTATGGCCGTACCCTAAAGTATATTTCAATGTTTGTTTGAAATCTGATTATTTATGCATTTTATATAAAATCTTTGTAACAATATTAAGAAATGCATTTTTGGTGTGTTCTGTATTGATTAAAAACAGTATCACTTGTTTTTACATTGTCAACATGCTCAACTCATCTTGAAGCAGATTGTTTTTAAAATTTTATTTATTTATATACAGTTTTTCTCTGGGGTCACTTGGTTATCTTAAAATTCTAGCTTTGTATTTCAGTAAAATGTGATAATGTTTGTTTGATGGGATTATGTAAAAGTTCAACATTAAATAAGCTTGTTTTAAATGATGACAATCTTGTTTACAAAAGAAATATTTTTGTCTTAGTTATCATTTTTTTGTAATCATTAGCGTCCGTAGGTCTATTTTTGTAAACCCTATTTTAATAATTGTTGAAAGAATATGCATATATGTTTTTGTCTTCAGGGATTTGGACAAAAATGAAGACATAGGATGGAAAGCGAAACTAAAAGTTCCTCCGAAGGACTTGCGAGTTCAGACATCTGTAAGTTTATTCTTCATTTAATGTTTTTCTTTACACTTTTGTGAGAGGAATAGCCATAAGAGCTGAACCTCTATATCAGAAGAGCCAAGTAATTGATGTATAGAAGCTAATGTGTAAACATGTCATTTATAAAGTTTGGATCCATCACATAGGATTAAATAAATCATTTTTCCACAGGATGTGACTGATACAAGGGGAAATGAGTTTGAGGAGTTTTGTCTGAAGAGAGAATTGTTGATGGGAATATTTGAGAAAGGTTGGGAGAAACCCTCGCCTATTCAAGAAGCATCTATCCCCATAGCACTCAGTGGAAAGGATGTGTTGGCGAGAGCAAAAAACGGGACGGGCAAGACAGGAGCGTATTGCATCCCAGTTCTGGAACAGGTTGACCCCAAAAAAGACTATATTCAAGCCCTGGTGATTGTACCCACAAGAGAGCTAGCCCTTCAAACTTCTCAAATATGCATAGAATTGGCAAAGCACACAGATATCCGCGTGATGGTGACCACCGGCGGCACGGACCTCAGGGATGATATTATGCGCATCTATCAAAATGGTGAGTTAAGAAAATTATTTCAATCTTAATTTTTCTTAAATGTAGTTTCTTTAACTATAATCTAATAACTCTAATAAATTACATACTTCATTATTCACGAAAGATATAGTATGCGGACAGATCAGATGTGTGTCATTTCTTTCTCGTTCGTATGGACATGATGCATTACGCATCACATAAAAAAATATTTAAATTCAAGCATTTATGCGGCATCTTTTAGGCAACAGCGAGCATTGTTGGCAATTTCTGATGGTTTCGTGAACAATGTGTCGTTCAGCATTCTAAAGGTCCTTTCTTTAATTGATTTTAGCTAGAAATCATCAGAGACTTTATAAAAATGTTTTGTTAATTGTAGGTCTTTATACATTATCTGTCTTATTTATAGCCAGGTCTGACAAATGAATGGATCTTTAGAAATATTGCAATACAACATAAAACATAATTGTGATATGGTTAGTGAAGTTTTTTTTGAATTGACGATAAGTACTTCAATATTTATTCCACAGTTATTCATGGATCTGAGACAAGCGGATCAGATTTGGTATTTTAAATAGTGTTTACAAAACCATTTAAAATTGAAATGAGAGTTCATTGTACTCTGGGCTCCATTATACATTAAAGCCTGCACAGAGACGGAACAATGAGTCAGTAGTAAAAATAAATGCTGCAGAGCGATATAAGACATTTCACATTAATCGTGTTGGCTCGAGTGCAATGCTCACATTACTGCATTTTTAGAAATTCAAGTCATTAATGATGAGTCCACGCAATCTGTATTTTCACTTTATGTCATTTATGCTGACCAAAATTTGTTCATTTTATTGTTTACAATTGATGGCCAACTTGCATATTTTACAATTAATTTGTGTTTAATCATCATTTATATGATTTTATGGAAAAAAAATTAACATGATTCGGGTGGTGGTCTAGGGGATAGAACGCTTGGCTCCTGATCCAGGGGACATGGGTTCAAGCCTGGACATGACCAGATTCCTTCTTCATAATAATGAGCTATTTTCTGCTCACATTGAAGATTGTAAAATAAATTCTAATATCATTGATGTAAATCCTTGATGTTAGTCTTTTTTAAAAATTTATTTTTTTATATATTTTGTCTTCTCTTATGTGCAATTTTGTATCTTATTAATTATTCTATATCTTATTAATTATTTATATTTGATTACACACAAAGTTGTGCCTGGCTTAAATGCGTATATTTGTGTTGTTTATTCGGAGAACATTTTGTTTTGGTTGTTCAGCATTGTTTTATATGATAAATACATTTTAATAACTACATAAATATTATTCCGGGTGCGATAATTTATTGTCTTTGTTTGTTTCAGTACATGTCATCATTGCCACGCCAGGAAGGATTTTGGATTTGATGGACAAACAAGTTGCCAAAACTGATCAATGCAGGATGCTGGTTCTGGATGAGGCAGACAAACTTCTGTCACAAGATTTTAAGGGAATGTTGGCTATGGTTATTTCCAGGTTAGTTTTTCTCTTCTCTCGTCCATATGTTTTTATTTGTGAATGTTAATATTTTTATGTATTCTTTTTATTATACATATTTTTCCACGAAGGATCCGGAATCTTTGAATAAAGAAAAACTTGTAGATAATTGGCTTATTTAACTTGTTAGCTAAATTGTTTGTTATATTAAGTGTGTAGGCACAAAATGTACCATTTATTATTTTTGTGCGTATACAAGCAATCTTGTGGTTTTGATAAAATGAAACATGGTTATTTTATCATGTCAATTATTATTTTATCAATCTCATTAATTTTCACTAGAAAATAAAAGGTCCCAATGAATTTCCTTAAAAAAATACCCCTTATGGTTATTGTTTTTCTTCTTGCAATGGAACTTTCAAATAAAAAGTAATTGTTTCTTTTGTAACATATGTAACAAATTCATCCCGTTATCTCTCTGTTTACAGTATAATATCAAGGAACTGATAATTTACGGTGTGCATTGTGCGAGACACTTGTACTTTATATTGCGAGAGATTAGCATTAAAAATACTTTTATCTACATTACCATAAATACAGATAACTTTATTTTGTATTGCTTTGTTTTTGTATTATGAAAAATTATCAATTCAATCTCAAAATACTTTTCATGCATTGTCCTGTAACCACAAGCTAAGTCATGATTGAGTCTGATAAAAAAATTCCTTACAAATTACTTTCTTGTTGAAAATATGATAAAGATAAATTAAATTTAATCTTTAAAATTTCCTTTAACTTTTCATTTTCTGTCCATTTGACTGTTTCAATGTTGCCAGAAATGCATACCAACCAATAACAAATAATTTTGAAAAATATATAATAAATAACATACTTCATAGTTGTCTTCTGAATGTACACTCTTTTGCTTGTTCATATGAGCGAGATGCACTATATGTATCTTACAGCATTTATATTATTTCAAGCATTTATGAGTCTTCTTTAGGGTGCCTGTCCACCGGAGCGGAGCTAGGTTGCGGAGCGGTGAGCGAGGTAAAAATCCACCAATAGAATTGCATAAAATCTCCACTTCGAATCGGAGCGGAGATTTTATGCAATTCTATTGGTGGATTTTTACCTCGCTCACCGCTCCGCAACCTAGCTCCGCTCCGGTGGACAGGCACCCTTAAGGCTGTAATGATTGTCCTTAGCATTTTGCCTATGGTTTTGTAAATAAATATACGTCCATTGTTTAGCATTCTAAGATCCGCTGATTGAAATTCATCAGCCTTTTGAACATCTTTTATTATATGATTCGAGTTTTCTGAATTTTTTCATGATTCCATACGCAGCCAAGATCACCAAAATTTTTTTGTTCGTTTGTTCTCAGTTTGAATTGGCTAGTGAAAAATTATTTTGGTATATTAACCCTTAACGGACTTATCTTTGTCGCATGGCACATGTGAGGTGACACAATCGATAATGTTGAATCTTGTCTATGGAATCTGTACATAATTACTTTGTTGAATATACCGATGGAGCGATTTACATACATGGTGCCATTTTAAAATTAAATATTGATATAATAACGTACTCCTATGATCAAAAAGTAGGGTGAAATTTTTAATTTAAAATATATGGGCTCTTTGATTCTGGCAAATCTTCTTTAGGTTGGTAGTACTGTCACTGGCACCTGTGTCAAATTTCATGTCAATATCTGCATTTGCCAATAGTAACACGTGCTTTGTGAACAACAGTTACTTTAGCCATTTTTGCAGTAAAGAAATGGCATTCAATTTTGTTTGCGGGATGAAATTTCTGCTGCAGAAACATTGAGAATGTTGCAGAAGGCCTTCGGTGACCAGGCTGTCATAAAAAAATGCTTGCAAGTGGTATAAACATTTCAAAGAAGGCAGAGAAGGCATTGGAAGACAAAAATAACTCTGGACGACCATCAACATTAATTGATGAACAACACATCAAGGGAGTCAAAGATTTGTTGCTCAAAAATCATTGATTGAGAATTCGAGACCTCGCTGATACTGTTAACATTTCATTTGAATCAGTATTGACCCTTTTGAAAGATGTTTTGTGCCTGAAAAGAGTGAATGCAATTTGGTGCCAAAAAGACTAAATTTTTTTGGAAAAACAGCATCGCATTGAAGTCTGAAACAATGCTTAGATGCCAAAAATTCAACTCATATTTTTCCACAACCAATGTATTCACCTGATTTAGCACTGTGTGTTACCATATCTTGAGAGACTGCCCTGGGGACACTGTTTTGAAGGGATAAAAACACGATTGAAGGGATAAAAACCGAATCGCTGGCGCGCTTTAAAGACCATTCCGAAAATTTACTTTAGCAATTATTTCGAGGATTGGAAAAAACCTTGACATAAATGGATTGTATCGGGAGGGTAGTAATTTTAAGGTGATGAAATAGATTTGGAAGAATAAATAAAGATTAAAAGTTATAAACAATTTCACCTTATTTTTTTTATCACATGGGTATACAACAAATACAAAAGCTGGCATCCGATAAGGGTTAATTTAAAAAAAAAATGTTTGTCGTTATTCCCCAGGTTACCAAGAGAGAGGCAGATCCTATTGTTCTCTGCTACTTTCCCACTGAGTGTGAAACAGTTTATGGAAAATCACTTGAAGGACCCTTATGAGATTAACTTGATGGAGGAGTTGACGCTGAAGGGAGTTACACAATATTACGCCTTCGTGCAGGAGAGACAAAAAGTTCATTGCCTCAATACACTTTTCTCAAAGGTAATTAATTATTTCTTAATTAGCATTAGTAACATGTTGATGTTCATTTTGCACTGTTTAGTTGGCGGTTGTAAGGATCATAAATAATATGAAATGAGTATTTTCATCACGATGAACCTAACCAATTGAGCTACACACCATGTCTCGTATGTGTTGCTCATCAACATATTGGTTGGCATAAAAGGAATTTACAGTTAGTTGCCTGGAACATACGGTCATTTCAGTCTTGTCCGTATTTTCATGTATATTAATTTGGTTTCAGTTGCAAATCAACCAGTCCATCATATTCTGCAACTCTACACAGCGGGTGGAGTTGCTTGCCAAGAAGATCACAGAGTTGGGCTACTGCTGCTATTACATCCATGCCAAGATGGCCCAGGCCCACCGAAACAGGGTGTTCCATGACTTCCGTTCTGGCCTGTGCCGCAACCTCGTCTGCTCCGACCTCTTTACTCGTGGTATTGATGTCCAGGCTGTCAATGTTGTCATCAATTTTGACTTCCCGAGGATGGCTGAAACCTACTTGCACAGGATCGGCAGGTCCGGTCGATTTGGACATCTGGGTGAGTCATTCTTTTTTCTATGGCGAAAACAATGCCTCCCAAATTTATTAACCCATTCTGGGGAGGCATTTTTAGCACTATGTATGATCACAATACAATAAAATACAGAAATTGCGACAAGAATATAGTTTAACATACATATATTAATTTATAAACTAGCACTGCTGCTGACCTTTTTGAATTATCTCATAAGCTGTTTGTATTAATCTGTTGTCATTTAATTCCTGATATTGAAGTTTGTACAAAGTAGTAGTAGTTTCCCATAAATATGAACACCATTTTCACATTTCTGAAGACACAATTAGTGGAATTTATATAATTTTGTACGCAGGTATCGCGATCAACCTTATAACTTACGAGGACCGCTTAGTCTTGCACCGAATTGAGCAGGAGCTTGGCACGGAGATCAAGCCCATCCCCAAGGTGATCGATCCCTCGCTGTACGTGACGCGCCTGGATGGGCAAGCGCTGGAGGATGGCAATGTCAGCAAGTAAAGGCCGCCCGTCCTCTGTACATACCCCACTATTCTTATGAACTTCTAACGTGTCGTGTCAGTGTCTCCCAATGGAAGAACACTGCCCAAATTAACCGTGAAACAAACAGTCATTGTTGCATATTTGATAAAAGTGTTGGTGATTTTTTATTTAAGTGAGTTTGTAAATACAAAACAAAAACTGTAAACACGAATTAAAGCGAGAACATGCCGAGACGTCTACCGGAGCCGTGTGGGCTCTATGATGATTTATATGGAAAATATCGCAATTTTTGAACAATTCCACGATTGTTACGGGAATGATAATGTTGGCTTTAAGAGGAACTTGTTGATTTTTGTACTGATATAAATAATTGTGGCCCCGCCTGCAGTGGCTCGGCTTCTGGTAAACATTTCGCTCGAGTGTTGAACGTCGTCTAGATTCGTAAATTTATTTTTATAACAACTTGTAGGGCTGCGATATGGTTGAATTTTATACCCTTCTTGTTTTATTATCCCTTTGTATTATTTCCCCGCCCAGAATTCCTGGGCCTTACTCGATTGGATCTCCCCCGGAATTCTGGCCTGGTTCGTTCATCACTTTTTTTAGTTTATTGTTTTACTTGGTGTAAAATTCAACTGTACGTTGCCTGTAATTTAATATAAGATATATATCTAGATAAATGGGTAACAAAGAAGCCGGAAAACCTCGACGAGACATAAGTTGTGATTTTATCAAGTCATTGATGGAAGTCAGTTATTTTTCAGATCTATAAATTAGTGAAATGAGAATGTATATAGAATATAATTTTTATTGAATGTGATATCATTGATGCGGCGATATACACGTAAAAAAATACGGCGATAAATCGCATATAATAAATTTCTTTATAAGAAAAACTTAACATTTCGGAGAAAATAATTTTTCAGTCAATCAAATTGGAGTTCCAATTTTTTTTTTTGTATTTTTTTTCTTTATTTTATTTCAGTACTTCATTGTGGATAGATCACCCATGTCATTTTAAATAAAGCATTCATTGCTTTTAAAATCATAATGTACATTTCCTCAGGGAATGAGACGTCAATGAGATCCAATCTGTGGTAGTGCCTCCCGCCCATGACAGGGCTGCGTTGCGGGAGGTGCAGTGTGAACAACTACCGAGGAACTCTCGTCCGTCCGTTGTGTCTAATCACACAGATGATGGCCGAAAGTTATTTGGTTTTAGCCCAAAAATCTTCCATCCAAAAATTTGCTTGCATTTTACCTTAAGCAAATTAAATGCATGAAAATGTCTTGGGAAGTATTCATATAGTACTTCTGAATTTTTACCATGCATGGAAGTCAAACAGCTGACTCTAAATTCAATGTTCCTTTTCAAACATAACGAATATAACTTTGAAATTACAGAAGGGGGCTTTCTCAATGGATTTAAAAATAAAAAAAAATATATATGTTAAATATATTCCCAGGGGTTAATATGGGTAAAATTTGAATAAAATGGGAATTATTGAGAAGGCATAAGGGGATAAAATGGGATTTCAGTGAAGAGTAATTGTTTCACTTGGGAGAAATGTTGGTTCTATGATTTTAACTCTTATTCCATTAGTCATTTGCTGATGATCTGACTGGGAATCTGAGCGAGTAACCAAGTCTTTATTATTTTTATTTGTATGCAAAGAAAAAATATAACATAAATTATTTATACTCTCATGTTATTAAAATTTCTAAGACTGTGCTGTGTATATCTGGTTCTTAGATTGCTTGTGGTACATATTTACTGGATTCCACGAGGTGTTGGGGAGATTTGGGTATCTGTGAATTGCTTCTAGTGTGCTGAAACTTTCCAGCGGTTTACAGTTTTACTACAATTTATGTGATATTTTAATGATTGATGTGAATGTTTTATTTTAACCAAAGAATTGAATATCGCATTGTTTCTCACGTAATACCAGCAGTGTTTCATTTGAAATATTTTTTAAGTAATTTTTCTGTATTCATATATTGTAAAAAGATATATAATAAAATTGTTTATTCTGAATATCTCTTGCGAATATGTTTGTATGTATTGGATTTTAAAAAATGTGTATTGTTGTATGGAGATTTACACTAGAAATGTAATGTGTTGATGATGACTTAACCATCATAAGTGATAATTTTCAAATATATCATCCATAATACGCCTAATTGAAACTTCCTTGAAACTCCATTTATCGCTGAATATGAAATAAAAAGATATTTTATTAAACAAACGTTTACATAGCAGCTGAGATTTAGTAATTATTAAAATAAAATGGCAATGTCGAGGAATTAATTAAAATAATTCCAACTGTGTAAAACAAAATTTTATTATATTTAATTTTCGTGAAAATGTCAGTTTTCAGAAGTTTTATTATATTTTACGAGTGACAAATTTCGCCTTGCTAAGGTATTTTCAAATATCCCTATCAAGGCGAAACATGCCACTCCCATAAGGTATAATAAAACTTTAAGATAAGTTATGTTTCCATCAATATTAAATGTTCAATATGGAGTTTTACATGGAATGTGCAAGCACAGCAAATAAAAATGAATGACTTAAGAAGCAATAAACGCTGCTCAGCAGACTAGTGTCCCTTGTGTCAACTGATATTATTTACTCTATGTGAAACATATTTTGTATATCACAAGCAATATTTTAATCTAAGAACCACTGAACTGATTAGAACCCTAAACTTTGTACCGATATGTGGAGTCATTGCGTGAGCCATCTACCACCATCAAATCATGAATGAATTTGACTGCTTCAATCCAAAACGAATAGAGATGGCTCCGTGATTGGTGTGATCCATATTGAGTTTGATGTCTTACAATTTTAATCTTACGAGAGTCTAATATCAAAGATGTATTAATGTTTGATAGGGTATTAAGATTGATAAGTATTTATCAATGTTAAGAACTCATGTTTTATCCAAGTTTTATTGATTTTTACCATTTATTCCGTGTTGTTCTATTGGCAAATGGTGCACTGTGATATTTGATTTAACCTTTCTTGGTTACAATTAGACATTGGTGATAGCGGCCGATTTTGGACCAATATTTGTACAATTAGATCTCAATCTGTGAAGTCTTATAACTAAATAAATCATTTACTCTTCACGAACAATTTCTTTTTATTCCTTCTTACTTTTTGTTTTCATCCATAGCTTAAGGATTATGTGAATCTGTCACAAACATGTATGTATTTATGATGATGTCTACAAGGGTGAGGAATTCAGAAGGTAATACCTAAAATGTTCGCTTTCAACAACAGGACTCTAAATAAGAAATTATTTTAAATAGTCGATTGTTTTGGCTGAAACACTATGATACCTTAACATTTTAAAATGTTAAATTAAATTTTATTATTATTATTTATTAATCTGTATATGGAAATTATATAATTGATTAAGTAAATAATACAAATCTAAAAAAAAAAGTTTAATTGTATATGTAAAAAACGGTCATAACTTTTGCATCAACCCAATATTACTGTAACACCTGATGATGTCAACATAGATTGATGAAACAGCTGTCACGTAAAATAAAATACAATTGTGATACAAAATCTAAATGTTATTTAATCTGTATATGGACAAATGTATGAAAGAGCTGAAAGGGTTGGATGTAGGTGCCAAAATGAGCGGAGTGTCAGTAAGCTGTCTCTTGTATGCGGATGATGCTGTCCTTCTTGCAGACAACGAGCATGAACTACAAGTCCTGGTGAATTGTATGTGTGAGGTATGCATGCGAAATGATCTGATGATGAATGTTAATAAGTCCAAGGTAATGATTTTTGAAAAGGAAGAAACCACGACAGTGAAAATTTGGAGCAAGTAGTTGAGTTTGTGTATTTAGGTAGTATGTTTACAAGAGATGGGCGAGTGGAGAGGGATATTGAAAGAAGGGTTGGGGCAGACAACAAAGTGAATGGTGCACTTAAAGTTGTCATCGCAAACAAAAACCTATCAAAAAAAGCTAGAATGGCAGTGCACAATGGTGTTCTTCTACCGACCCTTATGTATGGAAGCGAAGCATGGAACTGGCAAAAGAAGGATGAAAGTAGAATAAATGCAGTTGGAATGAGATCTCTTAGAAGAATGTGTGGATACTCTGTGTATGATAGAGTGCCGAATGAAAATATAAGAAGTGAATGCGGTGCGAATGATGGTGTCATGAACAAAATAATGAAAGGATCATTAAGATGGTTTGGACATATGGAAAGAATGAATGAAGAAAGAATGGTAAAAAAATTATATGTTAATGATGCAAATGGAACCAGAAATAGAGGAAGACCGAGGAAAACGTGGCACGATCAAATAAATCAAATATTGAATGTCGCCATGTGAGGAGTCAGAGAAATCGACGCGCGTGCATGACACGATGTATGAATGTTGAGGAAGCGAGAGAAATATGTCAGGAAAGAAAAGTGTGGCAGTCCATTCTTTCTGCCTACCCCTTCGGAGAGACAGCGTGATGGTTAGTTAGTTAGTTTAAATTAAATAACTTTGTTTTTTGAATCACAATTGTATTTTATTTTACGTGACAGCTGTTTCATCAATCTATGTTGACATCATCAGGTGTTACAGTAATATTGGGCTGATGCAAAAGTTATGACCGTTTTTTACATATACAATTAAACTTTTTTTTTTAGATTTGTATTATTTACTTAATCAATTATATAATTTCCATCAGTTCTTATAACCTTCTTCCATCTTTCTATCAACTTATTAATACCATTAGTGTAAAATTCCGTGGATTTTGATGCGAAAAATGTAGTAAGGGATGGTTTTACCTGCTCTATTGTATACAATTTTTTATCATAAATTTTTCTTTTGCAGTGATCGGAATAAATGAAAATCGGAAGGAGCAAGATCTGGAGAATATGGTGGATGCTTGATAACATCCCAATTAAACTCATTAAGCTTGTGTTGGGTCATCATCGCCACATGTGGTCGCCCGTTGTCTTGATGAAACACTACCCCTTTTCTGTTTACCAATTCTGGTCTATCCCTTTGAAGGGCGATGTTCAATTTGGATAATTGCTGACAATATCGTTCTGCTGTAATTGTCTGATTGCATTCCAAGAGTTCAAAATACACAATACCCTTACAATCCCACCAAACACAAAGCATTCTCAATTAGTGAAAAATCCCCAGATCGGAAATTTGTAAACCATCTTCGTACCTGTCGAACTTTGATGACATCTGCTCCATACACTTCGCAAATATTTTTGGTTGCCACACTCGCGGTATCGTCTTTACGGAATTCGTAATGTAAACAATGACATAAATGCACTTTATAACCGACATTTTGAAAAAATACAAGGACTATTCACTGTACTCTGGCCAGGCCAAAACTGAATAGAAAGTAGAGGGAAAGCATCATTTATACAATGGAATCATTTAAAAGAAGATACCATTCATCATTTCAGAAGAATTTTTTTTTTACCTAGGATCATGAAAAACGGTCATAACTTTTGCATCAACCCAATATATCAAATCTACAATTACAATTGTGATAAAAAAACAAAGTTATTTAATTTAACAGTTTAAGAAGTTATTTTAAATGAACTACTAACATCTTCTTACTAAAATTACAAATGTAATATAACATTTATACAACCAGTAGTAAGATTTTGATGAAATATTAGAAATAGAGAATAAGGTTCGCCTGATGGATGAATATGGCTGGAAACAAGCGTGAAACCTAACGGCAAGTGGCTAAAGAGGTTGCAAGACTATTTTATGAGTAGTGATGACGTTTTGATGAATTTGATATAAAATGAAGTAGAAATATATCGACTGAAGCAAAGATGGCAATGCACAATGGAATTCTAGTGCTGATCCTTACATATGGAAGTGAAGCTTGGAGTCCAGAAGAAGGATGAAAGTAGGATAAATGCCGTAGAAACGAGGTCACTAAGAAGTATGTGCGGAAAAACAATGTTTGATAGAATATCTAATGATGAAGTAAGAAAGGAATGTAAAGCTGATGAATGCGTGATAAATAAAATCAAGAAAGGGTCACTAAGATGGTTTGGACATATGGAACAAATGGATCAGGGAAGAATGGCTAAAAATATATTATAAATACAAGTAGTGTGATTGGAAAAAGAAGTCGAGGAAAGCCAAGGAAGAAATGGCTTGACCAAATTAATAAATTACTGAAAGGCGGCCATGTTCAAACTAGGAACAATCGACGAGCGTGCATGTCACGATGTGTGAATGTAAAAGATGCGTAAAAGTTATGTCAGCTCTCTGCCTGTCTAACGGCGTGATGGTTAGTTAGTTAGTTAGTTTTATTTTAACATATTTACGAAAGAAGACAACTTCTCTGTTCTTGCGCATTATTTTCTGGAATCTTTTTCGGCTACGGCGCCGTCCATCTTAAATTGCAGTGAAATCGTGAAATGTCGCCGGGGTCACGTGTATTTGATGCATAATCAAATGTATTTTGAAGTAATGGCATCTAGCGAAGAAACTCTGTACTAAATGTGAATTTCGTTTTGTTTAGGTAAAACTTTAACAAACATTTAATAGATGTCGCTAAAATATGGTTTATTTTGATTAAACTAATAATCCAAAATTTTTAATAGATGAATATAAGAATGAAAAAATGTAAAATTATGGAATAAATTAAACTGGACACCCGAAATTTTGCAATAGAAGATAAGTTTTCTCGTATGAGTTCAAAGATTAAAAACAATTGTTTCGCCCAATCATCCTTTATAAATAATTTCCTCACCTCTATATAATTGACGTTTTCAAAAAGTATAAATTCTCTTTATTTACTTAAATAACCATCACGCCGTCTCTACCAAAGGGTAGGCAGAATGAATGGACTGCCACACTTTAACTGACGCGGCACTCCATCCTTCTCTTTTCGCCCCCGCGGGAGATGCGGTGTGATGGGTTGCGAACCTCATCGCCACCAATAGGCATCTTCCGCGCACATCTTGATCGTCCAACGTCCACAAAATAAATCTAAAACAAATAATATAAATACAATGATATAAAATAAAATAACAGAACACATAATGTTCTTTTTATGATGCACATATCAACTGGACGATCCGGACTTTTGTTGTTAATTTATATTCCACGCATCCACTGTTATTTTGATTAACTGTAATTAGGCACTTAAAACAATCCAACTCCAACAAGAACTTCAAAATGTTATCCTAGAAATTATTCAAATTGATATTGGAACAAATGCACATAATACAATTATAGAAATCATAGAAAAAATCAATAAAATTAATTTTAACAGCTGTCAAAATAAAGAGAAGTTATACTTTAAACCTCTTTTTGCATTACTTTAATACTGGTATATCTGCTTCTCCTTAATATTATCGTCATTGGTTTGTTTTGAAGACTGGTTATTCTTTTAATAACTTCTCTGGTCAACAAATTATATACTTAACTAACTAACCATCACGCCATTTCCCGGGAGGGGTAGGTAGAGAGGATGGATCGCCACAATACTCTGTCCTGGCACACCTCTCGGGATTCCTCTACATTCATACATCGTACCATGCACGCACGTCGATTATTCCGATTTTGAATGTGACCGCCTTTTAGTAATTGATTAATTTGGTCATGCCATGTTTTCCTCGGTCGTCCTCGGCTTCTTTTTCCACTCACGCTGCTTGCGTACAACTTTTTAACCATTCTACTCTCATCCATTCGTTCCTTATCTCCAAACCATCTCAGAGATCCTTTTTTAATTTTATACATGATGCAGTCATCTGCCTAACATTTCTCTCTTATTTCATCGTTCGGTATTCTATCATACAACGTTTTCCCGCACATTCTTCTTAGTGATCTCATTTCTACGGCGTTTATCCTGCTTTCACCCTTTTTTTGCCAGCTCCAAGCTTCACTTCCATGCATGAGGGTTGGCACTAGAACTCCATTGTGTACTGCTATCTTTGCTTTTGTGGATACGTTTCAATTTGCAGTAATGACTTTGAGTGCGCCATTTATTTTATTCCCAGCACCAACCCTTCTTTCGATGCCTTTCTCCATTTTTCCGTCTCTTGTAAACATGCTTCCCAGATACGTAAATTCGGTAATTATATACTTTATACATATATTACTGAAAGGTATAACTTCGGCTGGTCTTGACGTGCAGAGGGTCTTGATTGGTCTCTCCGGCTCGGCATATGAGGCCAATCCTCACGGTGAAAATTATAAGGAACTGCTTTATCCATTGGATACATGAATTATTTCTCGATTTTTTTATGAACGAGGTATATTCGTAACACAGTTTTTGTTTCACTTATAAGTTTATTTTTCTCGGCATGTTTCGAAGATTTTAGACCTCCACCATCGGAAGAACGATTACTCGAAAGTGTTTTATAAATGTGTGAAAGTGGAAAAACTGTGTTTTATACAGTGCGATATAAACTCTTAAGTGAAAAAAAAACAATGTTTTAAATTAAATTTAATAAATTCGTTTTATGTTAAAAAAAAACTAACTAACTTACCATCACGCCGTCTCCCAGAAGAGGTAGGCAGAAATAATAGACTGCCACACTTTTCTTTCCTGACATGTTTCTCTCGATTCCTCAACATTAATTCATCGTGTCATGCACGTGCGTCGATTTCTCTCACTCCTCACGTGGCCGATATTCAATATTTGATTTATTTCTAGTTCCATTTATATCGTTAACATATAATTTTTCACCATTCTTTCTTCATTCATTCTTTCCATGTGTCCAAACCGTCTTAATGATCTTTTCATTATTTTGTTCATAACACCACCATTCGTACCGCATTCACTTTTTATATTTTCATTCGATACTTTATCACACACAGAGTATCCATACATTCGTCTAAGAGATCTCATTTCTACTGCATTTATTCTACTTTCATCCTTCTTTTGCCAGTTCCATGCCTCGCTTCCATACATGTTTAACCTTAAGTTAATTGAGACATAACATTGAATAATTAGAAGAAGATGCGGTCTCCTATCATTCTCTGTTCCATCAATTGGTGCATAACTTTTGCAGATAAAAAATTAAGAACAAACATAATAAAAAATTAGGAACAGGGATCTCGGTTAGACTGCGGAAACCACAGGGCAATCAGTCTTTGCGCTCCGTTGGTAAGCTGTATCGTAGGATATTGATAGAAAGAGTGAGAAAGATGACTTCCGGAAAGATTTGGGATGGGCAGGGAGCTTTTATGGGTGGACGAGGATTCATGGACCAGATTTTTGCACTCCGTAATTTATCAGAAGTTTTTTCAGAAACTTTTCTGCGCGTTTGCAAAAAAAAACGTATGACCGAGTTGCAAAAAACGCAAGACCGAGTTGAGAAAGAAAAGTTATGAAAGGTTTTGGCCGAGTATGGAGTGAGCACAAACCTGATACGAGCGTTTGCTTCCCTGTATGAAGGAAGCATCGCGTGTATCAGAGTAAACGGGGCTTTCACTTCTTATTTTGATATCACAAAAAGGTATCAAAATGAGCGAAGTGTCAGTAAGCTGTCTCTTGTATGCGGATGACGCTGTCCTACTTGCAGACAACGAGCATGAACTACAAGTCCTGGTGAATTGTATGTATGAGGTATGCATGCGAAATGATCTGATGATGAATGTTAATAAGTCCAAGGTAATGATTTTTGAAAAGGAAGAAACCACGACAGTCTGCAACATTAGCGTGAATGGTGAAAATTTGGAGCAAGTAGTTGAGTTCGTGTATTTAGGTAGTATGTTTACAAGATATGGGCGAGTGGAGAGGGATATTGAAAGAAGGGTTGGGGCAGGCAACAAAGTGAATGGTGCACTTAAAGTTGTCATCGCAAACAAAAACCTATCCAAAAAAGCTATTATAGAATGGCGGTGCACAGTGGTGTTCTTCTACCGACCCTTATGTATGTAGTGTCGAATGAAAATATAAGATGTGAATGCGGTGCGAATGATGGTGTTATGAACAAAATAATGAAAGAATCATTAAGATGGTTTGAACATATGGAAAGAATGGATGAAGAAAGAATAGTAAAAAAATTATATGTTAACGATGTAAATGGAACCAGAAATAAAGGAAGACTGAGGAAAACGTGGCACGATCAAATAAATAAAATATTGAATGTCGGCCATGTGAGGAGTCAGAGAAATCTACGCGCATGCATGATACGATGTATGAATGTTGAGGAAGCGAGAGAAATATGTCAGGAAAGAATTGTGTGGCAGTCCATTCTTTCTGCCTACACTTTTGGGGAGACTGCGTGATGTTTAGTTACTAAGTTTTTAGATAATATTATTATGAAGATTGGCACTTACTTCAACGAGGGATGTTCCCTGCGTTGCCCGATTCGCCACCCTGTGAAATGCAATTCAAATGACGACAGCCATGTGTTACCAGGACAGGTTTATGGGCGGCGTGGAGCCCCTTCTCTGGGGGGCCGTAATAATTAGGGCCTCTCCTGAACCGGGCAAAAACTGCAGCAATACGTCCCGGCGCCCCCCGCCCATCCTGTGTAAGTGGCATTTGCATTTCCTGAAAATTATTCTATTAACTCAGCCGCGCTGCGACCGGACGCGCTGAATGCAAATTATAAGTTATACCCTTAACACGAACAAAAAATGAACAATAATATTAATTTATGGTTTCGAGTAATGATCTGAATTTGTACAAATTTAGAAACATTTAGTGTTTAGATAATCCACCGAAACACTATGATACTTATTATTATCAACTGTTTTAATTAATATTAACTGCATGGGCGCCCGCAGAAAATTTTCTAGGGGAGGCAAAATATTTTTAGTAATGTTTTAATGTAGTTTTAATTTACTGTAGCGTATTTGTATGGTGAACGAACGGACAGGACACTGTAGTAATGAAGGACATACTGTAGCAACAATTTTTTTATTAATACAATATATGTAGATAACATTATTTGACTATTTTCAATCAATCCAGTGCCCCCTCTTGCCCCCCCCCTGCGGGCGCCCATGATTAACTGTTTTAATTTTGAAATACTGTTGTTTTATTAGTTCATTTCTCACAATTTATTAATTCATTTCTATGAAAGCGTCACGACAGCTGTTTCGCAAACCTGTGTTAGCATCATCAGGTGGTACAAACAACAAGTTGTTTTGTTTTGAATGTATACAAATACTAGATTTTATTTACCCATTACGGGTCAATAATTAAGAATTAATTGTATCTCAATAGAGATGTAAATTATTTGGAAACAGAATATGGTGGTCGAGGCGTTTACAGGACTTAAGACATGTCATTGGTTGGGTTAAGTGATCGCTTTATGTAATACAACATTCCCCATTCCGCTCTTCTTATGACAGGTCAATGACCAATGACAGGTCATAAGTCCTGTGAACGCCTCGACCACAATATTCTGTTTCCAAATAATTTACATCTTAGTCTCTATTGAGATACAATTAATTCTTAACAAGTTGTTTGTAACACTTAATGATGCTAACATAGGTTGGCGAATTAGCTGTCGCTACAATTTCATAGAGATTTCTTAACAAATTGTGTAACGTATTATAACAGTATTTTAAAATTAAAACAGCGATATTTTTTTTGATGTATACGTATGTTTAATCAATGTTTTTTATAGAAATATTTCCACGCATAATCCAGTATATTTTAAAAACATTTTTTTCTCTAAAATTAGAAAAAATGTACTGGAGTCCAGCAGTGCTCCATCTGTATTCTTGGAAAAAAAATAATTGAAGAAAAGCGAGGAAGGGGAAACCCAGACTTTATTTTATACATAAGATGCTTTTCTTGAGTTCTCAGAAGCCCTACCTAGAGAGCAATGAAAAAAATATTCTTTGGGGATAGTTGTACGGTAAGACGACCCTTTGATCTTATATGAGGACAAATTGACTGCTTTCTGAAACATAATATTTAAAATTTATTTCTCAGACAAGAAAATAATTGTGTTCCTTCTCATTGAACTAAATATTGTTACAAAATAAAATGAATTTAGTTTTTAAGCTGCGCTTTGCAATATTTTCCCTTCAACGAGAGTTTATAAATCTCTTTTGATGTATTTTTTTACTGTTACATATTCTTTTATTTTTTTCTTAATAGATTCGACGATCTATGCCCCAAAAATGTCTGAGATGAAGAGATATTGTACCCCCATTCTTAGGTTGTCTTCCAAGTGGGATGTATCCAGAAGGGATTTCATTAGCGGCTGTATATGCGAGTCTGTCACTATCCATTTGGGCCATATGGTCCCTCCAGTACCATCTTCTGGATCTACTCCATCGAACAATGTCCTATATTTCGCAAGTTTTTCTTACACGACACGATCTCGGGGAGTTTTTCCGGTAATGGATCGTAGGACTTTCATTTCAGATGTTGTTAGAAACCCTTTGGTTCGTACGGTATCGGCCCACGTCTCTACAGCATGCGTCATGATAGGTCGCACGCATGTCTTATAATTCTGACTTGGTTGTCAATACGTGTCTGTTTTTTCTTCCAGACCAGATTTCTGAAATACCCTGATACGGCAGATGCTTTATTGATTATTACGTATGCATAAATATAACAAATTTTCAGTCTGACCTAATTGTTGTCTTGTTACCGATAAAGTTGTTGAAAATTTGACTTCACGATTGCGCTTCATTCGAGCTACCCGTGGCGCTCATATGCCCAAAATAGTATTTAAACAATAATTTCATAAAATTATCTATTAAACAAAGCCGATATCATAGACATTAACATTATTTTAATATTTTTACAACATTTTGAATATATACAAATACTTGTAGACGATTACTGGATTTTATGTACCCATTGCGGGTTATAAATTCAAGGATTAATTGTATCTCAATAGAGACGAAGATTTTAATGTCTTTTTTTCTTCATTTTTATTTGTATACCTCTAAAAAAACACCCTTATACACATTGTTATATAAAGGGTAAAATGGCAAAACGTGCTGACTAAAATCAACTGTCAACTGTTACATTGACAGTCTGTAGAAACAATGTTGCCAGTTTAAAAAGCAAACCTCTAAAAAAAAGCACCCCAAAGAACCTGTAACTAAGATCTGTCCGACTGATCTTTTCATCTTAATAATGTTTTCAAAATATGTTCTCTTACTTGTCTTCACTGCCAAAAGAGTATTTAATTTTTGTATAATTTATTGGTAACTCAACATAAGATTTGTTAAAATATTTAGGGTCATACTATCACGAAAGGTGGTCTCCTTAGTTCTGACTTTAACAAATGACAATTGAATCATAATCCTGAAAGTTTTCAACTTCTCACTTAATGAAAAAAATATTCATCTCTATATTTCCTCGCGTTGTTGTTGAAAAATAAACGAATTAAAAAATTCTAGCTGGATAAGAAAATGAAATTTCTTTCCCCGTAACCACAGCGATTCCGTAATGTGAAATTTTCAGTTAGCAAGTAGAAAAGTTTTCCATTTAAACCTTTATCTTATCACTTCCTCGATTCCCCGTAAATCTGTCTCCTGAAAGGGACCTTGTTCCCATTCATCATAGCTAGGAACTTTTTATTCATTACCATCTTAACTTAAAAAGTTTAATTAAATATTTAGATGCATTTCTCATCATGCGACAAATGCCGAGGAACGTCGCGCTAAAGAGCGGAGGGAGAGATGAACTTCAGAACACTCTTTGTTTTTCTAAATTCTTTAGTTTAAAATGTAAAATCTAAGGAGCTGATTTGAACAGTCTGAGCGAACGGGCTGGATGGAGTTACGAACAAAAAACATCAGTTCATGCTATGTGTTTATCATATCTGTAAATCAATCTAAGGTTGGCCAGCTAAACTTAGAATTAATTAACATATTTCGGTACTTATTTGGCAAAAGGTCCCAACTGTTTTTTTATGAATTTTACAGGAGAGAAAAAATAAGATTTTTACATTATTTTGATTATTTATAAAAATGTTTTTTTTTTCCCAAATTGTTTATTTCGAATGTCAATTTTCGATGCATAACGTTATCTACAAGATATAATAATAATAATAATAATATGCTAACTTTTAAAGCGCCGTTTTAGTGATGTAATCACCTCAATAAATTCCGTTACAATAATCAAGTCGTGACACAACGAAGGAATTTACAAGAGTTTTGATATATCATATATCAGTAACTAAATTAAAAAAATAAATATACATATTTAAAAAAAATAGGAGTTGAATGCAATGGTAAATAAAATAAAATGCATAAAAAAATGTAAAAAAAGGACAGCTCTAACGTTTTGTCAAAACATAAAGGGTGCAAAAATAATACTGATGATATATTTAACTCAATTTCACAAAAAACGCATCTGGGACCTTTTGCCAAATAAGTACCGATTTATCGAACGTATTTATAGAAGTATAGAACGGCAGTACATAATGGAGTTCTAGTGCCAACCCTTATGTATAGAAGTAAAGCTTGGAGCTGGCTAAAGAAGGATGAATGTAGGATTAATCCAGTAGATGTGAGATCTTTGAGAAGAATGTGTGAGAAAACGATATAAGATAGAATACCGAGCGACGAAAAAAGGAAGAAATGTTAGGCAGATGATCAAATAAAATTAAAAAGGATCACTGACATGCAAGAATAGCCAATCTAAGCAAATTGACCCGTAATATCCCTTAATTTTGCATATAACAAGCCGAGAGTCCGTTACTCTACCTTTGTGCTTATCGCACCAATCACGTTTAAAGCGCGGCAATGAATTGGTGTTGTGACTGTAACAATATGCGTTTTAGAAACATCAATGTTTTTGATCTGAACGCAATGGAATTTAATAGAATACATATATGTAATAAGGAAAACACTTTGTATTTTACCACGGAATTGTAAATAAATTTGAAGTCAACTAGTTTCGCATGTACCCAAGCCCAAGGGAATCTAAAAAAATACCCTGGTTAAGCTTGGGTACAAGTGAAACTAGTTGGTTTCAAATATAATGCCCCTTAGCCGATAAGGCACTCCATCCTTCTCTTTTCGCCCCCGCGGGAGACGCGGTGTGATGGGTTGCGAACCTCGTCGCCACCAAAAGGCATCTCCCGTGCACACTTCGATCGTCCAACGTCCACAAAATAAATCTAAAACAAATAATATAAAATCGTAGGATGCTATCTCCTACCACAACTCCATCCAGGCACTGCTCCTCTTATATTCCCCTCGGGAACAGACTTTTTTTATAAATACAATCCCAACCCTAACTGGTCTTCCATTCCTTGACAAGAATGTAAGACTTTATTATAAACTCTATATCCCCCCTCGCCCTCTTTCGGAGGGACACTCCGGGCCATACATTTAGCCCCATCATAAAACAACTACCAAATCACATTCCAACAATATTTCCTACAGACGTAAGAGGAATAACCATTAGAGCTGAACCTCTGTAAGCCTGAAGATCCAAGTCCAAGTCCACTTACTTACTTAAACAGGCGCTGTCGTCCACTGCTGGACATAGGCCTCCCCCATACTTGTCCACGTATTCCTGTCTTGTGCCTTTCGCATCCAATCGCCAGCAATTCTTCGAATATCATCGGACCCTGGTGTGGGGGTTCTCCCTCTGTTTCTTTTATCTTCGCGGGGTCTCCACTCCGTTACCCTTCTGGTCCATCTATCGTCTATCAATTACGCAAATGACCATTTGAGCTTAGCTCCCCTTTCGACAATATCTGTTACTCTTACTGAATATAACATACTCATTTCTCGGTGCTACATCCCGGTGTGGGACTTGGCTCCCTCATAACGGTGGTCCACTGACTTCTGTCTCTGGCCATCTCTCTCCATTCCCCAGCTCCTTCCATTTTCTCCCAATCTTGTTCCACGCAATCCGCCCATCTTTTCCTCGGTCTGCCTCTTGGTCTCTTTTCGCGAGGCACCCATCTGGATATAATTTGTGGTGTTCTACCCTCTGGCATTCTTTCAACATGGCCAGCCTACCGTAGGCGTTGAGACTTACAGAATCTCACTACTGTTTCCTGGTTAATTAGTTCTTCAAGTTCAAGGTTTCTTTTAATTCTGTAAGTCCCATCCTCCAGCGTGGGTCCGAAATTTTTTTTCAGTATTTTTCTTGAATATAAAATACAATGATATAAAATGAAATAACAAATAAAAAATAATAAAACACATAATTATTAATTGTATCTCAATAGAGATGAAGATGCAAATTGGAAACAGAATATGGTTGATCAAGGTGTTTACAGGACTTATGACCCGTCATTGGTTGGGTTAAGCGCACGCTTTATGTAATACAACATTCCCCATTCCACCTTCCTTCTTATGATCACCATGTCTGACAAACTTTTTGGAAGTTGTATATATGTTAAACTCTAAGACTACTCTTTACGTGGAAGTTTATACAATCTACATACTAACGCCATCTATGAAGATTTGTGTTTATTAAATGTTGTAAACATAATTATTATTATTTATACAAACATTATTACAATGGTAGCAAGTAATTGGGGCTTTACATAATTGTACGTACGTAATATGTAATAATTGTATATTTATACAACATAATGTAATATGGAAGATGTTGGAATAAAGTTATTTCCCAGTACTTGCACCAAACACCGCAATGTATCCTCGGTTTTCTTGCAAGAATTCTCCGTGTGATTTCGTTGGCTGCGAGCTCGCGCCATATAATTTCAGTCTCAATTTAAATGTTGCATGTCTCTCCTCGGCAAACATGACGCGGCGCAACCAATTTTAAATGTCTGCCCCTGTCTCTTTAAACAATATACACGGTAAATTCAATTTGTAACACAAGTCGGGCAACAATATGGAGCAAATCCCGCCTCTTGGCTACTGCGTTATCATATTCTGCCCCCCTCGGTATTAATATTACTCCGGGACATTCAGAAAGGAGCGTGAAATGTTTTGTTATGATAAAATAATTACGGCAAGTGGTTTGTATCGGAATTTCAACAAAGCCTCTCAGAAGTCTCGGCAATACGGGGTACTTAATATTTATGTTGCTCTTACAACGTTAAATTGAGAGCGCTCGATCACAGGGCGAAAACACGTTATATTATATTTTCCCGTTTGATGTGTATAAACTCAGATTTTAAACAAAACATTTAAAGATTTAGCGATTGAAATTGGGTTGACAATGCCCTAATAAGATGGAACTAGCGATTAAATTATAAATTATAAACATACATATGTGATTTTCGTTTAAATATATTTATTTGAAAAATTGTTCCGAAATAAAGTAAAAACTAAAAAATATTACATTTATTTTATTATTTTCTTACATGTAATAGGAAATAGAATAGGATATTTAGAATGATCCTGTGACCAAGACCCGGTGTTGCAGCGGGAACTTGGAGGCATAGGACCACCAAGAGATCCGTACGTAGACCTAGCAGCCCCTTATAACGAGCACCGTGAGAGCCAGTGGCCTAGCATGGATTGGGCACGTATGTCGAGCCGAAGAGACCAGAGCAATCAAGACCCTGTACGCGTCTAGACCGACTGGAGTAAGACCTCTAGGTAGGCCTAGACAGCGCCTAATGGACAACGTTCTGGCTGACCTGGCTAGGTTGGGCGAATCGGACTGCTGGGAGCAAAAGGCGCAGGATCGAGGAGCTTGGCGAAAAATCATCAAGGAGGCTAAAACTCTTCAAGAGTTGTATGGCCATAGGAAGTAAGTATGTAAAGCCTTTTTTAATTATTGACATATTTTTCCTTTCTAAATTTATATAAAAAAGTACTTCTTATATAATATCCTAATATTGCATCATGTGTTTTTTTTAATATAGAAAATAAAATCAAATTTCAACCTTTGAGTAGGTACCGCTTATAAAAATATTAAGAGAAGAATTAATTAAGAATAAGTATTTATTATTTTTTGAACACTGAAGTAAAACTCAAGATTAAATCATTTATACGAATGAAAACGTCTGTTTTCTAGAAGTTTTATTATATTTAATGTAAATGACATGTTTCGCCTGTATTTGGCATTATCAAAAGACTTTTTTGTCTCAAATTCGATAATGCCCTAGACAGGTCATTCACATAAAATATAATGAAACTGTTAGAAAACAGACGTTTACATTCGTATTGATTATTTGAAATAAGTAACCGAAATACTCACGCGACTAAAATTTTAAAACTTTATTATAATTTGTTTCCCAGGAGGCCATGATTTATATAAAATAAAAAATAATATCATCTTAACCACCCTAACTATTTGAACCTACGTGATACGTTCACGTTGATTGTATCATTCTACGATATCCCGTATCACGTACGGGCTTGAGAAAAAGTAATGTACCTAAAATGTACAAAGTTTTAGGGATACGTACGTGTGCCATCAAAACTTGAGCACAAGTCTTCATAAATATGATAGTTTTACAAGGGGCAGGCGAAGTGTGTGGCCGAGTATTTGACGTTTCGTAATTTAAAAAAAAATAAAATTAGTACATAATTAAATTTCATTAATAAAAAACTTGCTTTTTTGCACGTTTCTCGGAAAATAACCCAAAGTTAGGGCGGGCCAGGTTAATACATGAAAATAACTAATAAAATGGGAGTTAGAATTTCGATTCTAAACAGACAAAATGTAAAAGTGTTCATCTGTCGGGAAAAAAAAATCGTTGAATGAAGCGAATCTACGCTCCCCTCATATCGATTTTTTCGTCATAGTATTTTCAGATTATTACACTATGAAGATTTTTCTTATTCCCTTCTGATCCCCCGTGAAAGACTTCCATAAGACAGAATTTTCCGGAAAGCAAACAAACAAACCAGAAAGCAATATTCATCTGCCAGATATTGGAAAAGTTGCGGGTTTGTGCAAGTTTTAAATAAAGAAGTTACAGATAAAGGTGTTAATTTATTATTATTTGAAGTTACTGAGATCGTGGACCGCACTCTTTTATTTTATTCTTTTGAGAGGGAATCTTTTTCTTCCAGTACAATTTTTTTGTTTCTCGCTGAACTATAAATACGCTTTTTTTATTCTTTTCTTATACGCTTTTAGTGAAAATTCTATGAGATAATGGTATTGTATGTTTTTAAACTAACAAACAAACTAACCATAACTAATTGAATTGAATTACCTAAAATGTGTATTCTTGTTCGTCAAAATATACTGAAGAATAGACCAATGCTGGATGTAATAAAAAGTGTATTATATAATACATTTATATTTTATTTTATTCAAATACGCATGACTGTCTTTTCGGAATTTTATATAAATACGGGTATTTACTTTATTATTTCAAAGCAGAGTACAAACAATATTCAACTCATACAAATAGTTTTTTTTATATAGAAAATTATAATAACTACGTATAACATAAATTTATCCAAGAAACGTAAATGACTCTGGTAATCCTAAGATATATTGTTATTCAACAATTTGAACAACTTTACTAACTAACCTCCACGCCGTTTCTCCGAAGGGGTAGGCAGAAATAATATTCCTCAACATTCATACGTCGTGTCATGCACGCACGTCTATTTCTTCGACTCCTCACATGGCCGACATTCAATATTTGATTTATTTGATCGTGCCATGTTTTAATCGGTCTTCCTCTATTTCTTGTTCCGTTTATATTGTTAACATATACTATTTAACGATTATTTTTTCATTCATTCATTCCATGTGCCCATCTTAATGATCATTTCATTATTTTGTTCATAACACTTTTATTCGTACTGCATTCACTTATTATATTTTCATTTGACCCTCTATCATACACAGATTGTTCAACACATTCGTCTTAGAGATCTTATTTCTACTATGTATTTTTCAATTTGATTAAAACGAAAATTACAAGAGAAGTGTGTTTAGACACGCCATAATTTGTATTTTAATAAGAAGTCGAGGGAGGTTGAGGAAAATACGTCATAACCAAATAAATCTATTATTAAAAAACGGTATTATAAATAGAACGTTTTTATCACATTGTCCACAGTTTTTTTTTTTTTCCATAAAAGTATTGTTTTTTGTAATATTAGAGAAGGATTTAAACACATATAAATGAAAAAAATTCAATGATATGCTTTATAAAAAATCGTGATAGAATTCCATTAATTTATCAAAAATCAAATATATAAAATTAAAAAAATATCTGAAAGGTCTGTTTAGTTTTATCATCATTTTGTGGATAATACACTTAAAATAAAAGAAATGAGTTAATATATTTAAAAAAATCTCAATTAAGTACTACATATGAACGTATACAATAATTTGATTAAAGTACTTCAGTAGCTGTCGACGCCCAAATCAGATCATTCTCTGTGCACGTACAGCTATGTGCAGCATGGATTGCTTCATGCCACAGATGCGAAACGTCGTACCACCCTGAAGGATACCATACTACCCCATCCCACCCCATCTTGCCATATTGTCCCTAGATCTACCAATTTAAATGGAATTATTTCCCTTAATTTCAATAATACAATGTATTAAAACGCTTTACGTACATATTTAAGGGTTTTCTAAGTTAATTTTTCAACCTATTTGATCTTTAGATCTCCATTTTTCAAGTCTGATAGTAAATACCATAAGTCTTCATATTTAGTCTAATTCAAAATAGTCCATTGTCTTGGCCGAAACACTATGATAATTCAAAATTATAAACTGTCAAATTAAAAAAAAACTTTGTTTTATGTATCACAATTGTATTTTTATTTCACGCGACAACTGTTTCGTCAACCTATGTTGACATCATCAGGTGTTACAATAATATATCAAATGTAAAATTTTTGGGATTTTTCGAACCTTTATGTGTATTTGTTCATATTTCAATTTGAATAATTTAGAAATTAAATTTTAATTTAACAGTTTATAATTCAAAATAGATTATATTTTTTATCATTGTCAGCCATTAGTAGTCACTTCCCGACTTCCACAATTCTTTATCTATGTTTTTGACCTGCTACCACTTTTTTTTATGTCATCAGATCATATAGGAGTGGGGAATGAGAATCGGCCACAATAACCCGGGCAAGATATGTTCTTCTTTCGGAGCCGGGTCAGGTCCCCCCAACGTTGGCGATCACTACAGCAAAGGCATCTCTATCCTGCACCATTTGGAACAGGTTCTGAACTCTTGTTATTCCTGTCCACTCTTTGATGTTCTGCAGCCAGGACAGCTGCCTTCTACCAACTCCCCGACGTCCCTCCGCTTTACCCATTAATATCAGTCGAAGGAGGCGGTATTTTTCTCCCAAATATGAGACCTTTCTGATTTTCACACTTTACAACAGCTCTCTATTGGCTCTGGCTCTCTGTAGTACGTCTGCATTACTGACCCTATCGGTCCACGGTATACGGAGCATTCTGGATTTTATCCACATCTCGAACGCTTCCAACCGGTTCATTATATTCACTTTCAGAGTCCAGGTTTCGCAGCCATATAGTAGAACAGACCATATATAACATTAAATCATTCTTTGTCGGAGTTTCAAGTTAAGATTATCGTTGCAAAAGAACGTTCTCATTTTATTAAATGCAGCTCGTGCAACTTCAATTCTGCATTTTATTTCAATGTCCGGGTCAAGCGCTTTAGTGATAATGCTGCCAAGGTATTTAAATTGGTCGACCATTTCAACATTCGCCCCATTTAGTTGCAGAGTGGATGAAGAATAGTTAAGTCGCTCAAATGTCACACATTATATACAATATATGTAATTATATATTATGTTATATACAAAACTAAAGTGTATTATTAATCTAGTAGATGTTTTACATTTAACTCTTGCTTTATTGCGCACAAATTCAATCAGCTTTCTCATTATCTTATCGTAATAACAGATCCATGTTGTTTCCCCGAATACCTCGCTCAAACAAACTGCCGCCACGTACCGAGAACATAAAACATAAGATATCAATTTCTTCTCATCGTCCTCCGCTGGGAATGCTTATTGCTCACGGCTTACTTCGCAGCGGGAGAAGAATCGTGATGAAAGTTTTGCGATATCATCACAGGATATGAAATACTTTCATATCCAATATCCCACCCCATCGGGCGTCTGTCCGATTGCTGTAACAACTGAATAAATGAGACGGCAGAGATTCCGGGAACGAATCGAAAGAGATGCAGCATTGCTTTGCAGGTGTACTCAATATCGCGATGAAAAATTCGTAAACTAATTAAACTTTTATAGAATAAAACAATAAAAACTCACTAGAAAAACATTTGCCGCATGCAAATCGGTTAACATTTTTTTCTCGATAAAAAAATCTTTTGCAAATATGAATCTTGAATATTCTTATTTGCTTGTTGTACAGAAATATATTAGCGAGTTCGATGTTAATGCATACTGAGCGGCTGGCTTCATTTGCAGTAAAAATAATTAATATAATGTTTGGCATATAGATAGGAGTGACATCTCCAGGCGGCTTCTAACAATGCGCTAATGGCGTGATAGCCTTTCACACTGTGTTAAAAAGAGGTTCTGCTTAATGCTTAATAAACATAAATCTTCATAGATGGCGTTTGTACGTAGATTATATATAGATTAATCTTAAAAAGATTAACATATGTAATCAAAATCTTCATAGATGGCACATTGAAACTGACATGTGAAATCTGGCATAGGACTTTAACATATATACAACTTCCAAAAAAATTGTCAGACATGGTCATAAAGAAAGGTGGAATGGGGAATGTTGTAATTACATAAAGCGTGCGCTTAACCCAACCAATCAGGTCATAAGTCCTGTAAACACCTTGATCAACCATATTCAGTTTCCAATTTGCATCTTCGTCTCTATTGAGATACAATTAAATCATAAAAATAATTGGTCTCGAACTACGATTCCCAATTCATCGTAATATCTAGTAGTTAAGAAGTATAGCAAAAATGCTTATAATGTAAATACTCGTATATTTAAATATGAGCTGCAAATGTAGTCTGCCGTATTTTTTTGCATGCAGTCTGCACAAAACAGAGTGCAGTCTGCACAATACAGAGTGACGTGGAAGCAAATGGAGGAGACCTTTTTGTCCAGGAGTGGACGGAAATAGGCTGAAGAAGAAGAAAAAGAGAAAAATAGTATTTTATAAAAATGTGACTTTGATTGGACCGACCTGACCTCCCGTATTATCTCTGGTAAATCTGTACACTGTTTCGTTAGATGCGTTCGTTCAACTCGTATTTAGTTCAAAAGAAACTTTCACGACGAAGTAAATGTAAATAAAAACAAATAATCTCACAGTAGTCTTCACAGTTCTTAGAATCTAACAAAGTTTTAATAACAATGTTTTTCCTTTGAGTATTTTCATGTTAAAAAATGAATTGATTACACATTTTGCGAAATCATATTGAATCTTTCATTTAACAAACTAAACATTGAATTCGTATTCTTGATATACTCTTAAAAACAATACATCAATAATACAAGGTAGACCGAGGTAGTCAAGATAGACCGAGGAAAACAAGGCATGACAAAATTAATCAAATATTAAAGGTTGGTCATGTCAGAAGCCGGAAGAATCGACGTGCGTGTATGACTCAATGTATGAATGTGGAGGAAGCTAGAGAGTCAGGATAGAGTAGTGTAGCGGTCCATTCTCTCTGCCTACCCTTGCGGGGAAACGGCGTGATAGTTTGTTGTTGTTCAATCATACAATGGATTCATTTTAAGTATATGAAAATACGAGATACAAGCTTATCACTGATTATAAATTGAATACAATGAATACGAATAAAAATGTTTGTTTTCTAGAAGTTTAATTATATTTAATGGGAATGACATGTTTCGCATTTATAAGGTATTATATAATATTATCAAATGCCTCAGAAAGGCGAAACATGTCATTCCCATAGTATTATAAAACTTCTAGAAAACAAACGTTTTCATTCGTATTAATTATTTAGTACGGAGTTTAACATCATTGTTCGAGAAACAATAAATATATTATAACATTTAAAAAATAAATAAAAAAAAGTCGTTTTCTTCTATGTTCGCCATACTTTGTGTTGTAGATGTTTTATTTATCTTTTTCTTTTTAATATATTGTATATATAACACTAACTTTAAAAAAAAATTAATTACATATCAGACATGTTGAAGATACATATTTAAAATATTATAAAATTGTTTACAAATATGATCAGTTTTGATAGATGTTGTCCGAATTCGGTTGTCCGAAACATGTCTGATTTGAAATAATTTTTTTCAAAATCTTTTTTAGACTTGTAATAATTTTTAATTTTCAACACTAACTTTTAAGTTCTGTTTTACAACGATTTTAACATATAAAAATAATTGTAAAAAAAATACAACGATAAGTTGTCGGTGGTAGTATAATAGTTTTCGGATTATTTGTGCAGTATGCAAGTTCGATAGGTTTAATACGGCAGAAGGATTTCAGTGCGCGGCGGGTTTCACAATGGGCATATTTCATTAGGTTTGTGTTCAGCTGACCGTGGAGCAATACTGCTTGCGAGAATCCAATTCCAGATTCGGATATTTTTTTTTTTAATACAACAGGAAATCATTGACGCCACTCTAGCGTATAGATAAAAAAGCTTATTCATAAAATCTAAGATGGCAATGCACAAATCAAATCAAATCAAATCAGTTTAATTACTCAAAATACATTGCAAATAGCATAAATGTTTAAGACATCTATTGAGTACAGGTAAAATATTATTCACATACAATATAATACCAGGAACGCATTAGAGATGGATCGACATTAGGAAGACGAGATACTTTCTAAAGTCGAGATGATGTACCGACCCTTGTGTATTGAAGTGAAGCATGGAACTGGTAAAAGATTTAACTATTTGTTTTTTATATTCTTTATCCTACTTTCTCTATTAGAAAGTAGGAAAAATGCAGTAGAAATGAGATCTCTTAGACAGATGTGTTTAAAATCTGTATACGATAGAGCTTCGATGTAAAAATATTAGGAGTGAATGCAGTGCGAGTGAAAGTGTAATGAACAAAATAATGGAATGATCATTGAGATGGTTCTAACACGGAAATTATAAATGAAGAAAGAATGATTATGAAAGTATATGGAAATGACGTAAATTGAACAATAAACAGAGTAAGACCGAGAAAAACGTGGTACACTCAAATCAGCCACACGAGGAGTCGGAGAAATCGACGTGCGTGCATGCCACGATCTATAAATATTGAGGAATCGAGAGAAGTATGTCAGGAAAGAATAGTGTGGTGGTCTATCTGCCTGCCCCTTCAGGACGGCGTTATGATTTTTTATTTAGTTAGTAAAGAGCACGAAATTATTATAATTAAAACACATTTAAACATCAGAGAAAGGATCAAAGTTGCAGATGTATACGTAAAATGCAAAGTAGTTAAGTAAATAATTAAGCACTATCCTACATCAACATTATAAACTGTTTAATTTGAAATACTGTTATCAAATAATTAAAAAAAATATATATATTATAAAATTGTCACGTACAAGTTTGTGTCCCGAAAAAGTGCAAAAAAGTGTTGTGATAATACAATGTTACCAAAAAGTTATTCAAATGTATAATAAGTGTTTCAAAATTGAAACATGAAATATTGTTGATGTATCATAGTGTTTCGGCCAAAACAGTGGATTATCTGACATGATGTAATTGAAATAAAACATGGTAGACATTTTAAAAATTATTTTTAATTTTTATAGTTAAAATGTAAAATGCTGGTCCAGGTCCCACTCTGTGTGGTTTAGTGGATTTTGTTGGAGGTTTATTCCGCGCCCATGACGGTTTCAAAACACTCAGTTTTCATCATGATGTATAATCGAAAATGTTCCGATTTCGGTAATGCCAATGTTCTAGATTCGGCAACATTACGCTAAAAAACTACGCGAAACAAAATAATGGGATGGAATCAAAACGTACCTAAAAACTAACTAACTAACTAGTAGCTGTTGCCACTCTGCTACGAAGGCCACCAATACAAAATAGAATTATTACGATTTTTTTGTAGTTGGCGAAAAAATGTTGCCGAGTTCTGGATCTCCTTATATTTCACACCATCGTCGATGATATACACAACAAACGTTTTACCAGCTTTATAAAAAAATCTGTTAGGTAAGTCCTACTCATCTAACACTCGTTAAATTTGATTGTTAGCAGCAAACTTTTTTACTAAAGCATATCATGGGAATCTATATTTCATCAAAAAAAAATAATTTAAGGAAATAATTTACTTTGAAAATATGGTCATATTACAAAATATATTAATGTACTAAGGAAATTGAAAATAACTTTGTTTAATCCATAAAATAATTAAAAAATGCTAAAAAAAACATGACATGCTTCGGAGGATCTTCAGGTGTAAAAATATAATAAAAACTAAACAAAGAAAGACTAATATTACTAACTAACCATCACGCCATTTCCCCAGAGGGGTAGGCAGAGAAGATAGATCGCCACAATGCTCTGTCCTGGCATACCCCTCGGGGTTCCTCTACATTCATACATCGTACCATGCACGCACGTCGATTATCCCGACATCGAATGTGGCCGCCTTTTAGTAATTGATTAATTTGGTCATGCCATGCTTTCCTCGGTCGTCCTCGGCTTCTTTTTCCACTCACGCTGCTTGTGTACAACGTTTTAACTATTCTTCTCTCATCTATTCGTTCCATATGTCCAAACCATCTCAAGGATCCTTTTTTAATTTTATTCGTGATGCAGTCATCTGCCTTTCTTATTTCATCGTTCGGTATTCTATCATACAACGTTTTCCCGCACATTCTTCTCAGTGATCTCATCTCTACGGCGTTTATCCTGCTTCGTCCTTCATTTGCCAGCTCCAAGATTCATCGATGTCAAGGGTATATTTATATCATATTGACTTTCATGACATGTGATAGGTAGCTAATCTATCGCTATTCTATTGTCATATTAATTCTTCACCAGACCAAAGACAGCGTGACAATCACACCGTCATCACCGGGAATCGAACCCGGGCCATTCGGTGTGGCAGTCGTAGCAGTTGCCACTCGGCCACTAAGGTCGTCTTAGTGGTACTCCACTTGTGCTTTGTGTTTTTCTGACCAGTTTCTGGTTCGGCGAGCTGCAAGATGATGGTAGCGACCTGCCGAAACCAGTTAAATATATAACTAACTAACTAACTAACTAACTAACCATCACGCCGTCTCCCCGAAGGGGTACGCAGAAAGAATGGACTGCCATACTTTTCTTTCCAGACATATTCATACATCGTGTCATGCACGCGCGTCGATTTCTCTGACTCCTCACATGGCCGACATTCAATATTTTATTTATTTGATCGTGCCACGTATTCTGCGGTCTTCCTCTATTTCTGGTTCCATTTACATCATAAACATATACTTTTTTTACCATTCTTTCTTCGTTCATTCTTTCCATATGTCCAAACCATCTTAATGATCCTTTCATTATTTTGTTCATGACACCATCATTCGCACCGCATTCACTTATTATATTTTCATTCGATACTCTATCATACACAGAGTATTCACACATTCGTCTAAGAGATCTCATTTCTACTGCATTTATTCTACTTTCATCCTTCTTTCGCCAGTTCCATGTTTCGCTTCCATACATAAGGGTCACATACATAAGCACTATATAAGAGCAAACATAAGTGAATATATAAGAGCAAATAAAACTAAACGCAAACATTTTTCGCTATTATTCATTAATATTTTGTTCCGTACAAATGTTGCTAATTACACTTTTGAATAAAAAACGTTTTTCGGTAAGTTTTTACGATTTAGAAATAATGTGATTTTATCGCAACAGCCGCGTTATAGACGGAGCGGAGAAGAAACTCAATTGTTGTTTGTTTTATCGATTTTTCAATGAAGCGTAAAGTTTTGGAGCGAATGGCTCGGAAATGGAATTAAAACAAAACTTTGTCGCGAAATGCCTTTCTCAATCTTCATTTAAATGAGACATTTATCTTCACTCGTGTGGCCGAAACGAATGAAACGGATTTTATCACTGAAACTAAATCATGGCACTATCTGAATAGTACACATTCCTCCGTCTTTATTATATTTAATTGCTAATCTACGATTACTTACAAATGCTAAATAAATTATTTTTTAATTGTTTAAATTTTAAACACTGCTATCACGTAGTCCATGTTTTGGCCGAAACACTATGATACTTCAAAATTATTAATTGATAAATTTACAACACAGTCATTATATCCCATTTTTTAATTATTTTAGTTTTAATTTTTTACTTTTTGAGAATGTCGCGACAGGTGTTTCTCTAACGGATGTTGGCATCATCTAACAATACAACTGCGTAATTTATAGCACCTGATGATGCCAACAACAGTTGGCAAAACAGCTGTCGCAACTTTCTCAAAAAGTGTATAATAATAAAAAGTAGTAATATTATAACAGTGTTGTAATTTAACAGTTAATATATGTACCTTAGAGCCAGACGGATGCAAATCCAAATAGTGAGTTTTTCAGCAGAGCCAAAAACAAAAGTATGTTTTTATTTATGCCTTTTAATTCATTGAAATACATTATTGGAGATATGTTTTTTTACTTTGTATTGTAGTTCACTTCGAGTACTTTCATTTTAGGTAAAAAAATATTATTTTATTTTATTTCTGGACCCTAAAAAAATACAAATAAAAACAGTCTTGTGGATTTGCATCCTTCTGCCTCTAAAGTGTGTGGGAGTTGGTGCCAAATTATAAAATTATACTTAAGTTGATTTAAATGATTTAAATATTATTGTTATCACGTATCACAATTTATCAATATGAGTTTGAGACAGCTGTTTCACCAAATAAGTTGGCATCATCAGGTGCTACAAACAATTTCGGTTGTAAATATTTTATAATGTGGAAGTAGTGTTTCGGCCAAAACAATGGATTATATTATAAATTATTTGATTAAAATTTGCTACCACACAATTAATATTTATTTCTGCTTGAAATTTCAATTAAAAAAATTGGTTTTGCTAATAATATATCCATTTTAGATGACGAGACAGTTGGGCTTCATCCTTCAGGAATTCTCTTTTTTTGGACTAAGTTCTAAAGAAAATAGAAGAATAAGAAACATATTTGATTTGCACCCCAAAAGATAATTTTTTTGTACATGTCCGTGAAGACTTCAATAAAGTGTTATAAAAATACGAAGTGCTTTATATTTATTCAAATACATATTTTAATTTTATTTTATTCAAATACGCAAGATTGTTTCTCGCAGCTTCAAAGCAGAGTAAAAACAATGTTCGGCTTATACAACATATTCTAATAAAAAATATCGTAATAACTAACAAAAAAATATCTTGAAGAAACACAAATCTCTCTTGGTAATCCTGGGATATATTGTTATTCAACAATTAGAACAACTTAACAAGCTAACTAATTTATCATCATCTCCGAAAGGGTAGGCAGACAGAATGGATTTTCGGGTAAGAGCAGTTATGGGCGAACGTCGCCTTTCGTCAGCTTCGCCCGATCAATCCCTAGGCCCGTCCTTCGTCCATGCAGGACTTACGTTACTGGGGTTGTGATTTAAGAAAAACATGAGGGACCCAGAATGAATTGTCATATTGTTCTTTCCTGACAAATTTCTCTCGGCCTATCTCTCATTCTAGTTCCGTTTACATAGTTAACATACACTTTCTTTCTTCAATCATTCTTTCCATGTGTCCAAAATATCGCAAAAATCCTTTCATTAATTTATTCATAACACTTTCTTTCACACTGCATTAACTTATTATATTTGCATTCGACATTCTATCATACA
This sequence comes from Lepidostoma basale, assembly GCA_022606425.2. Taxonomy (NCBI): domain Eukaryota; kingdom Metazoa; phylum Arthropoda; class Insecta; order Trichoptera; family Lepidostomatidae; genus Lepidostoma; species Lepidostoma basale. Next base: position 1,604,168 of record JAHDVF020000331.1, on the reverse strand, counting down.
CAGATTTCCACATATTTGTTTAAGAGATTTCATTCCTACTGCATTTATCTTACTTCGATTCTTCTTTTGGGGTCAGTACAAGAACACTAAAGTCATAATAAACGTATGTTAGATCAACAATATTATAAAGTAAATAGAAAAAATAAGAAGGATGAAAGTAGAATAAATGCAGTAGAAATGAGATCTCTTAGACGAATGTGTGGATACTCTGTGTATGATAGAGTGTCGAATGAAAATATAAGATATGAATGCGGTGCGAATAATGGTGTTATGAACAAAATAATGAAAGCATCATTAAGATGGTTTGGACATATGGAAAGAATGAATGAAGAAAGAATAGTAAAAAAATTATATGTTAACGATGTAAATGGAACCAGAAATAGAGGAAGACCGAGGAAAACGTGGCAAGATCAAATAAATAAAATGTTGAATGTCGGCCATGTGAGGAGTCAGAGAAATCGACGCGCGTGCATGACACGATGTATGCATGTTGAGGAAGCGAGAGAAATATGCCAGGAAAGAAAAGTGTGGCAGTCCATTCTTTCTGCCTAAACCTTCAGGGAGACGGCGTGATGGTTAGTTAGTAAGTAAGTTAGTTAGAAAAAATATTTAATGTCTTTGAAACGTGTTTTCACATTTAATACAATAGTCGCAGTTGAAATTATTAATGTTCTAGTTTAAGTGTTTTCTACTTTCTTCAAGATGTTTCAACTCGGTACCGCCTATTTTTTGTTGAAGTATTACTCAGTGAAATATTTTTCTGCTGATTCATAGCTGAAACGTAGTGCAGCTTCACAGTTTTTTCTGTGCCCATTAACAGCTGAGCGATATTACGTATATTGTCGAGTCTGCCACTCGAACAGAGGTTTCAGATGTTGCCCATCATTATTGTTTTTTAAAAGCTATATAATATACTCGTATATTTTTTTCTTTAACAATTTTGTGAAAAAAAAAAACTAACTAACTAATCATCACGCCGTTTCTACGGAGGGGTAGACAGAAAGGATGGACCGCGATACTACTATGTCCTGATATACCTCTCGAGCTTCCTCTACATTCATAAATTGTAACATGCACACTCGTCGATTTTCCCGACTTTGAAGTATTTGATTAATTTGATCATGCCATGCTTTTCTTGGTTTTCCACGGTTACTTTTTCCACTCACACTGGTTGTATACGAGTATAACATTTTAACCGACTTTCGTCCATTTTTTCCATATGTCCAAACTATCTCAGGGATCCTTTTTTCTAAAATTTAGCCTTATACGAGTTTTTTTTTTTTTTTTTTTAAAAAAAAAGACTTATATCAAGGATTTAAATCAATGATATTAGAATTTATTTTACAATCTTCAATGTGAGCAGAAAATAGCTCATTATTATGAAGAAGGAATCTGGTCGTGTCCAGGCTTGAACCCATGTCCCCTGGATCAGGAGCCAAGCGTTCTATCCCCTAGAACTTCTACCACCACCCGATTATGTCTTTAATATTTCGTCTTTCGGTATTCTATCATATACAACGTTTTCCACGTATTATTTTCAAATATCTCATTTCTACAGCACTTATCCTACATTCATCCTGTTTTTTCCAGCTCCAAGCTTTACTTCCTCTCATAAGGGTTGGTACTAATACTCCATTATGTGCTGCCATCTTTGTTTTATTGGATATATTTATATTTCCAGTGATGACTTTAAGAGCGCCATTTTACGTTTTAAAACTCAGTATTAAATAATTAATATAGAGGAAAACTGTTATTTTACAGAAGTTTTATTTTATTTTACAAGGTTGACATTATCCATTTGGGTGGTAGTCTATGGGATAAAACGCTTGACTTCTGATCCAGAGGACGTGGGTTCAAGCCTGGACGCGACCAAGTTCCTTCTTCATAAAAATGAGCTATTTTCTACTCATATTGAAGATTGTAAAACAAATTCTACTAACAACGATTTGAATCGTTGGTGTTAGTCTTTTTTTTTTAATAAAAAAATGCTATATCAAGGTAAAATATGTCATTCTCATAAAATACATAAAATATTTTCAAAAAATATATTTACATCCATACTTATTAAGATGAAATATTAATTGGTATACACGAATATATATTTAAGATTTTTTTAAAAACTAGATTGTTTTTAAATAAATAAATACAACACTAGATTTTTCGTACATAAGAATATATTTTTCTGGATAAGTAACAAATATAAATTCGTTTCTAAATCTGTCCCTCAAGGTTATTCCAAGCATGTCTCTTTCCATGGCGCGTTGGGCGACCTTGAATCTGTAGACTAGATCTTTTGTCAGTGTCCACGTCTCGGCTCCGTACGTCATCACTGGCAAGACCCACTGGTTGAAGACTTTAGTCTTGAGGCATTGTGGTATTTTAGAGGTGAAAACTACGTCAGTCTATTATGTTGCCTAACCTCTGATAGCAGGGGAACAATAAATTATAATATAATATAAAAGTCGGATATTAAACTTGATAACAAAACTAGTAAATTTAAACCATTTCAATTTTGTTAAATATAAATTCATTTCAGAGATTAAAACGTATTACAAAGAACGTTGTACATTGAAATGAAGAGACAATAAGTAGGAACCAAGTGTGTACTCATTAGTTCCTCACAATTCTTAGAACCAACATGTTGAGCTATTCTGCCTCTCACTATTGTAGTCAAATAATGTGTTATTACCATTTTAATTAGTTTCTCGTGAGGAATTTTGTTGATATTACATTCAACGAGTTCCCAACTTCTTCTGTACACGTGTAGCAACCGTTTTAACCCTTCACGGACAGATATTTAATTATTAACTCATTTACGTAGATAGATAAGTACCTAAAATACAATAAGTTCAAAATATGTATTTGTAATTCCCTAAAATCTAAATGTTTTACTACAATCAAACGTTTTAAAAATATACACTACCAAATGTACAACATTATTTAAACTTTTTTTTATGAATTTTTGATCAAATCTAGTCAAATTAAATCTGTTTATTTTCTCAAAAGACATTACTAACAAAATTAACGTTTAAGGTATCTATTAAGAACAGGTAAAATAATATAATAATTGCGGTAGAGATGAGGTCCCTAAGACGTATATGTGGTAGAACGATATACGACAGAATCTCAAATGCTGATATAAGAAAGGAATGCAGAGCGGAAGAAGGTATTATGAACAAAATTATGAAAGGATCGCTACGATGGTACGGACATATGGAACGCATGGATGGGGAAAGAATGGTTAAGGAAGTATACGTTAATGATGCAAATGGAGTACGGAGTCGAAGCAGACCGAGGAAAACATGGCATAACCAAATTAATCAAATTTTAAAGGTTGGCCATGTTAGAAGTCGGAGGAATCGACGTGCGTGTATGACTCGTTGTATGAATGTGGAGGAATCTAGAGTGTTTTCCATTCTCTCTGCCTACCCCTCCGGGGAAACGGCATGATGGTTTGTTTGTTTGTTTGTTACATACATATAATATCAGGAACGCATGACAGATGGTTCAACATTAGGATTACAATATATTCTTTAAAATCAAAAGTATTTGTCCTCTGAACGCGTTTTCACTAATATCAAAGACCTAGGAGACCGCGTTCAGCAGACTAATTAATTGCTCTTCCCACGGGAGTCACCATAGGCGAATCGGGTTCAACCCTGGATACGACCCGATACCTTCTTTACCAGATATTTCTGCTCAATCTGGAGATTAGATAATAATACAATAATTTAAACAAAAATTTATAATAAAAAATAAAAATAATCTTTTTTAAATTTAATTTTTTTGTTTTTATTTTGGATAAAGACAGCGATTGTCAAGTTGGAGGGTCGAAACAGAAGAAAGGAAAATTTGGAAGCGAGGAATAATGGAGAATTAGGCCCGCCATGGGCTGTAGGGCTATTGACGAAGAAGAAGAAATACAGAAATTTATATTCTTAAACAAATACATAAAAAAAACAACCAAGGAAGGTCTATTACATGCTTCCACATACATTTCATATTTTTTTAAAAATATATACGCACACGTGCACATACACATATATACACATACATACATACAAACATACATATGTAAAATAATGATAATATAATTATCTTAAACTGTAACTGTTTTCATATAATCTATTACAATTATTTACGCCTTAAGTGTATCAAAAGTTGTTTGAAATCGAAAATGAATTTGAATAATTTCTGAGGCATCTCTGCATGAGGGAGTATGGTAGTTATCCGTGGCTCTGTCCCAAGGCATTTCTTTAAGGAATGCTCGGAACCAATTCTTTACAGTTTCGAAGAGATGGGCATCTCATTACCTATTTCTTTAAATTAATCAGGGGATATTTCGAGAACTCCATCGTGCTAGAGGGTGTTGGTGTTTTTGTCCCTGATAGATTTCTCCGACAGCGACATGACAGATTGTTTTACCTACCGGCCACCAGAACCAATCTGCCTCTGGTGACACTGATGGGAAGAGCAATTAGTCTGCTGAACGCGGTCTCCTCGGAGATTAACGTCTTTCATATTAGTGAAGGTACGTTCAGGAGACAAATACTCTTGACTTTAGAAAGTATCTTGTCTTCTTAATGTCGAACCATCTCTAATGCGTTCCTGGTACTATGTTGTATTTTTATAATATTTTACCTGTACTCAATAGATTCCTTAAACATTTATGTTTGTGATGTCTTTTGAGTTAATAAACTGATTTGATTTGATTTGAAATTTGATCATGTCTCAAAGAATATTATCAATTATATCAAAATTGGCACAACACTAACTGTGTTTTAAGATAAAGCAAATATTGGCCACTATTTTTTTCAATAATTTAGCCGCATAAGCAGAAATGTATCATTAATTGGTATTAACGTCAAAAATATCCAACGGCCTGAACGCGGACAACATTTATAATGGGGGCCGTTATATAATTTATGTCTTGCAAAGGGGGCGATTGCCCAAAAAAGGTTGGGAAGCTATGGTCTACTCGCAGCGATGTAGGGTTGGGTAATAACTGTTTCTTCCCTTTGCTTACGTACGTTCGCAAGTTCGCCGCCGTGTTTACGGAACACGGCGCTTCCATTGCGAAAGATTTCATCATTATTTTGGCTCACTTGTCATTTTGTGTCATAACTTTTAAATGTGTCTCTCATTTTGATTAACGCAGAAGCCGCTCCTCTCACCTCTATCTCCCTCGAAAACTTTAGAAACAATGACGGAATTTGCTTAATGGAAGCTTACTGAGAATTTGAAACAAAATGGTTCTGAACTTTATCTGAGCTCAGAAGTCTCCAACAATTCTCAAGCAAATAATGAAAAAAAAAATCTTCTGTATTTTCACCCTTACTTAATTATGAATTTGCAGCACAAGCTGCGAATTCATAATTGAATAATATATTTTTTTCTTTGTAACAACATACAAATAAAATTAAAAAATTACGAACATGTTTCGGGACGCAGAAGTCTTTTGTCAGTGTAGTTAAAAGTCTATTATATATAAAACAAATTTCATCTTGAATGTGGTCAGGTTTGACAGATGTTATCTGTACATTTGTCAAAACTCACATTCATGATAAAATTTGTTTAAATATTTGTTTTGTATTTATTATATTTTTAAGTACATTGATGAAAGGTTTTTGTGTCCAGAAACGTGTATGTATTATTTAATTATATTTGTATGTAAACGTGAAGTGTTACAAATAAGAAAAAAAAATTCCATAAAAAAATAATTATAAAGTTTCTTTACGATAAATTATATATTCAGTTAAATTCCACATAGGTTGATTGCTATGACCGGTTTTGGCAGCTCGCTGCCATAAACAACAACAACAAACCATCACGCCCTTTCCCCGTAGGGGTAGGCAGAAAGAATGGACCGCCACACTACTCTATCCCGGCACACCTCTCTAGATACCTCCACATTCATACAGCGAGTCATACGCGCACGTCGATTCTTCCGACTTCTAACATGACCAACATGCTCGCTGCCATCTTTTCGTGATAGTGAAATTTAACTTAATATGTAATATAAAGAATGTTTTAATATATTATACATATTTTTATTTTCATTATTGACAGTGAATTTCTACCGTGAAATTTCAAATAAAAAAATAAAATTCTCATGGTCATCACAAGTGTTACGTTTCATAAATGCCAAAAAAAACGAAAATATTGGAATTTAAAAACCTTGATCATTTGCTTTCTTGAACTGTATATATTCACTCCGGTGTTATTTTTCCTTTTTGTTTTTCCAATCAAATGAAAATATTTTAAAATTTCATATAAAATTTGAATATGATAAAAAAAGTGAGTACAAGATTTTTTATAAATTTCAATATTAAGGATTGGTTTATAGCAAAGTCTAAAATCTTTGCTGGTTTTTAAGATGCCACTTGGACCTTTTATTGTAGTTTCTCGATGATTAACACATTTTTGTATACGACAGGTTATGTGAACCTTGGTTACCGTCTTTAAAGGTAAAGCCTTTGATACCGTCAACCATGATGTACTTCTGCGAAAGCTGTCGGAAATTGGTTTCTCTTCTAAGTCGGTTATAATTATTTTTTATTAGCTACCTGAGGGAGAGGAAACAGTTTGCCTCATACGGTATATTTCAATCTGCACCTTTTCCCGTATATTCCGGAGTGCCACAGGGCTCAAACCTTGGTCCACTCCTCTTCACCATCTTCATTAATGATGTCGCGAGGGTTATAAAATTTTCGCGTTTTCTTTTATTTGCAGATGATCTTAAATTATTCCTTGAGATGAAAAGCCACGAAGATTGCCTCCATCTCCAGTCAGATATAAATAATATCGTCCGCTGGAGTAAAACCAATCAAATTTATTTCAATATCTCTAAATGCGTAATTTTATCTTTTACGAGAGCATTGCGTACTGTTTATTACAGATACACAATGGATAACCAGCAAATTAAGCGTGTTTCAACGATAAATGATCTTGGTATCGTTTATGAAAGTAGGCTGACTTTCCATGCTCACATCGAGAAAATATGTGAAGTTGCACTGAAAATGTTGGGATTTATTCTCCAAACTGGTAGAGTTTTCAAGAATCCCTATGTTTTGCGAATTTGTATAACTCATTGGTCCGGAGCCGGCTCGAGTGTGGCTTGGTGATATGGAGTCCCCACGAGGCGAGATACTCGCTCATGTTAGAGAGGGTTCAGAAAAGATTTCTGAGATATCTCTACATGAGGGAGTTTGGTAGCTATCCGTGGCTTTATCCCACTGCATTCCTCTTGGGCATGCTGGGGACCAATAGTTTACAGATAAGAAGGGATGGGTGCACACTTACCCATTCGTTCAGACTTATCAGGGGATTCTTTGAGCATTCCGTCATCTTGAAGGTTATCCATCTTTATATTCCGGATGGTTATCTTCGACAGCGTCAGCACAGACTGTTTTATCTCCCAACATGCAGAACCAACCTGCCTCTGGTGATGCCGGTGGGGAGAGCAATCAAACTGCCGAACATGATCGCTTCGGAGATCGATGTCTTTCATATTCGTGATAGTACATTCAGAAGACAAATACTCTTGACTTTGGATAGTATCTTGTATTCCTAATGTCGAACCATCTCTCATGCGTTCCTGGTATTATATATTTATTATGTTTTACCTGTTCTCAATAGATGCCTTAAACTATAAAAAATGTTTGTAATGTCTTTTGAGAAAATAAACTGATTTGATTGATTTGATTGGTTACTGTATACAATTTTTTAACTTTTGACTTTTGATAGGTAGCTAGTCTTTTGCCATTTTTATTATCATTCTACCTGACCATGTACATAGTGAGATTTTTTCACATCGAATCGAACCCAAGACTTGTAGTGCGGTAATCATAGCTGTTGTCACTACAATAGAATAAACTATTAAATAAATAAAAACGTGGTTTTTATTTTTATTTTACGCGGCTGCTGTTTCGTCAACCTATGTTGACATCATCAGGTGTTACATAATTGTAACATCTGATGATGTCAACATAGTTTGACGAAAGTTGTCGCGTAAAATAAAAATAAAAATACAGTTGTGATACATAAAACAAAGTTTTTTAATTTAATGGTGTATAACGTTAAAGTATCATAGTGTTTTGGCTAAAACAATGAACTATTTACAATAGAATTATTACGATTTTTTTGTAGTTGGCGAAAAAAAGGTTGCCGAGTCCTGCATCTCCTTATATTTCACACCATCGTCGGTGATATACACAACAAACGTTTTACCAGCTTTATCAAAAAATCTGTTAAGTAACTACTACTCTTCTAACATTCGTTAAATTTGATTGTTAGCAAGCAAACTTTTTTTACTAAAGCATATCATGGAAATCTTTATTTCATCAAAAAAATAATAATTTAAGGTAAAAATTTACTTTCAAAACTATTTTTCTTCTTCTTCTTCGATGGCCCTACAGCCCATATCGAGCATTAGCCTCCAGTATTCTTCGCCTCCAACTCCTCCTGTCCTTCACTTCGACCCTCCAATCTGACACTCGTAACAATTTCACCCCATCTCTCTCAACTTCATCCTCCCATCGCAGCCTTGGTCGTCCAATTGGTCTTCTACCACCTGGCAATCTTTTTGGAGTTCTCGATGACGGCATCCTCTGCACGTGACCGGCCCATCTCAGTCTATTCAGTCTGACATGTGTGGAGAGACTGGAAACTTTGTAAATATGGTACAGCTCGTCATTATGCCGCACTTTCCAGCCTTCACCGTCATTCACAGGTCCTAGAATTCTGCGCAACACCCTTCTCTCAAAAGTATCCAGTCGCTCTGCGGATTTCGCTGTCATTGTCCACGCCTCACACCCATAGGTCACCACTGTTCGGATGATTGTCTTATACAGGGTGATTTTGGTTTTCATGTGTACGTTTCTTGATTTGAGCACTGGTAGTAGAGAGAATATTGTTTTGTTGCCAATTGTGATTCTTCTTTCGATTTCCTTGTGATCTTCGTTTTCTTTTGTTATAGACGAGCCCAGGTAAGTGAAGTCCTCCACCATCTTAAAGTTGTATCTATCCTTGAATCTGATGGTTCGCCGTGAGTTGCATTAATTTCATAGAGACGATCTTCGTGATCGAGTGGTAAGTACATTGACTGCCACTCCGAAGGTCCTGGGTTCGATTCCCGGCGATAGCAGGAACGCATGAGAGATGGTTCGAAATTAGGAAGACAAGATATTCTCTAAAGTCTAGAGTATTTACTTTTGAATGTACTTTCACTAATATGAAAGACGTCGATCGATAGATTTATCCTTTACATCGATTTGACTCGCGCTGTAATGTATAAAGAGCGATTCAACAACACAATAATAATAATAATATGTATTTTAACCATTCGTCAGGCACAACTTGATTACATCCCAAAATATTTTTTAAATGAAATAACAAAAATCAATTGTATCTCAATAGAGACGAATATGCAAATTGGAAACAAAATATGGTTGATCGAGGTGTTAACAGGACTTATGACCTGTCATTGGTTGGGTTAAGCGCACGCTTTATGTAATACAACATTCCCCATTCCACCTTCTTTCTTATGACCACCATGTCTGACAAATTTTTGGAAGTTGTAGGTATATATGTTAATCGGCAACACCAACCTTTGCATGGTAGTTTATTCAATCTACACACTAACGCCATCTATGAAGATTGTATTTTAAGCACTAAGCAGAATATCTTTTGAACGCAGTGTGAAAGGCTACCGCCATTTAGCGCATTGCTAGAAACCGCCTGGAGATGTCACTCCAATCTATATGCTATAATTTTGACCAGTTTTTGTTTTTTACAACATTTTGAATGTGGTAGTTTATTCAATCTACACACTAACGCCATCTATGAAGATTGTATTTTAAGCATTAAGCAGAATATCTTTTTAACGCAATGTGAAAGGCCACCGCCATTTAGCGCATTGCTAGAAACCGCCTGGAGATGTCATTCCAATCTATATGCTATAATTTTGACCATTTTTTGTTTTTTTACAACATTTTGAATGTAATTGATAAATTGTACAATTGATTCTTGAATTGATAGCCCGCAATGGGTGAAATCCAGTTGTTCGTCTACAAGTATTTGTATACATTCAAAATGTTGTAAAAGAAATAACGAAGTTTATTTTCCACTGCCGAATTTTATTTACTCAATGTAATGAAGATTTCATAACTTCGTCATCAGAATAACTATTTATTGTTCTTTATTTATTGTTTAATATCTTCGAAACAATGACTGCGTGTAATTTAGTGAGTAAGTTTAAGATTGAATACGTTCCATTGCCGACACAATAATTTTAAGTTAGCATAAGAATAGGACTTTTATATAGAAGAAAAAGATTCACATTTACAGAAAGGATAAATGTATGTATTTAAAAATTCACTCGAAGAAACCTACCTCCGTATTATACCATCAACCGTAAATATTCCTAGGTACGTCTTCTTTGAAATATTAATTCAATGAAGGCTTCCATTTTAGAATACAATCTAACACATACAAAAAGCAGAGTTTTCCAAAATGTGGGTCGTAATATTTATAAAAATTTAGAGATTTAGGAGCTCGTTAGTTTATATCATTTGCCTCCGTTCTTCGATTCTATTGAGAACCTCGTCATTTGTGATTTGGTCAGTCCAGGAAATTCGTAATATTCTTCTGTAGCACCACCTCTCAAAGGCTTTCAGTATGTTTCTATCTCTTTGAGTTAAGCACCATGTTTCACAGCCGTTTATCAAGATGTTCCATACGTCTTTATCTTCTTCTTCCTCAGCCTATTCCCGTCCACTCCTGGACGAAGGCCTCCTCCATTCGCTTCCATGTCACTCTGTCTTGTGCAAACTGCATCCAGGTTATTCTGACGTGTCTGTTCAGATCATCCTTCCACTGAAGTTGAGGTCGCCCTGCACTTCTCTTTACCGTCCACGGTCTCCAAGTCAGCAGTTTTCTTGTCCATTTTTCATCTGAGCTTCTGGCTACGTGACCTGCCCATTGCCATTTTAGAGTCGCCACCCGGTGGATGATGTCAGTGACCTTTGTTTTTTCTCTCACCGTATCGTTTTTGACTCTGTCTCTTAGGCTTATTAATAACACGGCTCTTTCCGTGCCTTTTTTGTCTCTCGTAGTTTCTCGGCACTTTGTTTGGACAATGTTACAGTTTCAAGACCAAAAGTACGAACTGGCAGAACCCAGGTTCCACACATTCAATATGTAAATAAAATAAAATAAAATCTAACTTATAAAGCAAAGGTCACTGATATCATCCACTTCAGTGGATGATATCAGTGAGTAAACATAGCAAAACAGAATCGTAGGAGATAGGTAACTTTCTCAAGGCAATTTCAGAAAGATGAACCCAAAAGATCAGCCATATTATGCATCATGAGGATCTCCGGCATGACTTAATAGAGGTGATGATTATAGGGGCACTCCAACGGAAGTATCTAACCACTTATGTGGGACAAAGACTGCGTCTCATATGTTGAGATGAAGAGGACTGCAGAATACTGAGCGCAGTGAAGAACGAGGTGCAAGACTTTGCTGCAAATGAATTCCTAGGATTGCGATGTAGAAGAGTTTATTTTATATTAAGAAATTTATGTTACGACTGAATTTTTTTTTGTTGATTTATCATGTTCATAATGACGTTTTTAATAAACATTGCGTCATATTGTTACATATATATGTTTTACACCAATTTTTCAATTAAGTTTTTTATTCTTTTTTTAGGAACTTTCTCTAAACATCTACACATTTAATTACTATGCGAATACCTCCACATATTACAGGCTAGTTAGTTACATATTGTATTGTAACATTCACATCAATTTGGTAATTAAAAAGGTCAACCCAAAAACATTTTTTAAAGTATGCTTTTGCATGAAGCTGTCGATTTGTGGTGTGACATCTTTAGAAAAAAATAATAAAACATATGTTTTTTTTCTCTATGCAACAGATCGTTTGAACCCAATTACCGTATAACATTTGTTTTTAACTATTCTATTGATTCTCATGAGATGTGACAGGTAGCTAATCTACCGCTACTTTCTACACCAGACCAAAGAGAGTGTGACAACCACACAGCCATCGCCGAAAATCGAACCCGGGACCTTCGGTATGGAAGTCAGAGCTCTTACCACTTCATGAAGGTCGTCACTTTTGTATTAACACCACTTTATTTGAATTTATTAAACTACTAAGCTGTTTTGCTCCAATCTTAATATCATCAGAGTAGCAAAACCAACAAAAGAATCAACCAATCACAAGGGTATACCTACAATGTTAGTAGAGAAAGAGGAATTTAAAAATACTATCTATTGCTTACATAACTTCCGTATCTTTGTTGTTATAATGTTATCACATAAAATGTTCTACGATCAATACCGAGGTAACATGGTTTCTACATAAAATAGTTTGAGAAGCAGGTGACGGGAATATGGGGTGTGAGCGCTACAATATTAACATAATATTTTCCATCTTCTGAGCCCGTGTTAGCGGTCCTATAAGAAGGTATCTGCCGGCCCTATAAAGAAGGTACCTACTTTATTATGTGGGGATCGTAATATCGAGTGTTAGTATCATTTAGTGCCGCTAGGTGTGTCCGGCCGCTTCCTTTAATGGCGCCATAATAAAACGGTATAACCCTTTCGGCCCGAGACAATGTCGGACCATTCTGCACCTACCTCACTTATCGGAAAGCAAATTGCGATGTTAAATTTAATAATAAAGGAACTTTTGCGTGGAAAGGTTCATATTTGGGAAAGTATACGCATCGAGCCGAGGTTTGGTCTTGGCTTAATAGCAGGTATTAAGGAGATTTTAACTATTTTAGATTAAATATATAATAATATTAATACACTTTCAAAAATGTTTTTGAAACAATAGAGGAAGACCGAGGAAAACGTGGCACGATCAAATTAATTAATAATTAATATTAAATATTGACCACGTGAGGAGTCGTGCATGTATAAATGTGGAGGAAGTGAGAGAAGTATGTCACGAAAGGGCAGTTTGGGGGTTCATTATTTTTGTTTGACCCTTTCGGAGAGACGCCGTGTTGGTTAGTGATGTTTAATCTATACATGGACAAGTGTATGGAATAATTAGATGGCATAAACGCTGGTGCGAAAATGAACGATATGTCCATCAGCTGTTTGCTATATGCAGACGACGCTGTTTTAATCGCTGACAGCATGGACGATCTACTAATCCTAGTGTAAAGAATGTACGAAGTATGCAATAAGTATAAACTTGTGATGAACGTGTCAAAGTCTAAAGTTATGGTAATTGAAAAGGAAGAATGTATAACGGATTGTGATATAAGTGCGAACGGTGAGAAAATAAAACAAGTTACCGAATTTGTCTACCTGGAAAGTATGTTTCCAAGAGATGGAAAAATGGAGACAGATATCGGTTGTATTATATTATAAGAAGGGTTGGAGCTGGAAACAAAATAAATGTTGCACTCAAAGTTATTGCCGCAAATAGAAATATATCAACTGAAGCAAAGATGGCAGCGCACAATAGAGTTCTAGTCCCGACCCATATGTATGGAAGCGAAGCTTGGATGAAAGTAGGATAAATGCCGTAGAAATTAGGTCACTAAGAAGGATGTGCGGTAAAACAATGTATGATAGAATATCTAATGATGAAGTGAAAAATGGAATGTAAGGCGGATGAACGCGTGATAAATAAAATTAAGAAAGGGTCACTAAGATGGTTTGGACATATGGAACGAATGAATGAGGGAAGAATGGTTAAAAAGATATATACAAGTAGTGTGAATGGGAAAAGAAGTCGAGGAAGGCCAAGGAAGACAGCATGACCAAATGAATCAATTATTGCAAGGCGGCCATGTCCGAAGTAGTAACCATCGACGAGCGTGCATGTCACGATGTGTGAATGTAGAGGCGCGAGAGTTTTGTCAGGATAGAACAATGTGGCGATTCATTGTCTCTGCCTTCCCCTCCTGGGAAACGGCGTGATGGTTAGTTAGTTAGTTAGTTAGTTTTCTTCTTCTTCTACTGCTTTATTTAGGACTGTGTCCTGTTATTTCTCGGAGCCTGTTCCTGAGATACAGATGTTCAAATGTCTCGCCATTTTTTGGATGGTCTTCCTGCTGGTCGATTTCCTGTTGGTACTTTATTTGCGGCTATATTGATCACTCTTTCAGAACATGCTCTTTCCACATTAGTTAGTAATTTTTAATTGTATCTCAATAGAGACGAAGACGTAAACTGGAAACTGAACATGGATGATCAAGGTGTTTACAGGACTTATGACCTGTCATTGGTTGGGTTAAGCGCACGCTTTATGTAATTACAACATTCCCCATTTCACCTTTGTTATTTGTGATCATGCATGACAAATTTTTGGAAGATGTATATATACTTCAAAATCCATATTTATCTTCACGTGGCAGTTTCAGTCAGCCATCTATGTAGATTTGGTTGCACTAGTGAATTTTTTCAAGAATTAACCTATACAACCGACCCACTAACGCCATCTATGGAGAATGATTTTCGGCATTTAGCAAACTACCTTATTAACACAATGTGAAGGCTGTTGACCAACATATTGTTAGAAGCCGCTATTATTCCATTCTATATACCAAAGAATTAGTTAGTAATCTTTATTATTTTGTTCATAACACTTGAATTCGCACTACATAGAAGTGGTCAGTAAATAAAACGGGATATCCCAAACCAAATATCGTGCAGGTCATTTAAAACCCCAATGTAATGTGTCTAAAGAATATGAGAATGCAATAAGGCAGACTCCACTATTCATTGCTGTTGTGGGGTTGGGTTCCCGCTGATTTATATTCTAGTGTTGCTAGGTTGTTTGCTTTTATTCTCCTTACTACACATTATATTTTTCTAGCAAAGATCCCATAAAACGACAATTTATATAAGATATGGCAACTTTTTTTTAAGCTTAATGCGTTTCTTGGGTGTTAACCGGGAATTTATTAGCAAATAATATTAACTTCATTCTTATAAACACCCTATAAACTATTTTCTTTTGCAGTTATTTTTTGAGAGAAGAAAATAAAGAAACATGTGCTTGCATCTTATTATTTATGATAAGTATCAAGGTGCAAGAAAAAAATAAGAAAATATAGTAATATGAAATTTAAGGCTAAACTTTTACACTTTGGAATTGAAAAATGGTGGTCTTCTCCCAACACGAGGTGTTGGGAGAAGGCGGGTTTCCTGACTGAGGAACATCTGAGAGTGGACGGGGCTGAGGATCGTGGGGGAGCTGTTCCGAGCTGCCCAGGACGGGGAGGCCTACTCAAGGGTGATAGTCAACGTTGGGGAGACCTGACAGGACACGGAAAGAAGAAGAATTGAAAAATAAAGATGTTTATTTTTCACTTAAATATTAAATATCGCGACATGTTTCGGAGGAGACCTCCATCTTCAGTTGTAAATATATTATATAACAAAAAACTAAACAAGGAAAGACGTATTAAAACGCATTTAAAAATCGATAAAATCAATTTGAATTAAAAAAAAATAGCATGGACTAATTTCTTTACAAAATAATCATTATTTATCAACAGTAATAATACATAATTATTATAAGCGGTAAGATAATATTGTAATTTGGAAAAAACATGTATTTGAAAAGACATATTTTGTTTAGAAATTATAAATAATTGATTAATTTGCGCTGAAAATATTATTGGGAGCGGAAGCTTGGAAGACTAAAAGTAGAAAGGGTAATTAAGGAGAAAGGAGTAAATAGAAAAATCTAGTTATTAACGATGCTTTCTGCCAATTTCACCGACTTGAAAAATTCTAAAAATTCTTGTTTGTTTAATTTAGTACTGTTGTTAATAGTGTGAAGAAATGTTCAGCCTTTTCTATCAAAAGATGAATTGAATGTTTGATGGATATATTGACAAGGACGACCTTCGTGGTCCAGTGGCAAGTGCTAAGACTGGCTAGACCGAAGTTGCCGGGTTCAATTTCCGGCGATGGCAGTGTGATGACACTGTATTTGGTCTGGTGTAGAATTCACGTGACAAT
Source organism: Lepidostoma basale (assembly GCA_022606425.2). NCBI lineage: Eukaryota > Metazoa > Arthropoda > Insecta > Trichoptera > Lepidostomatidae > Lepidostoma > Lepidostoma basale. The sequence goes on along the minus strand of JAHDVF020000331.1, from coordinate 1,588,143 downwards.
AAAATGACGATAGATTAGCTACCTATCACATGTCACGATAATCAATATGAAAGCAATTCCCGTTTACATCCATTTGGCTCACTCTGTAATGTGAGAAGAGCAAATTCAACAAAATAATAGTAACAATAATAATAAAAAAACTAACTAAATAACCAACACGCCGCACTATGGGGCGAACAGCTCATTTTCATCCTAAAATTCGATTACTTCGAAACAAATTAGAATATTGACACAAAATTTGGAGGAAATAATAATAAATTAATACAAATTTATTATCTATAAAAATATCTATAATTTTATTCGTAGTATGAATTAGAGGTCAGCAACAATACACTTTTTAGACCAAAAAAAAAAAATTATCTTATGTAAGAAAAACACATGGATTAGGGCTTATAAATACGTTATAATACATAAAAAAAACTGTAGTTTATAATAAAACGTTACATTATAAAAATTATGCCACTTTCATGAGTGTATTTTTTTAACAAAGATGTTTTCATCTCACTGTTTCATTGTTCAACTTAATTTTTATAATTCTGTATTTAAAAGTGCTTTAGCCTCGTCTTCTAATTCCATTACTGATGTAGACATACTATTGCTAGAAATATATGGATCTGAACTGTACAATAGAGTGTGAAATACGTCTTCATTTGTTGATGACCGTGAACATTTTCTTGCGTGGTGGAGGCGATAATACTTGTAATCTCGAGCATCTTCTGAAAGCTGTCCCAATGGTAGTAAAGAGTGATGTTTTATAATATTTTATCCATGTACTAGGACCTCATGTACAGAAGCAGGCATAAAGTACCATTCGTACTCTTGTACAAAATATTCGGCCGTTGTTTTTGCATAGCTTCCGAATTGTTTTGCGTTTATAGGTTTTCCACTTGCCATAGTTTGTAAAATGATGTAAAATCTCTTGATAAGTTCCTCTTTTACTCCAGTTATATTTGCACTACATGTGTAATTAGAAAAAACCTCCTTGCAGTATTCCCGTCATTGGAATTACCACTTCCTTGACGAGGTTTGTCGATAATTATTTATTATTATTATTTTAATGAATAATAAATGTCGCTTTGACGCAGGTAAATTGCGTTTTAGTTAGGTTAAAATTATTATACAAAAAAGTTTCTGCAATTGAAATATGTTTTCCGTAATCCACAAAAGCCATGCAAAGGTCGTGGTCGTTGATCTTTATTATCGACATTTTTTTAAAGTTTCAATCAAAAAATTAAAATATGTTTTACGTTAGTACTTCGTATAAACGAAAAGTGTTTATATGTATATCAGAAACTGAATTTACAGCCGTATAAATACGTTTACAAAGTTAAACTACAGAAAAATGGAATGTATAAAAAACAAAAAAATATTTTTAAGAATATCGGAGGGGAAAATATTTTGTTCTAAATTTCTATTTACCATTGTAATCGTTGGTTATTGATAGATAAATTGTTAATCATGATCTCACAATAATAAAAACCATTCCATAAATGCAAGATAATATTTAAGTTGACACATATTAAGACTTCCCGCAGATAAAAATAACCACAAAATAAAATTATAATAATAATGATTATCGGTATAATAATACGTGAAAAAAATATTGTGCTTGTTGAAAATAAGCTAGTTAATAATTTAAAACCATACTAAAATTTATTTGTAAATTTTAAATAATAAAAAAAATATATATTGCATCCATACATTTTTCGGGTAAAGTTTCCTTTTCTAGAAAATATTTTTTTTCTCAAATTGGCGCAAGTAGGCGCACGTTTTTATTTCTGTTTCTCAAACAAAACTTATTATTTATAATTAATCCAACTTTCGGCAAAATTCGCTAGTAACGAAAAGTTTCGTGAAAGGTGAATGTTAAAAATATTTTTACTTGTGTGTTTCAAAATTTATAATAAAAAGTTCGTAAGCTGTATTAGAAATAAAAAAACGTTTTAGGATAGAAAAATCTAGTACTTAATGCAAACAAAACAAAATTAAAAATTGTTTTCCATGAAAATGCTTTATACGAGGATTTAAAATTTCACTTAAAATTACTTAACAAACGATTATTCGAAAACATCCAACTTTAAAGTGTCATAATTAATTAACGGAGCGATACGAAAAATTGGTGTTTTTTTTCTGAAAAATATACAGTTTTAGCATTATGAATCAATTGTTATTTTAATTCTAGCATATATTTGATAAAATTGAATTTTAGGACGATTTAGGTCCGGCCGCCCGATAGTGCGCCGTCTCACCGAAGGGGTATTCAGAAAGAATGACTGCCACACTTTTCTTTCCTGACATATTTCTCCGCTTCCTCAACATTCATACATCGTGTCATGTACGCGAGTCGATTTCTCTGACTCCCCACGTGGCCGACATTCAATTTTTGATTTATTTGATCGTGCCACGTTTTCCTCGGGCTTTCTCTTTTTTTTAGTTTCATTTACATCGTTAACATATATTTTTTTTGCTATTCTTTCTTCATTCATTCTTTCCATATGTCCAAACCATCTAAAGATCCTTTCATTGTTTTGTTCATAACACCATCATTCGCACCGCATTCACTTCGTATATTTTCATTCGACACTCTTTCATACATAGAGTACCCACACATTCGAATAACAAGAATAATAATGATAATATTAAACGTAAACATATAAAGTGACACAATGAAGTTTTACTATATTTCCCAAGCGGCTGGAAAAATTCAAATATTGGTATATTCTAAAAGCTCGTAAAGCCATTTATATATAAGTACTTATGTACGTTGACTGTAATATAATTTGGTTAAAGAAACAACACTTCGGAATGCAGTTAAATCCCAGAACGAATTTTCATTAACGAAATAACACCATGCAAGAATGCGCTTCAGAGATATTTATGTCTTGGTATGTGCTGTACTCTACTGTAACGAGAATGTATTTATTTTCCGTTTGTTTCCTTGCCGCCCGATGGAATTTCGCTTAAAGATATTTATAGGAGCATCTAAAATTTCAATTACTGTTCCCACTTATTAAGCAATAAAATATACTATACAATATAAAGATTTATGTATGGTATAATGTATGACAAATTGTAAGAACTTGATAATAATGTATGACAGATTGTGGCATAAGTGCAAACGGTGAGAAATTAGAGCAATTTATTTATATAGGAAGCATGTTTACAATTTATTAGAAATAATAAATTAGAAAGGTCTCATATTTGGGTCATGTGCTAATGGGAGAAAAATACCACCTCCTTCGACTGATATTAGTTAAAGTGGAGGGACGTCGAGGAGTTGGCAGAAAGCAGCTGTCCTGGCTGCGGAACATCAATAAGTGGACAGGAATAACAAGAGTTCAGAACCTGTTCCAAGTGGCGCAGGATAGAGATGCCATGGCTGTAGTGATCGCCAACGTTGGGGGGACCTGATACGGCACCGAAAGAAGAATAATGTTTACAGATGGAAGAATGGTGTGAGACATCGAAAGAAGGGTCGGTGGTGCAAACAAAATAAATGACGCTCTCAAAGTCATCTGCAAATAGAAATATATCCACTGAAGCATAGATGGCTGTACTTAATGTAGTTCTAGTGCCAATCCCTATGTATAGAAGTGAAGCTTAGATGAAGTAGAATAAATAGTGTAGAAATGAGATTACTGAGATGAATGTGCAGGAAATCGATATATGATGAAATGTAAGGCAGATGATTGCATCATATGTAAAATTAAAAAAGGTTTCTTGAAACGGTTTGGACATGTGAAACGAATGGTGTATACAAGCAGTGTGAGTGGAAAAAGAAACCACGAAATGCCAATGAAAGCATGACATGACCGAATTAATCAGATAATAAAAGGCGGCCACATTCGAAGTCGGAAAAATCAAATCAAATCAAATCAGTTTATTTTCTCAAAAGATATTACAAACAAGTATTATGGTTTAAGACATCTATTGAGAACAGGTAAAATATAATAAATATATTATGTAATACCAGGAACGCATGAGAGATGGTTCGATATTAGGAATACAAGATACTCTCCAAAGTCAAGACTATTTGTCTTCTGAACGTACTTTCACGAATATGAAAGACATCGATCTCCGAAGCGATCATGTTCAGCAGTTTGATTGCTCTCCCCACCGGCATCACCAGAGGCAGGTTGGTTCTGAATGCTGGGAAATAAATAGTTCCGTGTTTGATTCCTGTAAAATCATCGTCATTCTCAAAAATAGACAAAACTTCAAGAAAATAGACGTTTTCATTCGTATTTATTATTCTTTAACACCAATTAAAGATTATTATTATTATACTGGTGATGAAACTTCAAAGGTCAAAACAAACGAATTAATTATTTAATTTTGTTTCTTTTGCAAATACACCCACCCTTCCCTTAGGATGTTGCCTTGGGCCAGAAAATTAATTTGTCTCATTATTATGTCTGCAAAGTTTAATCATTTTTGATTTACGTTCGCATTGTTTCTTTCGTATTTTAAGAATCTTTATTATCTAGTTTTAATGGGTCTACTATTAATGATAAAAAACGCCCTTCTTATTTGTCTTCAATTTGACTACTGATAAAATCCGAAATAGTTATTTAAAAACTGTTAAATTAAATAACTTTGTTTTTGTATCACAATTGTATTTTATTTTACGCGACAGCTGTTTCATCAACCTATGTTGACATAATCAGGTGTTACAATAATATATAATAAAAAATATATTTTTAAATATAGCATTATTTTTTGATATATTATTGTAACACCTGATTATGTCAACATAGGTTGATGAAACAGCTGTCGCGTAAAATAAAATAAAATTGTGTTACAAAAACAAAGTTATTTAATTTAACAGTTTTAAAATGTAAAGGTATCATAGTGTTTCGGCCTAAACAATGAAATAGTTATTATTAATAGTTATTATTAATGAATAAAAAAAATATATACTTATCAAAATAAAATGAAAATCAAAACCAAATCAGTTTATTTCTCAAAGATATTACAAACAACAATTAAGGTTTAAGGCATCTAAAAATGAATATTTTTAATTGAAATCCAAAAAAAAAATTATACAAAATTTCTTTATTATACACCAGAAGATGGCAGCAAGCTGCCTAAACCGGTGGACGATAAACACAAGTGGAAGCAAATTAAATTTATAATAATAAAGAAATTTTGTAAAAAAAAAATTGTTTTCATTATATAGGGCATCTATTGATAACAGTTAAAATTTTATACATAATACCAGGAACGCATGGGAGATGGTCCAAATTTGGAATAACAAGATACTCCCTTAAGAGTATTTGTCTTCTGAACGTACTTTCACTAATATGAAAGACTTTGATCATGTTCAGCAGTTTGATTGCTATCCCCACTGGCATCACCTCACTTTTATACTATTCATTTATTTAGATCCTTATATGCGGTTTTAAAGATGATTAAAATGAAATAAAAATTACGTTATATCAAATTAATTATGAGTGTTCTTAAAGAAAACGGTTAGATATTTTTTGGGAGCGAAGCATTGTAAAGCAGAACACTTATGTTTTTTGGGATCTTGGGAAAATCCGTGTGACTCGTCTTTCTGGACCGACGGCGACGTTTCGGAGATCGTTTGCGTCTCTATCTTCAGGGTGGCTATAAAACTTTTAACTTTTCGGTGTGTATAGTGCTTTAATGTTATATTCCTTTATTTGTATTATTATTATTACCTTTTTGTTAATTTTTATACTCTTACCTTAGTTTTATTTTATTTTATTTTATTTAGTTAAATCTCGTTTCATAAGTCTATAATGTTAACTCTGTCCATTATTTATCTTTGTGGTAACATGTAATTGGCCTTATTTAAGTACTTCTTTTTGAATTTTTATACAGTTATATATACTTATTCGCTGTTTGTTACCCTAAAATAAAAATAAAAAATAAAAAAAGTGTGGTGATATAATGAATTTAAGAAGTATTTTTGACGCTTGAAAGTGAAAAAAAAGAATGTGGAAAATAACAGTGCACATAAAGTAACGGAAAATAGGCTTTGGGAACTCCACAGTGTAAAATAACGAAAGCTGATCAATTATTCATGTAAATATTAACATATTAAAGTGATATCGTTTTGATACAATATATTGTATTAAACATCACTTTCATGTAATACTCGAAAGCGGTCGAGTTCTTGTAAAATCGTTGAAGTAATTTAAACACAAATATTTTATTATATTATACATTTTTTAAGTTACCACTAAGTTCTTCATAAGAAAGTTTGATATCTTTTCGATCATTCTGAACTTCAATTGAATGTTTCGACAAGCAATTAAACAATTAATATCTATTTAAACTAGCTTGTAAGCACATCTTTGTTTTGTATCTTTTAATTCATTCAAAATCTCCTCTTCACACATACATTCCCTCGTTTGAGGGTAATATTATTTTACTAGTAAGTGTAAATCTCTCTAGAGCGGCTGAAACGTCGGACTTCCAGGAGACAGAATTAAATAAATAAATCAGTCTAGCGACACCTAGCGTAACTTTTAGAGATAGTTCTATTGACGTTTTGTATTTGAAATAAATTACATGCTAAATCGGATTGAGTACCAAAACTAGACTGAATTTAATTCAATAATACTTATGATACAAATATACCGGTGATGACTTATGGGATGGAGACTATGACCCTCACCAAGAGAAATGTAGAGAGATTAAGAGTCACGCAGCGTTCCATGGAAAGACATATGCTCGGCGTCAGTCTCCAAGATAAAATCAGAAATAAGGAGATTAGACGCCGATCAAAAATAACGGACATCATGGAACAACTAGCGAGACTGAAGTGGCAATGGGCGGGTCATGTGGCGAAACAAAGTGAGGATAGATGAACCCAGAAGATAATAAGGTGGAGACCGTGGGAAAATAGGAGAAGCGACGGCAGGCCGCAAAAAAGGTGGGCCGACGACATTGCTACCGTGGGCGTGGGGGGAAAATGCAGCTGGCAGAAAATAGAGACGAGTGGAAAGGAAGGGAAGAAGCCTATATCCAGCAGTGGACCGATAAAGGCTGACGAAGAAGAAGATACAAATATTCCACTTGAAATAATAAGTAAGCTGTAAATACATTTCTTCTATATTTGCCTTCAATTTGTGTTGTGAATTCACATTTGAATTTTGAAGAATTAAATTTTGTATTATCACATTTTCATAACACTTTATTTTACGTTTTATGGAAATGATTCGGTTGTGACACAACCTTTTCTTCTCCTTTGGCTGTGTTGGACAATGTACTGAAGCTAGACTAATCAACCGAAAACGGCAGAAATTCGAATGCTTAGGTGGTCCGCTGGGATATCACCGAGAGACAAAATAAAAAGTTTACGCATTTACGGTAGTCTAGGAGTTACTGATATAAATAGTAAGCTTAAAGAAAGGCAGATGAGTTTGTACGGGCATATAAAAAGGAGACTACACAGTAAAGAGAGCTTTGTCTGTGAATCTTCCTCGTTAACCATCCAGAGGAAGACCTAGGAATACGTGGATAATTCAGTGCAATAGCGTCTTCCAGAAAAACGGCTTGATTGAAGGCGATACTCAGACCCGTGAGAGGTACAGCCTGAGATCGAGAAGAGCCGACCCAACAGTCAATGCAGACAATGAGTTGGGATAGCGTCAGGGTGAAGAAGAAGAAGAAGAAAATTCCTAATCATATTAAGTGTCTATTTTAGGCAGTAGAGAGAAATGATTTATAAATGAAATGAAAATGTGTGAAATAAAATATTGTGATTAGAAAAAGGATGAATGAAAAAATCAACGAATAACATTGAATTGAATTCAGCGACTTCGTCCTATAATTTACATGTGATATCTAATGTCTGATTCCCTTAATTCCTGATCCAGTTGAATCATCAGCATATTGCTATTCATCTTCAACTGGTCCCGTATTCCCATAATCAGTAGTATCTTCTCAGTTCATAGAAGTTTTCCGTGGGACGTTATTTTTCTGTTTCAAACCGAGAATTTATATATTTGTTCATTTCTCTCTCCATTTACTCGTATTATCTGTGTAGTAAATATTATAAATGTATTATCATAGTAATTTATATTTAACTTTTGAAAACTTAAATTCGAATGTAATTTTTACTTTCCGTAATTTGTTTTTTGCTCGATTGTTTAGTTTAGTTAGTTTTAAGTAATTTTATGTTTAATTTTTCACAATTTACAATAAGTATATTCACTAGTTATAATAATGTTGAAAATAACTCATGTCATAAATAGTGCTTAAAAGAACTCATGTCATAAATTGTGTTTAAAAGAACCCATGTCATAAATAGTGTTTAAAAGAACTCATGTCATTAATAGTGGGGTATCAGTAATGAGATACTCCCATATTAAATCGTATAAAAAAAAAATAACAAAAAAAAAATTCGTATTACAGTGGAACAGGCATGTAAGAGTATATTTCATTTGACTTATCAACGACTATTTTTCAAATTTGTGTCGTTTCGAATTGAATAATTATAAGTCTTAATTTTAATTTCAAATTCTTAAAAACGATTTTCCATTAAAATGCTAATTAACACGTCGGATCGAATTTAATAAAGTATCAGTAAATATTTTGAAATTAACGATCAAAATACAGCTTTTGTACCCTTCTCAATCGTGTTTTTGATCTTGTTTGCTTTTTATAAAGATAATTAATTTTCTAATAAGGTAGTCGAGTCTTTCGTATAACGACAGATAGTACCTAGAGGTAAGGGAAAATATTTGAAAACATACAGAAGACAATAGTGAATGTTTAATAAGACGGTTTAATTGGGAATACTGGCAAAAAGTACAACATAAAACAAAATAAGTTTAATGTTATATGTGTAAGTAATGTTTATATTAGGATAAATGAATGTTTTAGCTGCTTATTTAATTAGATATACGAGTATAAATATAAGCGGTTTACATTTGTATATAAATGATATTCAGTAAATATTTAAGGAAAAAACATTGAATGGTATCGGTATAGACGTGGATTGGTGTCATTTATGACATTTAACTTGTCGTCATCAGACTTCAATGGCCGTCCGGTACATGGTTTATCAATTAGTGAAAAATCCCCAGATCGGAATTTTGTAAACCATCTTCGTACCTTTCGAACTTTGATGACATCTGCTCCATACACTTCGCAAATGTTTTTGGTTGACACACTCGCGGTATTGTCTTTACGGAATTCATAAAGTAAACAATGACGTAAATGCACTTTATCGACCGACAATTTGAAAAAATACAAGGGCTCTTCACTGTACTCTGGCCAGGCTAAAACTGAATAGAAAGTAGAGGAAAAGCATCCTTCATACAATGGAATCATTTAAAAGAAGATAGGTACTATTCATCATTTCTGAAGAATTTTTTTTTACCTAGGATCTTATAAAACGGTCATAACTTTTGCATCAACCCATAGTAAATCAAATAAGTAATTAAAGGCTTTTTGAAGATTGTTGTCAACCAGTTCTGGCTTTTAAAATTCTGTAAATGTCTAGAATACAGTAAGTGATACAGTAAAACGGTAATTAAGAATTTAGTAAGTGTTTGATTTTAAGATTTGTCTATAATATGACGACTGGCAAAATTAATAGGTATATATTCCCAGGTGACCGAGGATAAGTTATCTTTCATACTACTCACCCTCGAAATACTGTGCCATGTGTGTGCTTAATTATTCAGGTTGCTTTTGTGCCGAACCTCAGAGCTAAGGGACTGATTTATTGATTAATTATTTAGTATAATGACTTCGCTTTGGCTCAGCTGGGTGGGGATTCAATCAGTTTCATCCCTTCTCGTTTGTTCTAATGAATACTCCAAGAAAAAAATATACTCGTATATCGTCCAGTCACGAGAAATTCTTAAAATTCATTTTGTGATACGATTACTTTTGTTTTGTTCGCATACCGGGAGATTTATATGGAAATCTATCACACCGTTTCTCCTGAAGGGTAGACAGAGAGGATAGACCACCATACTGCTCTGTTTTGATATATCTCTAGAGCTTTCTCTCCTTTCATACATCTTAACATGCACGCTCGTCGATTTTTTCAACTTCGAATGTGGTCGCTTTTCAATATTTGAATAATTTGGTCATGCAATGCTTTTCTTGGTCTTCCACGACTCACTTTCCATTCACACTGCTTGTGTAAAACAATGTAATCATTATTCTAATATTACTATAATAATTTTACATATGATGCAATCATCTGCCTTACATTTCTTCTTTATTTCATCGTTAGGTATTCTCATATATCGTTTTCCCACACATAAGTCTCAGTGATCTCATTTCTACGGCATTTATCCTTCTTTCGTCCCTCTTTTGACAGCTCCAAGCTTCACTTCCATACAAAAGGGATGGCACTCCATTATGATCTCCCGCTTTCATGTAAAACAGTGTCTTCCATGTAAATATAAGAGCTGTTTCATACGTGAGGAATTATAACAATGACCATGAACATTAAGATGGTTTGGACACATGGAAGGAATGAATGGAGAAATAATTTAAAAAAATGTATATGTTTACGATGTAAATGGAATAAATACGACACGATGTTGAGGAATCGAGAGAAGTGTGTCAACTGAGAAAAGTGTGGCAGTCCATTTTTTCTGCCTACCCCTTCGATGAGACGGCGTGATGGTTAGTTAGTGAGTTAGTTTAATATATAGGGTGTTTTTTTGAAAGGTATACAATACATATTCAAAATCCATTAAAATAATTTTATTGTCTATGATATTGCCTTTATTTAAAAGATAATTTTATGCTATTATTGTTTAAATATGATTTTGGGCAAATGAGCGCCACGGCTAGCTCGAATGAAGCGCAATCGTGAAATCCATTTTTCGACAATTGTCGTCTTTGTGGATGCGTATTATCCACTAGAGTGTACGTGGTGCGAAAACGATTCATGGTCTTCCGAATAACTTGCTTGGATGGACGATTATGTCGATCGTAAAATGGACGTAGTGCACGATAAGTTTGGCGAACCGAACTATGATTTTCAAAATAAATTTACATAATTTGAAAGCGCTGTTCTGACGTCAGTCTATTTGTAATAAAATGGCAAAACGTATTGACTAGAAATCAACTATCAACTGTTAAATTGACTTTCTGTAAAAATAATGTTGCCAGTTTAAAAACCAAACCTGTACAAAAAACACCCTACATTAGGGTAAAAATAATGTGTATTATCACACCCAACGCAAAACCAAGGTAATGTAATAATCCTAAATAAAGGATTACAATTTTTTTACATACTTTTCTCGTTTTGAATAACGTTTTAAATTCAAACGACCGCTGTATGTTAAATTTTGCTAAATTTGTGCTGTACGACTTAATCTGTGTTCGGTAATTTATTAGTATAAATATTAATAACAATGAATCATAATTACGCGCGTATGTACGTAGAGGCATTACGGCGTGACCAAATGATATTGTGATGTTTCATTATTCAAGATACTCGGGATTGTCATATTTTAGCTCGGCGCTTACGAGCCCGTATTTAGTCATTACCTACCGACACGCCATGAATATTCATGTGATAATATCTGTAATTCAGAATTATTCAAACCGAACACCCAGAAATCAGCGGCGTAGCATCATCATTTATAGCCTTCAGCACGATCTTGGGAAAATCCGTGTAGCCCGTCTTTCTGGAACGACGTTTCGGATATCGTTGCAGTGTGATTTTTATCGTTGTGATTTTTTATTTATTTATTAATTAATTTTTTTATTTGATACACAAATGAGACATTATAAACGAAACACATTTAGGAGACTCATTTCGACACAAAACGGTGGTACAAAGATAAGATAAAACAACATGAGATCAAAAAATCATACATATCAGAAGGAATCCAAATATGTCGACGTCAGTGAGGCAGTACTCTTTCCAGAATATGTAATATTTTTTTTATGAATACTGTCTCACTGACGCTGAAAATTTCCAAATCCGAGATGATTAGATTCAGTGTCCGAATTGCTCTTCCTACTGGCATCACCAAAGGCAAGATAGTTCTGCGTGACGGAGCAAAGAACAATTGATGTCGGCGCTGTCGCAGGTAGTTATCAGGAACAAAAACACCCATTTGCTCCAGAACATAGGGGTTCTCAATAGAGACCCGAATCAATTTGAAAAAATGTGTTGACAGTAATCCTTCCCTCCTCAGTTTGAGGGAGTTATACCCCAGCACACCCAAGATAAATGCCGTTTGATAGAGCCAAGGATATACCCTGTACTTTCTCATGTAGAAGGCTCTCAAGAATTTCTTTTGAACCCTCTCCAATATGAGAGAATACTGAGCCTCATGAGGACTCCATATCACGGCACCGTGATGGTCATAACCACCCTGAAGATGGAGACTGCAACGATCTCTGAAATTCTCAAGATCCCAAAATACAAAACGCTATCAACCGTGAAAACTGCGCCATTATTCATCACGATCATTCATATTTATTGTATTTTTTTCTTTTCATTGTGTCATTTCAGTGTTGGTGATCACTGCGATGAATGTTTTCTCGCCATATTTATTGTTTCTTGAACAGCGATATAAAAATCCATATTAAATAATTGATACTAATGAAATCATATTTGAAATTTTATTATCATTGAAGGAATTGACATGTTTCGCTTTTCTTTGGCAATATCAAATTATTATTTTGTTGAATCGCTCTTTACATTATGACAGCGTGAGTTAAATCACTCACGATGTGTGATAAGTGGCTAATTTTATTGTTATGTGACTTCTACATCAGACCAAAGACAATGTGATAATCAAATTGCCATCGCCAGGAATCGAACCCGGGACCTACGGTGTAAAAGTAGTAGCACTAGCTTTGATGGTGGCATTTCACGACATTTAACAAGTTTTTCTCAGTCAACCTCGACCACGTACTCCATTCACATAGTATACTTTTATACGTATACTTTTTTAACCACCCTCTCTTTATCCATGCGTTCTATGTGTTCAAACCAACGCAGTGATCGTTTCATATTTTTGTTTATAATTCTTTCTTCCGCTCTATTATTCCACGGTGATTTGAAATTTTGCCTTGCATCATTTTTCCATACAAACGTCCAAGGGATCTCATATGTAATATATATATTCTGCTCTCATCCTTTTTCTGCAGTTCCATGCTTAAGGGTTGGAAATAATAATCCATTGACATGATTAAACATTGTTTGTAGATAAGAAAGTGGAGATTAGAAGACGTATTTTTAGGATAGAGTGGCAATGGGCTGAACTTGCATGTCGACGGGATGATGGAAGATGGAGCCAGAGTGTTACTTGGAGACCAAGGTTGGCCCGGAGAAGTGTCGGGAGACAGCCTACCAGGTGGAGCGATGATATTGTGTGGACGGCGGGAAGGGCCTGAAGAACACTGGCAAGACCGAGAGGGATGATGTGGGGGTGGAGAGACGTCCAGTAGTGGATGGAGACAGGCTGACGAAGAACATTATTTGGTTAAAAACCTAACTAACTTACTGCCACACTTTTCTTTCCTGACATATTTCTCTCGCTTCCTCAACATTCATACATCGTGTCATGCACGCGCGTCGATTTCTCTGACTCCGCATATGGCCGACATTCAATATTTGATTTATTTGATCGTGCCACGTTTTCCTCGGTCTTCCTCTATTTCTGGTTCCATTTACATCATGAACATATAATTTTTTTACCATTCTTTCTTCATTCATTCTTTCCAAATATCCAAACCATCTTAATGATCCTTTCATTATTTTGTTCATTACACCATCATTTGCACCGCATTCACTTCTTATATTTTCATTCGACACTCTATCATATACAGAGTATACACACATTCGTCTAAGAGATCTCATTTCTACTGCATTTCTTCTACTTTCATCCTTCTTTTACCAGTTATATGCTTCGCTTCCATACATAAGGGTCGGTAGAAGTACACCATTGTGCACTGCCATTCTAGCTTTTTTGGATAGGTTTTTGTTTGCGATGACAACTTTGTGCACCATTCACATTGTTGCCTGCCCCCCCTAGACGAATGTGTATTCGTCTAAGATATCTCATTTCTTCTGCATTTCTTCTACTTTCATCCTTCTTTTGCTAGTTTTATGCTTCGCTTCCATAAATAAGGGTCAGTAGCACATCCAAATATTTCTAATTTAAATTTAAAAGTACGCCACTGCTTGAACTATTAGCAGTTCTTACCCGGGCTCCAGTGGAATGATAGACATTGTTATGAGGCATTACTGGAGTATATTTATGCTAAATATCTTAATGCACGGTTTGCTCAAATGAAGTGAATTTCTCCCCAGTATCTTTGCGATATTCTGATTTCTGTTCTCAACAAATACCCATGTCTTTATTTCTGTTAATTGAATTATTTTAAGCGTTGGACATCGTTATATCAATCATTTAAAGCTTTTCAATTTAAGTCGCTTTAATAATTTCTGTTTTATTATCAATTGTTTAAACAAATAAAAACTTTGTTGTACGTATAACAATTGATTATATTTTGTCGCAACAGCTGTGTCGCTAACCGATGTAAGCATCGTCAGGTCTTACAATCAACTAAAAAATACGTCTGAAAGACTTAGTGTATACACAATTTTTTAGGAGGGGAAGAAACTGGACATAATATTATAAACATTTATAATAAAAATAATATGTTAACGACGTAAATACAACTTGAAATAGAGGAAGACCTAGGAAAACGTGGCATGATCAAATAAATCAAATATTGAATGTCGGCCGCGTAAGGAGTCGGAGAAATCGACGTGCGTGCATGAAACGACGTATTAATGTTGAGTAAAATATTTTACAAGTAAAATATTTTAAATATACAAAATAATACCAGAAACGCATTAGAGATGGTTCGACATTAGGAAGACAAGATACTTTCTAAAGTCAAGAGTATTTGTCACCTGAACGTACCTTGACTAATATGAAAGACATCGATCTCCGAGGAGATCGCCTTCAGCAGACTAATTGCTCTTCCCACCGATGTCACCAGAGGCAGAATGGTTCTGGCGGCCGGTAGGTAAAACAATCTGTGCTGTCGCTGTCGGAGAAATCTATTAGGAACAAAAAATCAACACCCTCTAGCATGGCCGAGCTCTCGAAATATCTCCTGATTAATTTAAAGAAATGCGTAATGAGATGCCCATCTCCTGATTAATTTAAAGAAATGCGTAATGATAAGCTGTAAAGAATTCGTTCCGAGCATTCCCAAAAGAAATGCCGTGGAAAAGAGCCATGGATAACTACCATACTCCCCCATAACACGCATGTACTCGCATACACATAAATTTATAATGAAGGCTTCTAATAAATATATCAACTTACGCAGCCTATTAATGATTTTAGAATTAAGGATACGTAATAGCTTAATTATTATCTCTCCAGCTACACATTTATAGGTCCCTTCTCATTTGAATAAATCCCTGGCATATCAATTTTCCTGTAATTATGAATTCCCTTTCTTTTAGTTGGAAACGTTCACATCGGTTCACGTAATAATTCGCAAAATCATTCAAACACAAACATTCAGGGCGCTCCCTGGGGGAGGGATAAATAGGGGTGGATTAATCGGTTCAGGTAATTTGTAATTTAGCAATCGTAGTCATTTATTCACTCTAAAGCGTTTCAAATTAAAAATCAGATTAAGACATATCGATTACACAATAAATTTAAACATATCGATTACAAATAAAGCATGCGTAAGACCAATAATAACATATGGCGTCGAAGCAAGGGCAGACACAGTACAACCAAACAAGTTTTGAGGACTTTCGAGATGAAGACACTGAGGACGATAGCATGCAAGACGCTGAGAGATCGCGAGAGAAACACCAGAATAAGAGAGATATGTGAGGTTGATGATATTGATGGAGCAAACAGCGAAAAAGGGACTGGTACGGGCATGTTAAAAGAATGGACACTGCCAGACTCCCCTATATTGCACTACATAATAAACCTCATGGGACTCGTCTTCGTGGAAGACCTCCTAAAAGATGGAAGTACAGCTGGGAGTCTACCTCACAGGAGGAGCAACACTCTGGAGAACAGACCACATAGGTCTACAACAAAGAAGAAGAAGAAGATTACTCAATATTATACGTCCATTGTTTTGGCCAAAACACTAAGGTAATTTAAAATATATGTATTTTTTAAATATGCATATAATATAATATTAATAAATAAATCACTGTAAAACCGATAAAGCAATAGCGTTTTTAATGTTGTATACGAGTATACGTACTTGTACAATGAAGTCTGTTTTCTAGAAGTTTTATTATATTTTATCTGAGTGACGTGTTCCGCCTGTCTATGGTTTTATCATTTTTTTTTCAGTAACGTTAATTTTAAAGGTGAAACATGTTATTTACATAAAATATAATAAATCTTCTGGAAAACAGACGTTTTCATTCACATTAACTATTTAATAGGAATTTTTACTTCATTGTTCAAGATAAAATAAATATCATAGTTCAACATTATTAAATGTTTAAATTTGACTAATAAAATAACTAAAAAACCATCACGCCGTTTCTCCGGAGGGTTAGGTAAAGATAATGGATCTCCACATTACTCGATCCTGACACCTCTGAAGCTTTTTTCACATTCATTTCATTTCATTTTCATTTTAATTTATTTTAATAAAAATTACAAACATTACAGAAATATTTCCAGATCGTTTGCAATTACATTATAAGAATTTAAAAGAGAAGCATAAAAACATATAAATAAATAAAAAAGTTTAAGAATTATAAATAATCATAATATTGATATTGCATCCCTGAGGCAACTCACACTATCACGATATATGTCGACCTACAGGGAATCATACACACACGTTGTTTCCTCCAACTTCTATAAAGCCCGACTTTTAAAATTTGATTAATTTAATCTTGCCAAGTTTTCCTCGGTATCTCACCACTCCATTCTACATTCACATATTTAACGTATACCTTCTTAACCATTTTTTCTTTATCATAAACCATAAAACACTGTGTTTTTGATTGATTCCAGACCCTAACAGCTATATGGATTGGGAAAACCTAATAAGGCGCGGCCAACCTTACGGACCAAGAACTATAACATATAATATTTAAATTCAGTAATAATTTAAACAAAATTACCATTTTTTCAAACATTATATATGAATATGTAAGAGATAATAAAAATTAAAACCCATTGTATTAAACACGAACCTCCAAGAATACCTGTAATACCAATAGTTAAATTCAGAAAATTTTTACATAAATATATGAAGATTATTTTTGTATAGAATCATGTTTACCACCCCTGATCTGTATGTATATAAAGGACTAAGTTTACAATAGTGTTACCAGTCTGTCGATGCCAGCGAGCCTGGCGAAACCGGTCGCTGTCTAAATAAAGACAAAAGTGGAAGTAGTTAAAAAACATCGTTTTATTTAATTATTATTTAAAATGAACTTCCATCAAGAGATTTCAGTAAAATCATTTGATTATATTATAAATTTACATAATAATGAAATAAAACGATGTTTTTTTTAACTACTTCCACTTTTGTCTTTATTTAGACAGCGAGCCTGGCGAAACCGGTCGCTGTCTAAATAAAGACAAAAGTGGAAGTAGTTAAAAAAACATCTTTTTATTTAATTATCATTTAAAATGAACTTCCATGAAGAGATTTCAGTAAAATCATATGATTATCTTATAAATTTACACCTTAGGATGGAGGTCACCTCTGAAACATGTTGTGTCTGATATTTTCATTTTATTTTATAAAAATATTTAAAATAATACTGGCATAAAAACAGTATTGAATTCAATTCCAAGGTTAAAACAATAGATGTCTATACAATAGTTTCTTGTATAGTTCCTCGGGGCATATTTTTTGCTGATTTTACATTACCGGAGCCCCAAAACTAATGATGATTTATTTATAACTGAATTGATACTGGTATCGTAATTACCAAAATAAAGTAAACGTAATAAATAACTTTCTGCTGTTTCCATAATACTCGTATTACGTCGCGAAGAAAAAAAAACATTAACTGCAGCCTTTAATGTGGTCGTACGAGAGAGAAATGAGAAAATTGCCTTTGCAACTTACCTTTTCCAACGATATTTAACGGCGTTAGAGCAACACCGCCATTAGAGACCAATATTTTCAAAGGCGTTGCTAACTTTATTCGTTGCTTTGCGCCCGTTATTGAAAAGCGCCCCCCGTAAAACTACCCCCTCTAGCGACGATCGCGCCCTGGAAATATATTGGCAAATAACGAGAGACCCATGTCATGTAACGACCATTTTTACTGAAGGAAAAATCTATTAAATGCCTCGTTTTACCACATTTTTAAGTCAGCCCATAGTAGCATTAATAAAAAAGATTTATTCGGTGTATCTAGCCCGGGACAGAATCTCCAACGGGAGACAAAGCGACAGGCCCTAAATTTTATAATGAATTGTCTATTGACCAACAACGCTTTCTTATGTTCTGCTTATAATCAATATTATACGAATAAAAATACTAAATACTATATTTTTTGTGAACTTGTATACGAACTATACTTGTATACGAATCCTGGATTTCACCCACGGTGGGTTATTAATTCATGAATTTTAATTGTATCTCAATAGAGACGAAGATGCAAACTGGAAATTGAATATGGTTGATCAAGGTGTTTACAGGATTTATGACCTGTCATTGGTTGGGTTCAGCGCACGCTTTATGTAATTACAACATTCCCCATTCCACCTTTTTTCTTTATGACCATGTAAGATAAATTTTTGGAAGTTGTATATATGTTCCAAATCTATGCTTAACTTTACATGTCAGTTTCAATATGCCATCTGAAACTGACATGTGAAGTTAAGCATAGATTTGTAACATATATACAACTTCCAAAAATTTGTCTTACACGGTCATAAAGAAAAAATGTGGAATGGGGAATGTTGTAATTACATAAAGCGTGCGTTTAACCCAACCAATGACAGGTCATAAGTCCTGTAAACACCTTGATCAACCATATTCAATTTCCAGTTTGCATCTTCGTGTCTATTGAGATACAATTAAAATTCATACTAAATACTCTTCATTGTACCCAAAAAGTCTTCCATTGATGACATTTTCTTTAAATAATAAGCCTAAGTTGATACCATCATCATCGACTGAACGATCGTTTGTTATCATCGAGTTTATGAAGTACGTTTCTTTCGATACAAATCAAAAATATGCAAGAATAAATAAATCAATGGGTAGCTAAAAGGGCAATTAAGGGGCAGACGACCATCGTGGCATCGAGTGGTAAGTAATTTGACTGCCACACCGGAGGTCCCGGGTTCGATTCCCGACGATAGTAATATGAGTTTTACACTGTGTAGAATTCACGTGAAAATAAAATGGCGATAGATTAGCTACCTATCAAATGTCACGAGAATCAATAAAATAGCTATACCCTTTACATCGATTTGGCTCGCGCTGTAATGATGTAAGGAGCGAATCAAAATAAAAAAAAAAAAATATTATGAAAATTTAATATAAATAACAGCAGGTTAACTCGTAGCAGAATATATCTTCGGAGACGAAGTTAAGCTAGAAGCCTTCTTATTTTGCATATTAATCTATGCGGGGTCACCAATAGCTCATCTATATACAGTATCATACAGTCTGCAAAGAAAATGAAATTTACCAAAACTTAATTGTCAATACAACCACAAATTCGTTCAAACTCTTCTTTCTCCTCGCCTCTTCCCGTTACTCGGGGTCGGCTTTTCTTATCATTTGGCGCCAGGTATTTCTTTCGTAGGCAGCTTCCTCTTTAAGGCCTAGGGCCTTCATATCTCTCTGCACATTCGTCAGATAGGTAGTTTGAGGTCTTCCTCTCCGTCTCCTGCTAGACACAGAAATACACTTTTCACTGCGTGGTTGTGAGGTCTCCTCATCACGTGACAATAAACCACCGGAGCCTTGTTTCTGATAACTTTTGTTTTATGGGGGCTACCTTGAAACCTCCCCTCACATATTGTCTTTCAATGTGACTTCTCCCGACCACCGTAACATGTGCATTTCTGTTGTGCGTAAATTTGTTCAAACTCTACTTATTATATTGTTTAATCATTAACGCGAGTATGAAAATATCGATTATAGTAAAATAAATAATTTAAAATTAACGTATTTGAAAAATAATATTACGTTTCAATATATTTTCTGATGAAAAAAAGTTGACATTTCTTCGGCAGTTCCCAATGACTGCCCAATAGACTAAACCAATAAACTCTATCAAAGTAAGGCCCATACTCCAAAAACCACAAAATTTAGGAACGTCATAGTGAACTTGTTAAAAATCCACAGTAACAAGCGAGTTCAGCATTCCGCTTAAATCAGATTATATATTACTCCATTTCTCGTTTTTGTAAAAACTACTCTGGCGCTATCTCATACCGGAGTTTCAGGATACCAAAGCCTCGGGGTCGAAAAATATATTCACGACGATGTTTCACTGTTGAATTTGTTTTTTCATCCGTGAAAATGCCGTGAAAATTTGAATAATTTTTCAAACAAGCGACAAACGGCAGGACCAAAAATCGAAGGCGAATAACAAGATTTCAAAGCGTTAGATCTCAAATACGATTCGTTCGAATAAGCTCTAGGTAGTCAGGTAAATTTTTAGATGTATTGTTAATTTAAATATGTAAGGTTATTTCCTTTCGTTGCTAACGCGAGTGTATAAAAAAAAACGATGCTTAATTTCTTTTTTCATGCACTGTTGTGTGTTGGTGCACCCAATATCGTAAATGCAAATAGAAATATATCGACATAAGCAAAGATGGCAGAAGAAGGATGAACGTAGGATTAATGCAGAAGAAATGAAATCACTAAGAAAAAAGTGCGAAAACAATGTATGATAGAATGTCCAATGAAGAAGTCAGCAATTAATATAAGGTGGATGATTGCGTCCAAAATAAAATTAAAAAAGGGTCACTAAAATGGTTTGGACATATGAAATGGAAAAAGAAGTCGAGGAAAACCAAGAAAGACATACCATGATCAGTGGCGATACTCCCACAGAAGCCCAGAAGCCAGGCTTGCGTAAGAAATTTAGAACCAAAACCCCCAAATCTAAGAAATCGTGCCTCCGCATAAACCAACAACCCACCAAATCACCTTCCATCAATGTTCCCGCCAGACGTAAGAGGAATAGCCACAAGAGCTGAACCTCTGTAAGCGGAAGGTTGAAGAGGTTTTGATTAATAATTTCTTACGCAAGCCGGGCTTCTGGGCTTCTATGGGAGTACCACCATTGAGCATGACCAAATTAATCAATTTCTTTCCAAATTAATTAATTTCAAGTTAAAAAACATCGTTTTATTTAATTATTAATCAATTTCTGAAAGGCGGCCATGTTCCAAGTAATAACAGAAGACGGGCGTGCATGTCACGGTGTGTGTTAATGTGGAGGATGCGCGAGTTATGTCAGGATGGAACAGCATGGCGGTCCATCCTCTCTGCCCACCCCTCCGGAAAACGGAGTGATGGTTAGTTAGTTATTTATTATTTATTGAAGAAAGATGTAAAACTCCATATTAAAAAAATAGTACGAATTAAAACGACATGTTTTATTATATTTTATATATGAATAACATGTTTCGCCGGTCTAAGGCATTATGATAATGCATTTGATTATGACAGGCAAATAATATCATTCGCATAAAGTATAATAAAACTTCTAAAAAACAGATATTTCATTTGTATTAATTATTTGTTAGTTAGTTTGTCTTTCAATTCTTATTAAAAAAAAAATTGTGAATGTATACATATACTTGTATACGAATACTGCATTTCACCCATTGCGGGTTATCAATTCATGATGCTAATGGCGGGGTAGCCTTTCACATTGTATTAAAAAGATGTTCTGCTTAATGCTTAATAAACATAAATCTCCATAGATGGCGTTAGTATGTAGATTATATTTAGATTAATTTTAGAGATTAACATATATAATCAAAATCTTCATAGATGGCACATTGAAACTGACATGTGAAATTAGGCATAGATTTGTAACATATATACAACTTCCAAAAATGTGTCTTACATGGTCATAAAGAAAAAGGTGGAATGGGGAATGTTGTAATTACATAAAGCGTGCGCTTAACCCAACCAATGACAGGTCATAAGTCCTGTAAACACCTTGATAAACCATATTCAGTTTCCAATTTGCATCTTTGTCTCTATGAGATACAATTAAATCACTTATTAATATTGTTTATTTTGTATATTCTGAAATCAATATATGGGAAGCCTTGATTTCCTGAATAACACGGGAGTTAACAAACATCGTTTGTTGTTTCGGTGCTTAATATATATTTGAATGTAAATAGATTCGCAATCGTTCCGATCTCCTATCGCAATTTATATAAGATTCAAATGTAAAAATATTGGGTCTCATATAATATTGTCTTGGGTTTAGGGCAAACAAAACGAGAACGAAACCCTTACATTATTAGTTTTCTTAAGCTCCAGTTTTGCAATGTCGGGATAATATTTGGATGAAGCCGGGGTATTCTGTTGACACAAGACTTTGCCAGGTTATTTTTTAGTTCGCTTCGCCCTCGAGGACACGAGGAGGGGTCGCGAACCTTTTCTTGGTAAAACACATTTATCCCGTTGACGAGGGTTGCGCACCACTAAAGCGATGCTTATGACATGATTTTTAATTAAAATTACATTTAATGTAAATATTAATTTCTGATATGGAAAAAAGCAAGTCAGTTTCATGATTAAATTTTTTATATATTATATATTTTAACTCGTCAATTACGTAACTTTTTTTAGATTGAGTAAAAAAATCTGATACGTAAATTCAAAATTAATTGTTATTACAAGATTTCATAAGGATCGTTATTAAATTTAATTATATGCTAAACATGAAATTAATAAAAAGAGTAAACAAAAGTTTTATAATTAACTAAAAATATTTAAAAAACGAGGCAATTAAATATGGCAATCAGTCTGTGGAGCTCCGTTGGTAAACTGTATGGTAGGATATTGATAGAAAGAGTGAGAAACATGACTTCCGGAAAGATTTGGGATGTGTAGGGAGCTTTTATGAGTGGACGAGGATGCATGGACCAGATTTTTGCACTTCGCAATCTAACAGAGAAGCTTTTGCCAAAAGATTGGAAAATTTTCTGAGCGTTTGTAGATCTGCAAAAGGCGTATGACCGAGTTGACAGAGAAAAGCTATGGAATGTCTAGGCCAAGTATGGAGTAAGCACAAACCTGATACGAGCGGTTGCTTCCCTTTATGAAGGAAGCATCGCATGTCTTCTTTTCCCATTCACACTACTTGTATTATATATATCTTTTTAACCATTCTTCCCTCGTCCATTCGTTTCATATACCCAAACCATCTTAGTGACCCTTTCTTAATTTTACTTATCACGAATTAAATGATTATTTAAATAATCACGCATTCTTGAAGTGAATCATTCACAAAAATGACGCTATAAAAATTACCATTATCATCACCATCGTCATCATTATCTACAAACAATGATGAATTTATGTGCTTTTATTATTTGGAAAATACTCATTAAAAAGAATTAAAACATGTGTTTTCTAGAAGTTTTTTTTATACTTTATGGGAATGACATGTATCGCCATTATCTAATGTCAAACATTTGATAATGCTTTAGCAAGGTGAAATGTGTCTTTCTATAAAATTTAATTGTTTTTCTAGAAAATATATTTAACATACATCTCTTGCTTCCTCTATATTCAAACATCGTGTCATGCACGCACGTCGATTTCTCAGACTCTTCACGTGACCGACATTTAATAATTGATTGATTTGATCATGCCAATTTTTCCTCGGCCTTCCCAAATTTCTAGCTCCATTAACGTCGCTTACATATACCTTCTTCACCATTCTGTCTTTACTCATTTATTTCCATGTGTTCAAACCATCTTAACGACATTTTCATTATTTTGTTCATAACACTTTCATTCGCACCGCATTCACATCTTATATTTGCATTCGACTTGATTGATTGATTCATGTACAGATTTATCACACATTCGTCTTAGAGATCCTCTTTCTACTGCATTTATTATACATTCATCCTTCTTAAGCCAGTTCCATGCTTTAATTCCACGTGATTAATGAAATTATGAAAATTTTAACACTATTATTTATTTTTCTATCTATAATGTTTTATTACTGGTGACCCTGAGTGTGCCTCTCACATTAAGAATTATTTAGTAGTACTAAAGCGGAGAAAGAATAGGAAATCACGAAATCGATTCAACCGTATTATTTCATCTAATGAATAATTTGCTCGCTTAAAATAATAAAGAATAAATTTGATCTTTCCCTTAAAAATCGTTCTCCCAGATTTAATAGGAAGGATTTGTTTTATTTATGAAGATATTTTCTAAGAAAATAAAAAAAAAATTAAATTCCATCCCTTAGTAAATATTAATTTAAAACACATAGTCAATAATGCTGTAAAAGAGAAAATATAATTTGTTTTAATAAATTATTCTATTCTATGGGATCAAAAACTTAATTTATAATTAAAAAATAATCATATTGGTATTGTTTTAATTTGTTTAATTTACTTTAAAAAAGCTTTTTAAGCATAAAACATAGATTTAGAATTAAAATAAACAGTTAGCACACAATGCTATGAAAATCGAATTCCAAATAAATATTATTTTACAAGTGTAAAACCGTTAGCCAAATTTCCCTTACGGGCATACAGAGTATATAGAATTCCCTTTTTTATTAATTGTAACTTATTAAATAATACTATTGAAAGTTTATTGTAACAACTGATGATGTCAACAAAGTTTGACGAAACAGCTGTCGCGAAAATTAAAAAATATATAAATCGTGATACATAAACAAAGTTTTTTAATTTAAGAGTTAATAAATAAAACTATGCTTTTTTAACTACTTCCACTTTTGATTTTATTTCGACAACGACCGGTTTCCTCAGGCTCGCTTGCATCGACAGGCTGGTGACACTGTTATAAACTGACTTTCTGGGGGTAAACATGATTCTATTAAAAAATAATCTTAAAATTATTATGTAAAATTTACTGAATTTGAATATTTATATTAAAGTTATACTTTTTTCAATATAATGGAATTTGAATTTATTACAGCTGACATATTTGTAAATTAAGTTTGAAAAATTTATCTATTAATAATAAATACATCATTTAACTAAAACATAGTTTGAACGAGGGCTTGAGTTAGAGATCGAAAAATAATTAAACTTCTTTTTCGTAAAAGAGTACAATTTATGTTTCAAGTAGGATTGAATTTAATAAATTGAAAGTCAGCAAGATAAAATCCATTTGATGAAGCAGGCTGGAAGCCGATTTAAAACGAGTCTACAAAGAAAACAGATATCTTCGCAATACTTTAAATCGTATTTCAAGCTATCCAGCTTTACTGAAATATAGTGATATCATTATATTAACTGAAATTCAAGAAAAGTATTACACTTTACTGATGTTTTCTTAAATACATATTTTTTAATAATATAAAACACTTTCTTACTTTGTTTTCACAACACATTATTTTGTACAACATTTTGAATGTTTATAAATTCTTGAAGACAAATACTGGATTTTACCCATTGCGGATTCATTTTTTTTATAAGGATTAATTGTATCTCAATAGAAACGAAGATGTTAATTGTTTTTCTGGGAACAGAATTTGGTGGCCGAGGCGCTTACAGGACTTATGACCTGTCATTGGTTGGGTTGAGCGATCGCTTTATGTTTAACAACATTCCAATTCCGCCCTTCTTATTTTGTTTCCCATTATTTTGTTTTATCCAACCAATAGGTTTCGCTCCCACCGGACCTTCGTCGGGGTAATAAAAACAAATTGAAAACTCTTTGATTTATAATTAACACGAATGAAAACGTCAGTTTTCTAGAAGTTTTATTTGGTTTTATCTGATATCGGTATCAAATTTCGGACATTTGATAATGCCTTAGATGAGCGAAACATGTCATTCCCATAAAATATAATAAAACTTCTAGAAAACTGACGTTTTCATTCGTATTAGTTATTTAATATGGAGTTTATCATCATCGTTCAAGAAACAATAAATCTTTAATTATGATTTACGAACAATTGAGCGAAACTCCAGTATTTGATATTGAGGAAAACATACATACAGTACATGGACATTATAAAAGAAAGTCAGTGAACAATACGTTAACATATTTTCAAATGATAATGATAACCCAAAACCCGAAATAAAAAGAGAAATTAAGAATAATGCGGTTTAAAGTTATTAAAAAATAATTCGTGTATTAAAATACATAATACAAAAAAATAACCGTGTAGAATTAAGGTAGTAGTCTGGTAACTGAAGCCTATTTTCATGTCTTTTTTGGAGGGCGTTTTTTTGTAGGAAAATAAAAATGAATCGTTTTGGAAATTTAAGATGTTTTTATTTACATATAAAAGATACAAAAAAATATTTTTTTGAAAAAATGTAATTGTTTATTATTATTATTAATCGAAGTTGGCACCTCGAAAAAAAGCGCGTGGGTGGCCCGGGTGATTTTGGCTCTTCATGTTATCTGAAATCAAAAATTCTTGAAAATTCTTAATCCAAAGACATGTCATTCTGGTCGGAACTACAGATGTTAAATTTCATGGATAAATAACAAAATGGCGGACTTTAAAAAAAAAAGTCAGCAAAGCAGAGGTTGTAAAATAAAAAGTTAGGGGTGAAAAAATGTCTCGATAGTTCCGAGAGTATGACATGTCTTTAGATTAAGAATTTTTAAGAATTTTTGATCTCAGATAACATCAAGAGCAAAAATCTCAGGGGCCACCCACGCGCTTTTTTTTCGAGGTGCCAACTTCGATTAATAATAACAAACTATGAAATTTTTTCAAAAACATAATTTTTTGTATCTTTAATATGTAAATAAAAACATCCTAAATTTCCAAAACGATTCATTTTTATTTACCTACAAAAAAACGCCCTACAAAAAATACATGAAAATCGGTCTTAGTTTCCAGATTACCTTAAAACAATTAAATTCTTTTTCGATGTCATAAACTTTTATAGAGTTTTTAGGTCCATGTATTGATAAACTATAATAGTATTCGGTGCATCCAGGATCCGGGTGTATTAGGAAAATATATAGGGGTTCCGAAACACAGGATAAGG
The DNA here is from genome assembly GCA_022606425.2 of Lepidostoma basale. Lineage (NCBI taxonomy): Eukaryota > Metazoa > Arthropoda > Insecta > Trichoptera > Lepidostomatidae > Lepidostoma > Lepidostoma basale. The sequence continues at coordinate 1,560,979 of JAHDVF020000331.1, read as the reverse complement.
GTTATGTTTTGTAGGGAGGGGGGCATACCGGGATAACCAATCCCGTAAAATCTGAGACGTCATCACAAACAGGATTAGGCGCGGATAAACCAAAGGATATCTATCAGCTGAAGTAAGTTTGATATATTATGGATCAGCGCTATATCTAAACTGAAATAATTTATAGCTTTGGTTAAGGCTTAAAGATTTATGAAATCTGATTTATGGATTATTATTTAATAACATTAAGTGGAAAATATTCTTATAACCATAAAAAAAATCTTTTTAAGTATTAACTAACTTACTAACTAACCATTACGCCGTCTCCGTCCGTAGGCAGAAAGAATGGACTGCCACACAATTCTTTCCTGACATATTTCTCTCACTTTCTCAACATTAATTCATCGTGTCATGCACGCGCGTCGATTTTTCTGACTCCTCACATGGCCGACATTCAATATTTGATTTCTTTGATCGTGCCACGCTTTCCTTGGTATTTTTCTATTTTTTGTTCCATTTACATCGTTAACATATACTTTTTTACCATTCTTTCTTCATTCAGGCTTTCCATATGTCCAAACCATCTTAATGATCCTTTCATTATTTTCGTAACACCATCATTCGCATCGCATTCACTTATATTTTCATTCGACACTCAATCATACACAGAGTATACACACATTCGTCTAAGATATCTAATTTCTACTGCATTTATTCTACTTTCATCCTTCTTTTGCCAGTTTCATGTTTCGCTTCCATACATAAGGGTCGGTATAGGAACACCATTTTTAAGTATTGATTTTTGAATGTATATTTAACATGCAGTTATTATAGTAAGCAACCAAAAATACATTTATACTATACGACATACTACATATTAATTGCTTAAAAATATTTTCACAGTTCATACACGCTAATACTAATTGCTTAAAATATTTTCATACTATGGATTTTGAATTTGTAATGGTTTTGAAGAATCAAAAATAACGCATTATATTTTAAATTTTGATGTACATCTTACAAATATGAAACATGAGAAAAATACATTTTCGATGTTTTATAAATTAATATTGAGATAAACAAAACTCACTAACTAACCATTACGCCGTTTCTCCGGAGGGGTAAGCAGAAGGGATGGACCGCTACACTGTTCTATTTTGATATAACTCTCTCGCCTCCTCCATATTCACACACCGTAACACAACGCTCGTCGATTATTCCTATTTCGAACATGGCCGCCTTTCAGTAATTGATTAATTTAATCATGCCATGTTTTCCTTCCATTCACACTACTTGTATATATCTTTTTAACCATTCTTCCCTCATCCATTCGTTCCATATGTCCAAACCATCTTAGTAACCCTTTCATAATTTTATTAAGGACACGTTCATCTGTCTTACATTCCTTTCTGACTTCTTCATTGTTTGTAGAAAATCACACATTAATTTTGCGGACATTCTTCTTAGTGATCTTATTTCTATAGCATTTATCCGACATTTATCCTTCTACTGCCAACTCCAAGCTTCACTTCCATACATTTCTATTTGCAAGGATGAAGATGTTCAAATTTGAAAAAGCTCTAATTAGGTAAAAATATGTCGCCCTCTTAAAATAAATTATTTTAAATAATGTAATAAATTTAAAAAAAATGCAAATGTGATATGAACCTTTTTTAAAAAAATAATATTTTAGTGGTAAAGAATCAGCTTTCTCTAAGCGCGAAATATTTCTTGAAGTTCTGAATTATTAATCTACTGTAGATGAAATTATTTTCTGTAAATAAAAACCACGGATATTTTTTTGTAAACTGAAACTTTTAAAAATAACGTCACGTTTTAAATCTAATTATGTTTTGTTTAAAGGAGGGAAAACGGAAAATACTAAACGGTAACTTTTCATTAAAATTGAAAGCACGAAAAATATCTAAACGTCCCTCCGCGTTCTTTTTGCCTTAAATGAACATCTGTATTACCATAAACAATGAAAGATAAAGTAGGAAAAATTCCGAAGCTTTTTGAATAAATTTAGAATACAGCGCCGAGGATAATTTACGTCCCAGTTACCCGATTCTCACGGCACGGTGCTAAATCAGGAAACATAGATTATAGAGTAGCAGTGGAGTATTGCGCATTGACTGGCGGAGGGAAATACAATATATTATGCTATGTATTGTATAATAAAATTGAATTCTATAATATATATTTAAAAAGTAATTTATCAATGAAAGCGAAAATGGCCGTTCACAATGGAGTTCTGGTCCCAACCTTTATGTATGGAAGCGAAGCATGGAACTGGCAGAAGGAAGATGAGAGCAGAATAAATGCGATAGAGATGAGGTCCCTAAGACGTATGTGTGGTAGAACGATGTACAACAATCTCAAATGCTGATATAAGATGGAATGTAGAGCGAAAGAAGGTATTATGAACAAAATTATGAAAAGTTCGCTGCGTTGGTTCGGACATATGGAGCGCATGGGCGAAGAAAGAATGGTTAAAAAAGTATGCGTTAACGATGTAAATGGAGTAAGGAGTCGAGGTAGACCGAGGAAAACATGGCATGACCAAATTAATCAAATATTAAAGGTTGGTTATGTCAGAAGCCGGAAGAATCGACGTGCGTGTATGACTCGATGTATGAATGTGGAGGAAGCTAGAGAGTTGTGCCAGGATAGAGTCCCTCAATTTTCCCCTCCAATATCAGTTGGAGAAGATGGTACTTTTCCCCACGCAGCATATGACCCAGATGTGAAATCTTCCGAACCTTGATAGTTGATAACAGTTCCCTGTCAACTCCAGCTCGCCTCAGGACTTCGGTATTGGTAACCATGTCTGTCCAGGGAATTCTGAGCATTCGGCGATGGAGCCACATTTCAAATGCTTCCACTGTGTTCATTGAGTTGACTTTCAAGGTCCACGTTTCACATCCATACAATAAAACAGACCGCACATAGCATTTGATCATTCTCTGGCTTGTTTAACTGTATTTGTTTTGTATTTGTTTAACTTAATATTTTATTTAAACTACCAGCATGTTTCGTTCCATCGAAGCTTTGTTAGAGTAAATACAATGTGTTTTCAGTTATTATATTATAAAATGTCACATCACCAACTAAGTTTAACTAGGGAAATTATAAAAAAAAATGCTAAATATGTACATAAGCTAACCATCACGCCGTCTCCCCAAAGGTGTAGGGAGAAAGAATGGACTACCACACTTTTCTTTCCTGACATATCGCTTCCTCGCTTCCTCAACATTCATACATCGTTTCATATACGCGCGTCGATTTCTCTGACTCCTCACATGGCTGACATTCAATATTTGATTTATTTGATCGTGCTACGTTTTCCTCGATCTTCCTCTATTTCTAGTTCCATTTACATCGTTAACATAGGCCTTCTGTCCTGTGCCAGACGGAACAACTCCTCCCCCTTCCGAAATTTTGAATTATAATTATCAAATTTTAGTATGGTTTGAATACAATTAATTTCAAATGTAAGACCTTTTTTTTTCAATTTTTATATATTTTTACTTTAAAAAATGTCCAAAATTAATAAGCATATTAATAATATAATTAATCTTTCATAACAAAACGAAAATTTTAAAGCCATTCGGTAGAAAATCACATGATACTAAATCCGTTTGATATACCGTTTTTCTAACCGTGAATCGAGTCAATGATTCAATGCGTTTCTTTCAATACCAAAATAAATTTATAATAGTAAAAACGATACTTTAATGGTTTCACTTGGATTTAATTTACAATATATAAATTATATAAATAATGACAAATTTGTTTCGCCTTGCGAGGACATTCTCAAACAAGTTAGTCACTATTTATTTAATTTATATAATTTAAATCCAAGTTAAACAACTAAACAATCGTGATTACTTTTATAAATTAAGAATAGAGTTTTACTAAACTAACACCTCAACCATCAATACCAACATAAATCTTTATGATATTTAGTTAAAAATACATAAAAATGGTATGACCAAAATTACTTTGAACTAAAAAAACATGAGTATATCTTAAATTATAGAAAGGTTGTCCATAAGTAAAGCGTTTCTTTGATTTATTTTTTGGTTTCATGCTAAATGAAATCGAAATTTAACATAAATATTCTAAACGTTTTATGAAAATGAAAAGAAATTTCAGAGGAATAGATTTATAGGATTTTATAGAACTAGTCGCAGCTGTACTAAGTAAACATTCTATTTTCTCGTGACTCGTGACCTATCGCTATCCAGAAGTGTTCTCTGTACCACAGATTTATTTTATGTACAGCTCCGTGAGTCAACATTATGTTACAAAAGCTATCACCAAAGGATGCTGTGACGTCACTCAAAAATATCCTTACACATTTGGAAGTTTTCCCATTTTGAAGTTTGTTTTTAAGTTGAGAATCAAAATATAAACTACCAAGAAGCAGTAAGCATTAAAAATAATGAATAACACTGCTAAGCTTTCTACTTTACTATTATTTAGCATACATAACCCTTAATCGGACAGAATGCAAATATTTCCCGATTAATATTATTCATGTTTCTATGGATACAGTTTAGTAGGTATTACCCACAATTTTGATATAAATCGTTGTCGATGTAATGAAAAAAAATATTGGTGGTTGAGGTATTAATTTTGTAAAACTCCATTATTAATTTATAATAGTAAACACGATTGTTTAGTGGTTTTACTTGGATTTAAATTATGTAAATTGTGTAAAATTTGTTTCGTCTTGCGAGGGCATTCTCAAACAGTTTGAGAATGCCCTCGCAAGGCGAAACAAATTCGTCACAATTTATATAATTTATTTAAATGAAATCCAAGTAAAACCACACAACAATCGTGTTTACTATTATAAATTTAAAAATATTTAATTCAGAAAATGTACGTTGATTAATAATTTGTTCTCGTACATTTTTGTTCCTGTTAATTTTAACAATATTATTTATGATAATAATATCGTAGTACCCAATCAAAGGTTAAGATTGCTGAAATAATTAATTTTAATCAAATTAATCCTTAGATCCACACAATTACTGTTAATGGAATGAAATAAAATATTTTTATTTTATGTAATACGAGTATTAGTTAAAAATATACTCATTTTGTACCGCCTTTGATTTTTCAGGTCATACATTTTGCAATAATTACATTCGCCTTCTTTGAATGTTTTTCCTTTAATAAGAACACCTGTATTATCTCGGACACGAAAGAAATATTTTGGACATACTGTTTCATACAATTATACAGGGTATTACAAAACGACCTTTAGGGCAACATTTTTGAATCACAACAAAATTTCTAATCATTCCCAAATGTGAAAACAGATTTAAAAAAAAATCGAGTCCGTTATATGTATTATCATATATCAAAAGTTACCGCAAAATCATTACGGGATTTCACTGTATAATAAACCTTTTTCTTCTGGTCTCATATCAGGCGTTACTTGGAACAGGTCCTCAATTCTTCTTATTTTCGCCCAATCCGTTATATTCCGCAGCCAGAACAACTGCCTTCTCCCAACTTCCCATTATCCCTCTATCTTGTCCATGATTATCGGCTGAAGGAAGTGGTATATTTCTCCCCTTAGCACATGACCCAAATATGAGACATTTCTAACTTTCACATCTGAGAACAGCTCTCTATTGGCTCCGGCTCTTTGTAGTATTGCTGACCTAAACGGTCCACGGTATACAGAGCATTCTGCGAGCCTACAAAATGCTTGGTTTTGTTCTACGAAACGCAAGATCATTTTCTGAAACCATGGTGATTTGGCAGCTCTATTAAGCGCTGGTTCGCAGTAATTTGGTGTACTGCTCTATCATTTGGCACCCCAGAGAAAAAACACTCATATTGGAACTAGAAAATATCCAGAACCAATTTTTTTGTATTTATATCTCAAGGAGTATAACTTTATAAGGATTAATTGTATCTCAATAGAGACGAATATGTAAATTGTTTTCTGGGAACAAAAGGTGGTGGCCGAGGCGCTTACAGGACTAATGACCTGTCATTGGTTGGGTTGAGCAATCGCTTTACGTTTAACAACATTTCCATTCCGCCTTATGACCACCACGTCTGACAAAATTTTGGAACTTGTATATGTGGTAGGTTTCTACGCCTATCTTTACATTTTTAAGTTCACTCTACACTAGCGTCATCTATTAAGATTAGAAAGCATTAAGCAGAAAACCTTTATTAATGTACTGTGAAAGTCTCTGCAAATCATACAGTACTTGATTTCGCCTGGATATGTCTCTCCAATTTTATGCCTGCATGTACCAGTTTTATTTATACAACAACATTTTGAATGTATACAAATTCTTGTAGACAAATACTGGATTTCACTCATTGCGGATAAATTATTTTAATTTTATAAGGATTAATTGTATCTCAATAGAGACGAAGATGTTTTCTGGGAACAGAACTTTTATCTATTTTTTGTACCCCTTTCTCACAGGTATGTTGGATTTCAATACTCTTTGGACACATCGAATGATCTTTCTATGTAATAATTTTTTTAAACTGTTATCCGGCGGTATCTACGTTCTAGGAATACTAAGCGAACTAAATCTATACGTTCCCGCTATAGTGGAGTGAGAGGGCATAACTTATTTTATGCCCTTAATTTCCACACATAGGTGCTTCGAAGTTCTCCTGTATTGAAGGCAATTCGTCTTTAAAATGAGGCGGCAAAGGAGGTAGACCTTATTCGATGCAATTATGGCAAATTTGTGAATAATTATACGGCAAGTAGGTACAGCGAAAAATAACTGTTATCATTCTATTCATTGTTTCTAGAGCAATGATGTAAAACTCCAAATTAAATAATAAATACGAATGAAAACGTCAGTTTTCTAGAAGTTTTATTATATTTTATGGGAATGACATGTTTCGCCCTTCAACAAATTATCAAATGTGACGAAACTTCAACTCGTTGCAGTTTATATACACTAGTAAATGTCATTCCCATAAAATATAATAAAACTTCTAGAAAACTGACATTTTCATTCGTATTAATTATTCGTATGTTATTGTTCTATTCGCATGGTTCTATGTATATTTCCTATAATGTTATTTTTTTCCACCCGTTACATCGATTTGTCTCGCGTTGTATTATAATTATGTAAAGGCTTTTAAACAAAATAATAATATATCCACATCTAAAACGCTACCAACCGGTTTATTTGATTTATTTTCAATGTCCAAGTTTCCCAGTCAAATAGTATTAATTACTGCGAATTAACTACGTTTATTGAAACATGATTCATTCACATGTGTATTTTTATTACACTGGTATCTATGTAATCTTTATTCAACGCTACAAATGTGTTGGACGTAATGTATTCCATTGTTATACGAATGTTATATCCACCCTCATATCCCAGTGAAATATGTCTTTCTGAAATATGTCCCATTGGAATATGTCCCTGTCCTGTTTATGGCGCAGGTTTGTTCGCGTAATTACACTTCATACGTAATACGTACAGATTCACATACATGCACGTCAGTGAAGTACGGATATAATTTGGATAAATCAAACAATACTTTTGTCTTTCTCCTGTATTCGCCCTCATTTTGTGTTGTGGATTCATATTTGAATAAATATAACTACACTTCGTATATTTACAACGCTTTATAAATATGTTTTTGTTTTAAACAACATTTTGAATGTATACACATACTTGTAGACGAATACTGGATTTTATTTACCCATTGCGGGTTATCACAATTCAATAGAGACGTGTCTATTGAGATAAAATTAATCCTTGAATTGATAATCCGTAATGGGTCAATAAAATCGAGTATTCGTCTACAAGTATTTGTATACATTCAAAATGTTGTTTGAAACAAAAACTGGTCCAAGTTAGCATATAAATTGGAGTGACATTTATCTAGCAGTGCGTTAATGGTAGCCTTTCACATTGCGTTATAAAAAGATCTTCTGCTTAATGCTTAAATCTAATCTTTATAGATGGCGCTGGTCTGTAGATTGAAACTGACAAGTGAATTGTGGTGTTGGATATTAACATATATACAACTTCCAAATATTTGTCAGATATGGTGGTCATAAGAAAGGTGGAATGGGGAATGTTGTATTACATAAAGCGTGCGCTTAACCCAACCGATGACAGGTCATAAGTCCTGTAAACACCTCGATCACCATATTCAGTTTCCAGTTTGCATCTTCGTCTCTATTGTGATACAATTAATACACTTCGTATATTTACAACGCTTTATTACACTTTTTACATACATGTTTCGGTTGTGACCCAATCTTTTTCGATCCTTAAAATTTGTACCACTATAGTTGCTGACTTAGAGGCGGTGGACAGCAAAGAGAAATGCAGGGCGACCGCAACTACGGTGGAAGGATGATCTGAACAGACACGTCGGAATAACCCGGATGCAGTCTGCACAGGACAGAGTGACATGGAAGCGAATGGAGGAGGCCTTTGTCCAGGAGTGGACGGGAATAGGCTGAGGAAGAAGAAGGAAGAAGTTGTACGAAGTGTAGTTATATTTATTAAAATAGTATTATTTTATCTATACACCATAACTTTGTGCTGTTGTTTCATATTTGAACAATTTTTATAATATTTTCAGTGAGTTTATAAACTGAAATATAATGACTGCTGATATTTGTATACAGGTATATTCCGTTTACTACAAGGAGATCGTCTGCAGTAGTATGATTGACAGAGCGTTTACGTAAAATCTAGACGCTATTTTTATTCTATTTTTTATGATTGGAAAACCAAAAAAATGTTTCCATCATTTATTCAAATATTGAAATAAATAAATATATTAATTGTAATGATTATAACAATTTAGTTCATTAAAATTATTATTTGTATATTGATTTTTCCTTGGAAAAGCAAATAAAGCTAAGAGTTATATTAATAATGATTTATATCTAGGATATTACTAGTTATTATTAAATTTATTTCTATATTATGTATTTAAACTGACCCGAAAGTGGCTTTCCTTTTCCTTATTTCGACATGGTAAATTTGCTATTAATCAATAATAATTTTTTTATTTTAAAAACACTCATGCAAAACAACGCGAGTATATGAGCAGCCAAACGCGTGCGCTCCGCCTTGCGTCTCGGAACACACTGACCGTTTAACGCATTTAACTAGGCAACCAATTAGATTTCAAGAAAGACCACCATACTAGCTCTTCGGTTTGTGAATCAACTATAATACAACGCGTAACTTTTTCTTCTTCCTTTTTATTGTAGATCTTGCGATCTGTTTATGCAAAATATCAAATTACTTTCTGTGATGAAGATAACCGGAACTTTAATTTAAGAATAAAAGAGCGTATAAGATTTCTGTCCATTTTATTTTTATTTTTCACCTTATATCTATCAACTTTCAAACATATTATGTATTATATAATAGTATATAACATACATGTAACTTATAGATATAAAATAATGAAACACTTTGTATATACCAACGGTTTGGTTATTATAATTGATGCCAATTAATTTCACTTGGATCCAAGCTTAACCAGGGCAGTAATTTTGCAGTTATTATGTTCGTGTTTAATTATTTTATATCTATAAGTTTCAAATTTAACCATAAACTGTGAATAATTACACTGGCGAAGGGCTTCTGTGTCCCGAAACCTGCTTGTTTAATGTACGAGTAGTTTTTAATTTTTTTAATTTAACAAAGCGTGCTGTTACAAAGTTTCACAAATATAGTTCAATAGTTTTATCTATCAATATATTGTTTTACTATTTAACTATCAATCAATCTCACTGAAGGTGTAGGCAGAAATAATGGACCGCTTTATTATTTTCCAGTAATATTATCATATTATAATAGATTGTATTTTTTTTTTGACTCACTCAGACTAAAAATCTTTCATTATGTATTTTTCTTCCTACAGGCATCACTAATGTTAGGTTGGTTCTATATGGCGCAGTGCATAACAATCGATTCTGTTGTTACCGCAGCGAACATTAAAGAATTTTTATTTCTATTAATATAATACTGAAATAAACACTTAAATGTAGAGGTTCTAAATAGATCACGAATCAGTTTAAAAATATGTTGCTGTGAACTTTGCCCTACTCAGATCAAAGGATTCATACCCTTGCATACCCAAGAGAAATACCGTTGATTACGGCCAAGGATTTTACACATTTAATGATGTCGTGTTACGACATTCGGTCCTTATCTGGGTCATTCATAGAAATAATATAATTAGCTTCTATTTATAATATACCGGTTAAAAAGGTACCTTTTATATGACCAAAAATATCTCAATAGTAATCCTTCCGTGATATAACTTCATTCATACTAGTTGCAGTGTTTTTCATACAGCTTGTTAGCAGTGTTATTCAATAAATTAAACAGTTATTAATTTTTTTCCGTATGAAGCATTTACATTGTGGTTAGATTGAATTATTTTATGATGTGAATTATTTTAATTATTACTTGTATTTAAAATAAAAATACTGTTCTTTGTTTTTCACCACTATGCGGTTATTTTAATTGCCGACTAGTTTCGCTTGTACCCAAGCTTCCTCAGGGCTTCGTAATAACTTATAAGGGTTATTACGAAGGTCATTAGGTTATTAGGTTATTAAGCATGTTATTAGGTTATAACTAACTAACTAAGTAACTAACCATCACGCCGTCTCCCCGAAAGGGTAGGCAGAAAGAATGGACTCTCACACTTTTACTGATGCGGCACTCCATCCTTCTCTTTTCGCCTCGCGGGAGACGCGGTGTGATGTAGGTTATTACGAAGGTTATTCGGTTACGACGAAGGTTATTAGGTTATTACGAAGGCAATTAGGTTATTACGAAGCCCTGAGGAAGCTTGGGTACAAGCGAAACTAGTCGGCAATTAAAATAACTGCATAGTTGTGAAAAACAAAGTATAGTGTTTTTATACTATTTTATTTTAAATACAAAGAATGAAACAAAGTTATTAAAATACAACATATTTTTAGTTGATGTATAATACTAATTTCCTGTTATTTCAAGCCAATATAAATTCCTATAGCACTCAGTGTAACCTGATAATAAACTGTTAAATTAAATAACTTTGTTTTTTGTATCACAATTGCATTTTATTTTACGCGACAGCTGTTTCATTAACCTATGTTGACATCATTAGTAACACCCGATGATGTCAACATAGGTTAATGAAACAGTTGTCGCGTAAAATAAAATACAATTGTGATAAAAAAATCAAAGTTATTTAATTTAACAGTTTAAAATGTTAATCACAGTGTTTCGGCCAAAACAATGGACTATTCAAAATATATTATTTTACCTGTTCTCAATAGATGCCTAAAAATATTTTTTTGTTATCAATAGCTGACATCATCAGTAACACCCGATGATGTCAACATAGGATAATGAAACAGCTGTCGCGTAAAATAAAATACAATTGTGATATAAAAAACAATGTTATATTATTTAACAGTTTTAAATATTAAATATTAAAAAGAACATTTTGGGTTAAATTATTATTATTTTGTTATTTTATTTTATATCATTGTATTTTATATTATTTGTTTAAGATTTATTTTGTGGGTGTTGGACGATCGAAGTGTGCGCGGGAGATGCCTATTGGTGGCGATGAGGTTCGCAACCCATCACACCGCGTCTCCCGCGGGGCGAAAAGAGAAGAATGGAGGGCCGCATCAGTAAAAGTGTGACAGTCCATTCTTTCTGCCTACCCTTTCGGGGAGACGGCGTGATGGTTAGTAAGTTAGTTAAATATTAAGGTACGAGTATCATAGTGTTTCGGTCAAAACAATGGACTATTTAACCTGATTATTGATATTTTTTTGGAGGTCGCTAAAATCCAGGCGGTTCGATTAAAATATAACACGCCCATTAATCGTTGTATGATCAAAGAAAAAATCACATAACGTGTGACGGTCGTAGGCAGGCATTCAACAAAAATAAGAAAACATCAATCTTCCATATAGCTTACCGTAATGGAATTTCGAATTCGAGTGTAACGGTTTGTGAAATCAATAAGTTTTCAATGGAAGAATTTGAACTAAAAAGTTCCCGCAGTCCGGAAGTACGTTGTACCAGTTGCCAAGTGATATCCGGTAAACTTAAATCCTATCAATAAACTTGTCAAATGCACGATTTTACAGATACTGGCTCTTTAGAGCCGCGCAAGACCGCTTCCTAATCTCGTACGAGCTTATCCCGGGCAGATGCAGCGATAGCGGCGGAGCTCGGCTACAATACACACGTTTACGAGTATTTAGTTACGATGTTCTGGTACGTACTGCTCGGTCTGGTAAGCGCCAACCATTATTATTGCTGACTAAATTATATCTGAAGGATATTTTGTATGACAATTTAATACATATTTACCATATAGAAAAATGCTTGACAATGATAAACGAGTATACAGATCCCAATCCATATTATGATCGCAAGTGTCTGAAATAAAAAAAAAATTAGGACGAATGAAAGCGTCAGTATTCTTGAAGATTAATTATCATTGATTGGAATGACATGTTTTACCAATCATAGGCATTATCAAATATCAGTATTCAAGAAACAATAAAGAATGGTTAAAAAGTTGTAGGTACACAAGCAGCGTGAGTGGAAAAAGAAGCCGAGGAAAACACGGCATGACCAAATTAGTCAATTACTAAATGGCGGCCACATTCGAAGTCGGAATAATCGACGTTTGTGCATGGTACGATGTATGAATGTAGAGGAAGCCCGAGAGGTATGCCAGGACAGAGCATTGTGAATCATTGTGTATCCATTCTCTATGCCCAATGTAAATAAATACTCCTCCGGGGAAATGATGAAATGGTGTGATGGTTAGTTAGTGTAAAAAAAAAAAAAGTGTTTTAAAATATTTAAAATAAAGTTCCACAAATTAATGCTTCATATGAAAGTACCTAACACTTATTGTTTCTTAAATAGAGGTATTAAAATACATATTCGGAATTGTATATTAATGAAAACGTTAGTTTTCCAGAAGACTTATTATTTTATATATTTTAGGTTGTCGGGGGACAATCTACCAGGTGGAGCAATAGTGGGGACAACGGGAAGGGCCTGGAGATAACTGTGCGTGAGGGTGGAGAGGCTTATGTCCGCAGTGGATAGAGACAAGCTGACGAAGAATATGATAGTAACTTGTTAACTGTTAAATTATAAAACAGGTGTTACAATAAATCACGAAAATTTAATTTTAATAGTTGATAAATTATTTGCAACACATGATAATGTCAACATGGGTTGACGAAACAGCTGTCGCGTAAAATAAAAAATAATAAAATTGTGATACATAAACAAAGTTTTATAATTTAACAGTTAATAATGTTGAAGTATCAAAGTCTTTCGGCCAAAACAACGGACTATTCAGATAATAACATTTATAATACAAAAAAAAAAATTGTCGTCATCTGGACATATGGAAGGAATGGATCTAGAAATAATGGTTAATTTAATAAGCATTATAAGAAAACGATGTGAAACGAAATATATCTGATAATATTTTATCCCTGAGTTGGTTTGGACATGTGGAACGAATGGATAAGAGTATAATGGTTAAAAAGGTTGTACACAAGCAGCGTGAGTGGAAAAAGAAGCCAGGGACGACCGAGGAAATCATGGTTTGACCAAATTAATCAATTACTAAAAGGCGGCCACATTCGAAGTCGGAATAATCGACGTGCGTGCATGGTACGATGTATGAATGTAGAGGAATCATTGTGGCGATCCATCCTCTCTGCCTATCCCTCCGGGAAAATGGCGTTTAAATTTTATCATATTAAACATGACAATTTTCAATCAATTTAAAAATGGGAGAATACGAAAAATCTGAATTACTTTTATTATTTTGCTTGTTCAAATTCGTGCCAATACTTAGACCTGAAGTGATGATATGAACTGTAAGTGTGGATATACATATACAAGAAAAACTAAACGAACCATTCGCCATCTTATCCTACTAAACTTCTTTCTCAATAAACCTTAACGCTTTGATGAAGTTATTCAGAATAAAAAAGAAATATGTAATTTCGTCCGATATTGAATCTTATATAAAGAAATTCAATAGCGATGATTTGAAATGAAATGATAAAGCCCTTAGAATTAGAGATCTTTGAAATATTATTGATTTATTTCACTTCAGTAGCTTTGCACAAAAGCATAAAAACCTTTTCGGCGGGAAACGAAAAAAATGCTCCGTAAGATACAAAATCTTTTCTGTAATCAAATATGATGGTACAAAACGAAAAATGTGTCATGTTAAATGATTTGTAGCTAAGAGGTTTAAAAAGTGATTTGTTATCTCTGAAATAAGAATATTTTGAACGAGAGTAAATATGGACCAACATTTATAATACTACATTTGCTGGTGTGGTTGTGTTAAAACATTTTAAAAGTAATATGAAACCGGCAGATCTTTAAAAAATAAAATAAAATAGTCTTCTTCTTCTTCTCCTCTTAGACCTTTGATTTATATATGGCCGAGTCATTGAGGGCTCCCTCCGCTTACCCGAAGCTGTTATAGGCGCAGCGGCGCCTTTCGTCAGCTTCACTCGTGCACTCCCTAGGCCCGTCCCCCGTCCATGCGGGGCTTATGTTAAAAAAATTATATATGTATATTTGCAACCAAGAGGAACCCAGACCACATTTAAGCTACGCTACTCTCCCTCGATGTCCCGCCGTACACACATAGCAATACAGCAGCAAAAGAAATGCCAAAATTGAAATCGATTAAAGTGTTGCAGTCCATTCTTTCTGTCTACCCTTTCGGGGAAACGGCGTGATGGTTAGTTAATTAATAAGTCTAAGAAGGTTCTTAGTTCTATTGGTATCAGCTCTGACCTCTATTCTGTACGTCATGATGGGGAAAATGAAATAAAACGATGTATCCATTAGATTTGACAAGTCGTTAGATGCCAGAGACAAAAGGAGTAGTTGTTAAGATAATCAAATGATTTTACTGAAATCTCTTGATGGAAGTTCATTAAAAATAATAATTAAATAAAACAATGTTTTTTAACTACTTTCACTTTTGTCTTTATTTAGACAGCGACCGGTCTGGATCAGTCTAGACCAGTCTGTCGATGCCAGCGAGCCTGGCGAAACCGGTCGCTGTCGTTGTATTTAATTAGTAGTTGTTATTAAAACGAACCGTTTTCTTTAATTTTTATTTAATAATTTAAAACAAATAAGGGTTTCCACATAAGGCGGTGAACACACAGACTAAGATAAACCTCTGCACCAAGATATAAATTAAACTAATCACTATTCGTCGACACTTCCACTCGCCGAAATGTTCATTGACAGTGTTTGCGGCGGCCGGGCCGGCCTCGGCGGTCTGGACCGCATTCAATTTGGGCCCCAGGGGACGCGGAGGAGCTTAATTCCCGTGTATGTGGGGCTGAATCTAATTTACCGCCCCCCGGCCCAAGACGTTATCTCGCCCCGCGACAAAGCGGCGAATTTATCGTTACATTCTTAAATATAATCTCGAATATGGCCTCAGCGATTGTTCGCTGTGCACCTTGTTCACCCAGATTCGGATTCTATGTCTATGTCTATGTGGTGTCTATGTACATAATATTCTCATGCTAACTGGATTATTATTATTATTGTTATTATTAATATTATTATTAACCTATGCTAGATATTAATGTATATTGATATTTCCCGAATATTTTGATTTAACAAATGCATTCGAGCTTTAATGATTGGAAGGACAATTTAAAACAATGTATAAACCACTTTATTTTTTATATATTTTTACAAAATAATAATCTTATACACCACATGTTTCGGAGGTGACATCCTCCAACCTCAGGAATAAATACTCAAAATATAAATAAAAAGTTTTTTTTTTTTACAAAATTAGACTTAATTTTATTTTGGAAAAATATTTAATAAATTAAGTGGATTA
This sequence comes from Lepidostoma basale, assembly GCA_022606425.2. Lineage (NCBI taxonomy): Eukaryota > Metazoa > Arthropoda > Insecta > Trichoptera > Lepidostomatidae > Lepidostoma > Lepidostoma basale. Next base: position 1,545,067 of record JAHDVF020000331.1, on the reverse strand, counting down.
TACAACAGCGTATTTTATATGATTTGTTTCAGATTTATTTTGTAGGTGTTGGACGATCGAAGTGTGCGTGAGAGATGCCTATTGGTGGCGATGAGGTTCGTAACCCATCACACCGCGTCTCCCGCGGGGCAAAAAGAGAAGGATGGAGTGCCGCATCGGTTAAAATGTGACAGTCCATTATTTCTGTCTAACCTTTCGGGGAGACGGCGTGATGTTTAGTTAGTTAGTTAGTTATTATTTTGTTGAATCGCTCTTTTCATCATGACATTTTCATTTTCATTTTTTCATTTATTTTTATAAAAATTACAAACATTACAGACATATTTCCAGGTCGTTTGCAATTACATTATGAGAATTCAGTAGAGAAGCATAAAAAAATAATAAAAATAAGCTTAAGAATTAGAAATAATCATAACATTGACATTGCATCCCTGAGGCAACTCACACTGTCAAGAAATATGTCGACCTCCGAGGCGATCCGATTAAGCAATAAGATCGCCCTGTTACTATAACTGTTATTATAGCTATCATAGTGATTTTCGTGACATGTGATAGGTAGCTAATCTATCGCCATTTTATTGTCACGTAAATTCTAACATCAGACCAATGACAGTGTGACAATCACACTGCCCTCACCGGGAATCGAACCTGGAACCTTCGTGGTGGCAGTCAATGCACTTACCACTCGGCCACGAATGTCGTCTATAATAATATTAATGCAAATATGACTAACGCATGATTGATTTCGAATGTTGGATTAAAAAGCTAAGTTCTTTTTCTTGTTCTTCTTCTTAATCTGACGATCTGTGGCCCAGAAATCTTGTCTCCTGGGAGAATGAGGACCAGCTGTCTCTCCCTCTTAGGCGGTCTTCTAGGTGGGCGGCGTCCAGAGGAGATTTTCATAAATGCTATATATTACTATCCATTCTGGCTACAGGGTTCCTCCAGTATTTTCTTCTGAATCTACTCCATCGAACGATATCATGACCAAATTACTTAATACTAAAAGGCGGCCATGTTCGAAGTAGGAACAATTAACCAGCGTGCGTGTCACGGTTTGTGAATGTAGAATATAACAAAAGACAACAAAATAAAATGATAAATTTAGCATATAATATTAACTACCTTACCCTAACCATACAAGTTTACAGACAAACAAAACAAATGGACATATCAGACCTGACCAAATATGAGACCTTAAAAATTATACACAGAGTGACCATGGAAAAGCCAACAGACAGCAGCTACAAATTAACTAAAAATTATAAAAACATCGTTTTATTTAATTATTAACTAAACATTCAAACATATACAAGACACTGGAACAGAAACTGTGACGTATATCACTTACCGAATGCACGATCTAAGACAGGACAATCAAGAATATTGAACAATGGACTGAAACTTTACAATGAACTACCAAAAGATCCAAGAAGCCTCACTACAACTCAATATAAAATATATCTGAAACAATACATAATTAATAGTAAGAAAATCAAAAAAAAAAAGCGCGAGAGTTATGTCAGGATAGAAGAATTTGGCGGTTCATCCTCTCATATTTATTTCAAGTTCTACGTTGTATTGCTATTCCCCATATAGTAACTGTCTACTCCGATTGCATTCCAAATTAACCTATTTCATCATACTCAATTTCACGCAATGGGTAAATTATGCACGTGGTTTAATTTGTATCTAATTAACAATAACTTATTATTGAATATTAACCCCAAAGCTATCCGGATACAGCTAATGTGCTTAATGAAGTTGCACACAAATTACATCCGTAAATCCTACCCTAGTAAATACATTACAATATTAGAGATGATTTTGAGTACCATATATATTATGATAAATCCCCTTAGAAATATGATCACTGAAAATAATGTGCGGGAAAACGATATATGAAAGAATTCTGAACGACGAATTAAGGAATAAATTTAAGGGATGTGATTGCATCATCAAAATTTAAAAATGTAATTTGGACATATGGAACAAGTGGATGAGAGAATAATGGATTAATTGTTGTATACAAGCAGTGTGAGTGGAAAGAAAATCAGTGAGGGATCAAGAAAAGTATAAAATGACCAAATTAATAAAATACTAAAAGGTGGCCACATTCAGTGTCGGAAAAATCGACGAGCGTGCATGTTACGATGTACATATGAATGTACAGGAATCTTGAGATCTGTCTGGATAGAGCAGAATGGCGGTCCATCCTCTCGTTCATCCATCCATCCAGTTAGTTTACATTATAGGAGTTTCTAAACAATTTAAATAAATCCATATTAAAGCCGATTTAATTGTTAGAAGCAGATTTTTTATTATAATGTTATACCTATATATTATATGTTTAACGAACTTCGCAGAAAATTGACTTAATATTCATACGTTTTGCACAAGACATTACGCGAGCTAAGTTTCTACCTTCCAGCTTATCGCACTGACTACGCTCAAAGCGCAGCAATGTGCCGAATTTGCGACATCTAAAATAAGTACTTGAGCATTATCGATGTTTTCCATTTGAAGGTGCGTACTTTTAAATAAATTGTCAGAGCGACCATTCGACGATGAATCAATAATATTATAATTGAAGAAAATGATGTTTTTTTTTAATAACCATTTCCACTTTATTTTAAATCAATTTAGAAAATAGGTCAGCTATTAGTGAAATATTTAATAGCTTCTGTGACTGCAATAGCCTGGAATGCTCTCATTACGAAAACGCTATTAAATCTTTCGGGAATACCGAAATTTCAGCGGGACTATTCAACGGCGGATTTATAAGCCATGTCTAGCTTCGAATAATGTGATGCGGTTTGCTATCAGTTGCAATATCTGAATTCGAAACTATTTAACTACTTATCAACTGGTTGGCGTTATACACTTCGCTAGTCGAGTCGATTGCCTTTGTATCGGTGGCAACTTAGATGATCAATCCAATTCTAATTTGATAATTACTTCACACCAAAACTATTCGATTTATCAAGTAGGCAATCGAAAACGTATATGCTGTTTTAATTAAGACCAAAAGCAAAACTGAATTCAGACTAGAAAAATAATTGTACGTCGCTGCAGCGAAAAAAAAACAGTAAATAAAATTGTTGGTTTTTCTTCTATGTTCGCCATAACTTTGTATTGTAGATGTTTAATGTTTCTTTTTTAATATACTTTGTATACAACACTCACATTTATTAAAAAAATAAAATATCAAACATGTTTCGGACTAACCAGCTCTTCATCAGTGATATTATATAAATATTTAAAATATTATAAAAAATGTTTACAAATATGGACAGTTTTGAGAGATGTTATAATGATTTATTTTGGAATGTTTTGGAATGAAAAAATAAATCATTGTTACATCTGTCAAAATTTACCATATTTGTTAACAATTATATAATATTTTAAATATGTATATAATATCACTGATGAAGGGCTGGTTACTCCGAAACATGTTTGATATGTATTTTTTATTGTTGTTATAAATATGAGTGTTGTAAACAAAGTATACAAAAAAATAAACATTAAATTGTAGGTACTTAAACAAAAAGTTTAAAATAAATTACAAATTATTTTTATTTACTTTTGGTTAAGGCGACTATTACTTTCACTGCCGACTGGATACGATGCTTTTGGTATCTTCATAAGGGGTAATCATTATTCCGAAATGGAAATAAAGAAATAAACAAAGATATCACGATAGGATACTTAAGCTAAATAATGTATTTATAGTATTATACAAATAAAGCTTTGTTACCCTGGTTATATGTGCATAGGGCTGAATATAGCTTCAGATTGAATTCTAGCTCGGAGAAATAATTTTTGGTTTTCATAAGCAACACCTTTCAAATCTTTTTTAAAATGTGTTCGTTAGAATCGTTAGTTCATTCAGAGCTTTCAAAACTTTTATTGGAAACACCAATTTATCAATGAAAGCAATAAAGACCGTTCTCAATGGAGTTTTAGTACCAACCCTGATGTATTGATATGAAGCATGGAATGGATGAGAGCAGAATAAAAGCGGTAGAGATGAGATCCCTACGACGCATGTGTGGTAAAACGATGTATGACGGAAAATAATAAGTGTAGAGCGGAATAAAGTATTATTAACAAAATTATGAAAGAATCGCTGCGTTAGTTTGGACATATGGAACGCATCGATGAATGAAAAATAGTTGAGAAAGAATACGTTAACGGTGTGAATGCAGTACGGACTCGTGGGAGACCGAGGAAAATTTGGTATGACCAAATAAATACAATTTGAAAGGTCGGTCATGTTAGAAGTCTAGAATATAGAATTATGACTTGCTGTATGAATGTGGAGGAATCTAGAGAAGTGTGTCAGGATCGAGTGGTATGGCGGTCATGGTTTGTTGTTGTTGTTTGTTAGATTTAATGTTAAATATGTATGCATGCAATTAAAAAAAATATATATATATAAAACTAACTAACTAACAAACCATCCCGCCGTCTCCCCTGAACGAACTGCCACACTTTTATTTCCTGACATATTTCTCTCGATTCCTCAACATTCATACATCGTGTCATGCACGCGCGTCGATTTCTCTGATTCATCACATGGCCGACATTCAATATTTGATTTATTAGATCGTGTCACGTTTTCCTCGGTCTTCCTCTATTTCTGGTTCCATTTACATCGTTAACATATAGTTTTTTTACCATTCTTTCTTCATTCAATATTTTCATATGTCCAAACCATCTTAATGATCCTTTCATTATTTTGTTCATAACACCATCATTCGCACCGCATTCACTTCTTATATTTTCATTCGACACTCTATCATACACAGAGTATTCCCACATTTATGATCTCATTTCCACTGCATTTATTCTACTTTCATACTTCTTTTGCCAGTTCCATGCTTCGCTACCATACATAAGGGTCGGTAGAAGAACACCACTGTGCACTGCCATTCTAGCTTTTTTGGATAGGTTTTTGTTTGCGATGACAACTTTAAGTGCACCATTGACTTTGTTGCCTGCCCCAACCCTTCATTCAATATCCCTCTCCACTCGCCTATCTCTTTATAACATACTACCCAAATACACGAACTCATCTACTTACTCCAAATTTTCACCTTTCACGCTAATGTTGCAGACCTATATATGTATATTTTTAATAAAAACATATTTATAATGTCTTAATGTACTCGTATAATATCTGAAGATCTTGTGGCCAAAATTTGGCAGCGAGTTGCTGAAATTGGTCAAAGCCATAAAAACAAGTTGAATGAAACAAATTTTATATTATGAAGGAATTTTTTATATATGTTTATTTTATTTTCATTATTTCCTAAGAAATATTTTAATTAAAAGGTTTATAAAATTTATAAAAAGGATTTCAGCATGAGCAGCTGTCGAGTGCTAGATTTTTCCGGTCCAATCCAGTCAGCTCCCTCCCAGAGCTCCTGATGTCGAAATGGTTCCTATTACCACACACACGGAGCGTTTAATTGGCTGCTGTGAATGCTCGGCTCCAAAGTCAAAACAGTGCGCGAAACTCACCGAGGAATTTTCAAACTCCATTGGAGTTGTGGTCCGGACCCTCTATTCCCGGGGGTAGTTTGCGGGGAGGGGCGAGAAGAGGGAGGAAGCGGGCTGGATGTGGTCTCGCATCTGAAAGCACCCTCGGCCGCAAAATATTTGCGTCTCTTGTCAGGGTCGGCGGTGGCTGAACTGTTTCAGCAAACCTGGATCTAATGGCGATCTTACAAAGTCTTAAATTTTATAAACTTGAGGGTGCGAGCATTCAAATATGCTGCTACTTCATTTCATGTGTCTAAAATTATTTTTCCTTAAATTAATATTTCTCTTCTTCTTCTTCGTGTTCATCTCTTGTTGGTCAGGTTCTCAGGTTGGTCAACATCATTGCTATTTTTACCCTTGATACATCAGTTCTGAATAGGGATGATTATGCAACGATAATAAAAAATCTTTTTGAAAATATTTAAAATAGAATTTTATTCTTAACGATGTTTCTTTTAAACAAGAATATAAATAATCATTCGTAATTCTATATCAATTAAAAATATATACAAGAATTTTTTTTCTGATTTAAAATAAAACTAACTAACTAACTGACCATCACGCCGTCTCCCGAAGGAGTAGGCAGAAAGAATGGACTGTCACCACACTTTAACCGATGCGGTACTCTATCCTTCTCTTTTCGTCCCCGCGGGAGACGTAGTTTATGGATTGTGAACCTCATCGCTAACAATAGGCATAAAATAAATATTTCTTCTTCTTCTTCTTCTTCTTTTAATAGATCTGACGATCTGTGACACAGAAATCATGTCTCGTCGGATTATGAGATCCAGCTGTCCCTCCATCTCTTAAACGGTTTTCCAGGTGGGCGATGTCCGGAGGGGATTTCATGAGCGGCTGAATATACAAGTCTGTCACCATCTATTCGGGCTACATGGTCCTTCCAGTATCTTCTTCTGGATCTAATCCACTGAACGATATCCTTTATTTTACAAGTTTTTCTTATGTCTACGTTGTGGACACGATCTCGGAGAGTTTTTCCAGTAATTGATCTAAGGACCTTCATCTCAGATGTTCTCTTGGTTTGCACAGTGTCAGCCTGCGTCTGTCACAGCGTACGTCATGATAGGTCGCACGCATGTTTTATAAATTCTGATCTTGCTGTCGATACGCATGTGCATGTTCTACCAGACCAGATTCTTCAGGCATCCTCACACGGCAGAGGCTTTATTGACTAGTTCTCGTACTTCGGTATAAATGTCATTTTGGCTACAGATCTCTACTCCCATTTTGGCTACAGATCTCTACTCTAAATAAATGCAATGATAAAAAATAAAGTAAGAAAATAAAAATAATGAATCTATCCCTCGTGTAAACAAATTGATTATGAGAATTTTTATTTTTAACATATTTTTTACATCTAGATTATTATTGGAGGGCCACAAATCGCTTTGAATCGGCCGCTAAAAGGCGTGAGGCGGCCCTGTACCTTGTTTATATACGCAATATTCGCGCTGATTTATGTGTCTCTTTGATTAAGGGCACGGCGAAAAACGAACGCCGTCCGATGCTACAGGGAGGGCTTAATTAAATTTCACTTTAAAGCAATCAAGCCAAGTGAGACTAAGAGGATAAATTGAATTAACGGGTGAGTCAATGCAGTGGAAATGCGGCGAAACTTTTCGCTGTGGCTGTGAAACGGCGGATACATTTTTAGATGAATTTGATTACCATTGTTCCGTAGTCATGTTTTAGTTAAGCTAAGTAAATCGAATTGTAACGATACCCCCTAATTAACTTATGTGTAGCGGTAGCATTTTGACCACGAGATGGGTTAAGCAACACCGATTACTTTGGCTCAATTTTAGGACAGTCTACGAACTATATAATATTCGTAGGAACAACATTTAGTGTCTTTGGGTGGGTTAGTTTATAATTTACCGATATAATTTTTGATAAAAAAATGATCTTACGTATTTAAGAAAAAAAAAAAGAATAAAAATAATGTTATCATGTAATGCAAATTATATTGGAAAATCGTTTTTTTTTTATACGAGTACTCGTCTTAGGATATTTTTAAATGTTTTATTTTTATAACGTGACGATCTGTGACGACGTATTGTGGATTCATATTTGAATAAATATAATTATACTTTGCATTACAACACTTTTTATTTTCACTGAACCCAGACATGTTTCGGTTACAAGTAACCATTATCAATGTTTACAATTTTAACAATCAAATAAAACAGTGTAGTCGTCACTTATATATAAAATGGAGATCGAGTTATGTATAAAAGTGGAAGGGGTATAATTAGGATTGAGGAGAGGGGAAATGTAACGGGAACATATCGAGCATAGAAATTGAATTGGTTATTTATTATATGTTCATTATTTTTTATGGCTTTTAAAATTTGTTAAATTTCTAAATTGCTTAAAGTTAGGTTTTTATTATTAATATGCAAAATTTCAATATCGTTTTCTTTATTAAATGTCTGACTTTTTTAAATTAAATGGTTAGCGAACTCCGAAAAATTATTATTAGAAAGGTATCTAAGATGTTCTTTAATTCTTTTGTTAAAATTACGCGTAGAATGACGTGCAATCGTTACATTTTAATTTGTAGACTCTACATTGAATCAATTTATTTTGTTTTATGAAAATAAAATGTGTTGTAATACAAAGTATAATTATATTTATTCAAATAATGATATGTTGTTCAAAAATTACATTTATAAAATCATTTCTCAGAAATCAATATGGGTAAAGTAAGGTATTGATGTAAGTGTATGGGAGCATTTCTGTTTGACAAGAGAATCGCCTGAGATATTAGAAGTCCCAAGAGGTTTTGCAAAGTTCGTCCATAGATGCTTAGCAAAAGGTTTCAAGTAAGATCTGTTAAATCCCAGTTTAATTCAATCCGAATCGTGTCTCTAATTAGATCTTAGCAGGGAGTTAGACCGTCTTACGTGGTCTTCCATTCTTCAGGGAGCGATACATTTTTTTCTTTACCCGACTGCAGTAATAGTTGTATGTGTTTATCGAGCTCGTAAGGTTAAAAAGATTTAAAAAGTAATTGAATATAACATTTAATGTAAATGTTATTACTGATCTTATGTCAAAAATACAATAAAATTACTTTATTAAAGTTTTTCCTATTGGGTTATTATTACCACATAATTGTGAAATAGCATATTGCATAGAAATGAAATCCAGTAGAAATGAGATCTCTAAGACGAATGTTTGTTAAATCTGTATATGATAGAGTATCAATATTTTCATGTGAATGTGGTGGGAATGAAAGTGTTATGAACAAAATCATGAAAGAGAAGAGAAAAAAAATCATAGAAGTTTTTCAACGTTGTATATGAATGTTATGTTTTGGCTTTTCGATTATGCCCAATCAAAGCGAAACATTTAACTACTATAACCTATAATAAAACACCATCAATATTATAGACGATAAAAATACTATAATATATCCAACAGTGGGCGACACATGCTGTTTAAGTAATAGTTTACGTAATTACCCGTTAAAAGTCAACCCAATAAACAGACTGGAAGCATTTGAAATGTGGTTTAATCGCCAAATGCTCAGAATTTCCTGGACAGATATGGTTACCAATACCGAAGTAGAGCTAGAGTTGATAAGGAGCTGTTGTCAACTATCAAGGTTCGGAATATTTCACATCTGGGTCATATACTGCGTGGGGAAAAGTACCACATTCTACAACTGATATTGGAAGGGAACGTCGAGGGCCCGGTAGGAGACAGATGTCCTGGCTGAGAAACATAAGGGAGTGATCCGGCATCTGATGTGTGGAGGGGTTATTCGGAGCGGCGCAGGACAGGGAGAGGTTCACCAAGGTGATCGCCAATGTTGGGGGGACCCGACAGGGCACTTAAAGAAGAAGAATTATCCGTCGAATATTTTAAAAATGTCTATCCAAATCAGCGTTTTATAAGCTTATTCTTGTTTTTGCTGAGGGAAGTTTATCAAGTCAGATTTTGTTATGCAAAGTAATCTCGGAGAAAGTTAGGTTAACGTTATAAAACCAGCCCTAACGAGCCTGCCTTAAATCTCATTTCAATTGTGGATTACTCGGTAATCTAGCAATTCCATGCGCTGCCTTCTAAGCGAATGGTTAGTTTAATATTTCAGAGATGGAACTACGTAGCCGGGGCTGGATATTGCACGTTTGGCGCCCATAAACATTACTTGGTAGATACGGGCGGAAAATTTATTAAAAAAACATTAATTTTAATGATTATAAATGGAAAAATCGTATAAATTTGTTACATTTGTTATAAAACGAAATGATATTCAGTGGCCTAAATATACTTTTAAATAAATACTTTTCAATATTATATATAAATCTTTTGAATAAATTTAAAAAAACATATATTTTAAAACATGTTGTGGACTGTACACGTTCTTCCGCATCGCAAAATATTGACAAAATATACTAAGGAGCGATTTGTACAGTCTGAATGTATGGCGCTAAATAACACTTGATATTTTTCTAACAATAGACCTATTAATACAAGTATACTGTTTACTATAGAGTTAACATCAATGTTCAAGCAATTTAACAAGCTATCTATTGTATATTTTAAGGCCTTGTATTTTCTCTTGCTATTGGGGGTTCTTACATAAGGGAGTGCATGAGTGATGCTGACGAAAGGCGCCACTGCGTCTATAACCGCTTCAGGTGAGCGGAGGGAGCCCTCTATGGCTCGGTTAAAAACAATGTTAAGCTATAAGTATAAGCAATAATATTTAACAAACTATGTTTATTGATTTTATTATATATAGAATATAATACGAAAATTTAGGGAGCAACCGGCCCTGCGTATTACTCGCTGTTTTCTGTGGGCAGACCTTCAGACTCAGAATGCATTCTGTTATTCCCCAGAGGATATATAAAACTGATGTACCAAAGAGGATTTAAGGATTCTGCGCAAGAGAGTAAGTACATGTAAATAAAGTATGTTTGGGTTAAAACAAATAGTTGCTGTATTATTAAGAATTTTAGTATCATATGTTTGGCATCATGAATGTTCATCGTGCTTGGCATAAACTTATTAATAATATACTTAGGATATTGAAAATAACTTTGTTTGATCCACAAAATATTGAAAAATAATTAAATAGCACGACATGTTTCGGAGGATAAAATATATAAAAAAAAAACTAAACAACGAAAGACTAATATAAAAACGCATTTAAAATTCGATACAATAATTTAAATTTAAGAACTAATTTTTAAATTTAAATTATTGTATCGAATTTTAAATACGTTTTTATATAAGTCATTCATTGTTTAGTTTTTATTATATTTTTACACCTGAAGATGGAGGTATCCTCCGAAACATGTCGTATTTTTAAATATTTTTTTAAATATTTTGTTGATTTAACAAACTTATTTTCAATTTTGCCTTAGGGTTCAATATTTTAAAACAGATAGTGATTTTTTATGAAGTTCTAAAATTAATAATAATACTTTATGGTTTGATAATTGATTCTTGAGCAATGATGTAAAATCCAATATTAAATAATTAATATGAATGAAAACGATATATTCTACTTCTTCTTTTGCAGGCCATTCCGGTCCATTCCTGGACATAGGCTTCCTTCATTTGCTTCCACGTCACTCTGTCTTGTGCGGACAGTATCCAAGTTATTCTGATATGTCTGTTCAGGTCATCCTTCCACCGTAGTTGTGGTCGCCCTGTACTTCTCTTTGCTGTCCACGGTCTCCAAGTCTTCTTGTCCATTTTTCGTCCGAGCTTCTGGCTACGTGACCTCATCTCTACTGCATTTGTTCTGATCTCATTATTTTTCTGCCAGTTTCATGCTTCGCTTCCATACGGGTTGGAACTAGAACTCCACTGTGAGCGGCTGTTTTTGCTTTCATTAATTAATTCTTCATTCCAATAACAGCTTGTTAAAATATGAATGAAAATTAAATGCTTATTAAAAAATTTTTAAGCAAAAAAGCAATTTTATACAGTGCGTAAAACATGTTTCGCTTATTAAAATATGCCTTTTCGTAATATGTAACCTTTGAGAACCCGTTTTTATCACTGCTGAAATAATAGTTCTAATAAAACCGAAAATATTTCAGTAAAATCATAAAAAGTGAAATATTAAACATTCCTCCAGCGACGTCACTAAGCATAGTCTACAACGACTAATAGAATTTTTAATATATTCAAACAGTCGAGGATACGGCCACCATAAAAAATATCAACTTCTTTATGGCGAAAAATGAGATTTCGTCGTGAACGTCCGACATTTGAATACCCGCAAGGACGGTAATGGGTCCATTGCCTTGGGCAATATGCATGGTATTTGTTGTACGAGGCTGGAAGGAGTGCTAATCTTGAAATTGAAGACAATTAAGTGATTAATTTGACATTCAAAAAAACATTTTTTCAATAACGCTTATTAATGATAACATATTTAACCGAATATAGTGTTTAAACCAAACTCACGAGGTGTATTGTTAATTTTTAATTCAAAAAGTAAAATTTGAGAACTATTGTAACTGGTTCAAGACACCAACAAAAACATAAAGTTCAAAAATTCAAAGCCCGCTGTTCTGAAAGATTCGTTGTTAGGCCTTACAAACACAAATACAAACACTGACACTCGTACAGAGAGAGAATGAGAGAGAGAGAGAGAAGAGAGAGAGAGAAAGAGAGAGAGAGAAAGGGAGAGAGAGAAAGAGAGAGAGAAAGAGAGAGAGAGAAAGAGAGAGAGAGAAAAGTTGAGATATAATATTTTAATAGCTATAAAAATGAGATGTCTTAAATGAAAATTGATTTACCTTTTTATTTTGAATAAATCTTGTATTAAGTAAACCCTTTTTTTTTCATAGGAAAGAAGAGCGATAGAAATCGATTAAAAAGTTACATTTGTAGTCATTATTTTTTTTTTAACTGTCCCACATTTATATAATAATTTTTTTTAATATTACATCTTTCTCCCGATAATGACGGTGTAGAGAAAAACAAATTAAAAAATGAAATATTATAAGAATTTTTTTTATGAACTTCATAATCTATCATGTAAATTTATAGTTGGCTCGCTTTCACAATAAACACGTGCCGCCCTCTGCTGTACATGTAATATCGTGGGATGGCCTCGTGTGGCGATTATCAACCCTTTGGCACTTTGAGTTTTAATGAAGGTTATTTTTTAAATTTAGAATCCTGTAATTGGGCGCTGTATCAGATTAAAATGTAACGACTAGTTAGGTACTTGAAATGCTCAAAATAGGGAAGGCGCTTAAAAGCATTTCTATTTTGGTCAATTCAATGTATTCGATAGTTTTATTTTAAGATTTTTTTTTTAAAGTAGCAGACTTTTTGATACTTTATATAATATATTTATTTATCAAAATCTACGATTATATTATAATATCAAGGCAGGGATAATAATTTATTATATAATATTTTAGATATAATAATTTAGTAAATGTGTTATTATTAGATAGTTCATTTTCCAGTAAAATACGTGTTTTTATGTTTAGTTTCTAAATTAAATCTGCCATCTTTTAAATTTATGTATGGAAGTGAAGCTTGGAGTTGGCAGAAAAATGATGAAAGTAGGATAAATGCAGTAGAAATGAAGTCACTATGTGCGGAAACACAATGTATAATAGAATATATAATGATGAAGTAAGAAAGGAATGTAAAGCGGAAGAATTATTTAAATTTATGTATGGAAGTGAAGCTTGGAGTTGGCAGAAAAAGATGAAAGTAGGATAAATGCATTAGAAATTAAGTCACTAAGAAGGATGTGCGGAAAAACAATGTATAATAGAATATCTAATGATGAAGCAAGAAAGGAATATAAAGCGGAAGAATGCGGGATAAATAAAATCAAGAAAGGGTCACTAAGATGGTTTGGACATATGGAATAAATGGATGAGGGAAGAATGGTTAAAAAAATATATACAAGTAGTGTGAATGGAAAAAGAAGTCGAGGAAGGCCACGAAAGACATGGCATGACCAAATTAATCAATAAATGAAAGGGGGCCATGTTCGAAATAGGAACAATCGACGAGCGTGCATGTCACGATGTGTGAATGTAGAAGAGGTGCGGCAATTTGGGGCAAAAAAAAATATATGCCCTCTAGCTCTGTTATAGCTGTGGTGTGTATAAATGCCAACCAAATAATTATAATATCATTACTGTTAAAAATTAAAACACTGTTATAACATTACAATTTCTTTTTATTCAAGGAGAGTGTCACGACAGCTGTTTTGCTAATTGATGTTGACATCATCAGCAAACTTATCAGTTTATTGTAACACCTGATAAATAAACGTCTTAGTGAGCTCTCTCAGTGAATAAACCACTCTCAGTGAATACAAAGAAATTATGATATTATAACAGTGTTTTAAATTTTAACAGTAATAATGTTGAAGTGTCATAGTGTTTCGGCCAAAACAATGGACTATTTAATTATGATATAGTTTAACTTAATGACCTAAGATTACCACAAGATATTTTATTTTGAGTTTAGTTAGTTAAAAAGTTTCAATCCTGGGATTGGTTTGCAGCAATTTCTTCTATTCTTCTCTTCCATTCTTCCCTGTTTTGTGCGGCTCTTTTGAAATCTGCATATGACGAGCAGCGCACGTGCACCAACAGGTCCTCCAGGTACTCTCGGCGTGAGCGTCCCCTAGGCTTTGTCCCCTCGGTCATACCCTCTATTATGGCATGCAAGAGACCTTCTTGACGTATAACATGGCCGATCCATCTTGCACGCCTTTCGGACAAGGTTCTGAGCAGGTGCCTTCCTCCTTCGATTGCTTGAATAACTTCCTCATTCGTGATGTGGTCTCTCCAGGAAATTCTTAATAGTCTTCTATAGGACCACATCTCAAAAGCTTCTAGTCTCCGCTTATCTCTTTCGGATAGGCACCAAGTCTCGCAGCCGTACATCAAGATACTCCATACATAGGCCTAGACGAGGAGTGTTCTCAGTTTTGAGTAGGGGATTGCATTTTTATGAGAAAAGGTCTCTTAAATATTTCAATCAGCCTCATACGCTTATTAGAAAGCTCCCGTATAAATTATTCAGCCTCTCTGTATACTAATCCACACGTAAAAGTAGCTTCACCAGTACACAGACGGAATCGATGCAATACGTCTGCCAATATCGATGCTTCCACATTACCGACGGAGCATTAGTTAGCTGATTGCATGGCATTAACAACACGGTCGGTAATGAGACTAAATGTATCATTCGCTTTAGCATGCCGATTGGATAATTATTGATGTCGCTCTGCCCTCCAATTTGACTCTCATTTATTATGCGTGTAGTAAAATGATACGATTAATACTAGTTAATAACATGATAGAAATATTGCATACAGATATCGTATATCTTTACGTCATTGAATATTCATAATTCAAATTATTCGAAATATAATTTCATGCTCATTTATACAACGTTCTGTTTATTACTAACATTTTGTAAGTCATCGACAATCTTTTATGAAATACTAAATTAAAAGATAAAAATAAAAAGATTTTTGAATGATAATAATCTTTAAAAGGTTTGACTGAATTGTGTCGTTTTCAGCGGCGTCGGGTGTTATATTTTTAATACACCACGTGAAGACTTTCTTTGACACCGATGTGAAAGTCTTCTTCTTCTTCCTTATTGTAGACCTATGTGGTCTGTTCTCCAGAGAGTTGCTCCTCCTGTGAGGTAGATTCCCAGCTGTCTTTCCATCTTTTAAGAGGTCTTCCACGAGGACGAGTCCCATGAGGTTGATTATGCAGTGCAATATAGGGGAGTCTGGTGGAGTCCATTTGTGTGAGATGTGAAAGTGACATTATAAAATCAGAATATTAAATATATTTTTTCTCTATTTATTTGTAGGTTTAACCCACCAATGCCTCAAGACTAGTCTTCAACCGGTGCGTCTTGCCAGTGATGACGTACGGAGCCTAGACGTGGACACTGACAAAAGGTCTAATCTATAGATTCAAGGTCGCCCAACGCCCCATGGAAAGAGCCATGCTTGGAATAACCTTGAGGGACGGATTGAGAAACGAATTTATTCGACGACAAACCAAGGTGACTGAGGTGGTTCTGAGAATGGGCGGGCTGAAGTGGCAATGGACTGGCCATGTCTGTCAGAGAACCGTTGACCGATAGGGGAGACGGGTTCTGGAGTGGAGACCGCGTACAAGATTCCGCAGAGATGGACGCCCCCCTGACCGCTGGACCGACGATCTGAAGAGGATTGCTGAACATGGGATCGATGGAAGCGGCAATGGATAGGGGACAGTGCCGTGTTTTGGGAGAGACCTACATTCATCAGTGGATGACAGACGGCTGATGATGATGATGAAACCCACCAAATAGTATTATGAATATACAGTTGTTTCTCGGTTGATTTTAAAATATTAAAAAAAAACATACGACCGTCGTGGTAGAGCGGCAACAGCTTTGCCTACCACACCGAAGGTTCCGTGTTTGATTCCCGGCGATGAATGTGATTTTTTTTTAAAGTGGTCTTTGTCAGTAGACTTCACGTGACAATAAAAATGCCGAAAGACTAGCTACCTATCACTTATCATGAGAATCATTAACTAATTTTTTTCAAGTAATTCAGTTTAAATAATAGAATATGTTGTATACGAAAATGTGAAAAAATAAACAGAAAACTACCAGATTAAAGGTTCTTGTTGTATCCCAGAAATCTGCAAAGTTATTAAACTTTGTTGCAATCCAAACCCTAAGAATGAAACCTAAAGAATTAAAAAACATAGCTTCATTATCAAATATGTAAAAAAATCTCTTTTCATAGTTAATTTATAAAAGTTAATTGTAACACGTAATACGTTTGTACTAACATAAATTTCCACGGTTAACATATATAGGAATATTTTTCGGGGTGAAACCGTGTTCCCTCCACCAACGTTTCGGAGGCCCTTGCGGCCTCCATCATCAGGGTGTTAAATTTTTTATTGTATCTCAATAGAGACGAAGAAACAAACTGGAAACTGAACATGGATGATCAAGGTGTTTACAGGACTTATGACCTGTCATTGGTTGGGTTAAGCGCACGCTTTATGTAATTACAACATTCCCCATTCCACCATTGTTATTATGATCATGCAAGATACATTTTTTGGAAGTTGTATATATACTCCAAATCCATACTTATTTTCACGTGTCAGTTCCAGCTAGCCATCTATGTAGATTTGATTGTACTAATTAATTGTTTAAGATTAATCTATACAATCCACCTACCAGCGGCATCTGTGAAGAATGATTGTTTAGCATTTAGCAAACTACTTTATTAACACAATGCGAAGAGGCTACCGCCTCCTAGCGCACTGTTTAGAAGTCGCCTGGAGTAAACACTCCTATTTTATACGCCAAAGAATTGAAGATATCCTCCCCATAGAGGCTCGTCAAGTAAGAACATAAATTTCCACGGTTAACATATATAGGAATATTTTTCGGGGTGAAACCGTGTTCCCTCCACCAACGTTTCGGAGGCCCTTGCGGCCTCCATCATCAGGGTGTTAAATTTTTTATTGTATCTCAATAGAGACGAAGAAACAAACTGGAAACTGAACATGGATGATCAAGGTGTTTACAGGACTTATGACCTGTCATTGGTTGGGTTAAGCGCACGCTTTATGTAATTACAACATTCCCCATTCCACCATTGTTATTATGATCATGCATGATACATTTTTGGAAGTTGTATATATACTCCAAATCCATACCTATCTTCACGTGTCAGTTCCCAAAAAAATTCCTATATATGTTAACCGTGGAATTTATGTTCTTATTGACGAGCCTCTATGGGGAGGATATCTTCAATTCTTTGGCGTATAAAATAGGAGTGTTTACTCCAGGCGACTTCTAAACAGTGCGCTAGGAGGCGGTAGCCTCTTCGCATTGTGTTAATAAAGTAGTTTGCTAAATGCTAAACAATCATTCTTCACAGATGCCGCTGGTAGGTGGATTGTATAGATTAATCTTAGAACAATTAATTAGTACAATCAAATCTACATAGATGGCTAGCTGGAACTGACACGTGAAAATAAGTATGGATTTGGAGTATATATACAACTTCCAAAAATGTATCTTGCATGATCATAATAACAATGGTGGAATGGGGAATGTTGTAATTACATAAAGCGTGCGCTTAACCCAACCAATGACAGGTCATAAGTCCTGTAAACACCTTGATCATCCATGTTCAGTTTCCAGTTTGTTTCTTCGTCTCTATTGAGATACAATAAAAAATTTAACACCCTGATGATGGAGGCCGCAAGGGCCTCCGAAACGTTGGTGGAGGGAACACGGTTTCACCCCGAAAAATATTCCTATACGTTTGTACTGTTTTGATGTTAAAATCATAGAAATTTTTTCGTTTATATAAAGAATTTTGACAGGTACAATTTTTTTTTTTCATTTGTTCCAATGAAAATTTGAATAATTTCTTAAATATTATTTTTAAGTTCTTGCTGGTGCTGGTTTGTTAGTGCCTAATTACTGCTTATTTAAAAAAAATGGGGATACGTAGAACATAAATTAAATAGACAATATGTGCATCATCTAAAAATAACATTTCCGATAAATTATTTTTATTGTGTTATTTTATTTTATATCATTGTATTTTATATGAATTTTTTGTGGATGTTGGACGATCGAAGTGTGCGCGGGAGATGCCTATTGGAGGTTCGCAACCCATCACACCGCGTCTCCCGCGGGGCGAAAAGAGAAGGATGGAGTGCCGCATCGGTTAAAGTGTGACAGTCCATTCTTTCTGCCTACCCTTTCGGGGAGACGGCGTGATGGTTAGTTAGATAGTTAGTTAAATCTCTTTTAAAATAGGACTGCCCCTGGTTATTTTGGTGAGAACATATAATATTGAAATGTTTTGCCCCATTCACACAATAAATTTATAATATGAACGTGTACGCAAATAAAGAGACCACCACTGGTACGCGTGTATCTTTGTTAAATGGTCTCTGGAAATAGCGCTAAAAAATCCCCAAGGATTTTTCGGGCAAATAAAAAATGTCTCCTATGTGGTATCCGTTTGGGGATAATACCCTAATCAAGCCATCTGTATGTATGGTGGGACGGCGATACTAAAGGAATAAAAATAAACAACTCAATAACGACATTTTCATAATATAAGATTTCATTTTTGCGAAATCATTCATAAATATGCATGGAACGGGTATCGTAAAACTCTCTAGGCTAGTGGAATGGGACTTTGCTTATTATTGTGTTTTGAAAGTGGCAATGAAATGTTACGTCCCTAATACCTGGCCTCAAGTTTGAAACAAAAATATGGTAAAGTAGATAATTTATCACTCAATATTTTAATACACTACTTCGTTCTTCGGCTTAAATGTTTTTAGGAATCATTATCATCATCATCGGCTGTGCCTCGTATCCAAGGAACTGTGGACGTGGAAGACTGTGGAAGACTTCACGGCTGTGGGTCCTAGCTAACTAACTAACCGTCATGCCGTCTCTCCGAAGGGGTAGGCAGCAATAATGGGCTGCCCCACTTTTCATTTCTGACATACTTCTCTCGCTTCTTCAGCATTCATACATCGTGTCATGTACGCACACCGATTTCTCCGGCTCTTCACTTGGCCGAAATTCAATATTTGTTTTATTTGATCGTGCCACGCTCTTCCTCTATTTCTAGTTCCGTGTACATCGTTAATAAATACTTTTTTTTATTCATTCTTCATTCATTCTTCATTCATTCATTCATTCATTCATTCATTCATTCTTCATTCATTCTTCATTCATTCTTCATTCATTCTTCATTCATTCTTCATTCATTCTTCATTCATTCTTCATTCATTCTTCATTCATTCTTCATTCATTCTTCATTCATTCTTCATTCATTCTTCATTCATTCTTCATTCATTCTTCATTCATTCTTCATTCATTCTTCATTCATTCTTCATTCATTCTTCATTCATTCTTTCCACGTGTCCATGGCTATTCATTGTGGGTCCTCATGTGCCTAAAAATACCAATATATATAATAATATAATATTAGTCTCACATACTCTTGGGCATCTAGACCCTGGGAAGAAGTTGACAGTGGACCCGCCACCGTCACCCGATCGCTTCTCCTTTTTTCTCCTCCACCTCTCTGCGGCGTCGTCTCTGCGCTGTGCTTCGAAGTCCTGCGTGCCTTTATGTATTGTTATTCTTCACATAGGCCTGTTTTCAGTGGTCTTTTTCCATCATTCCCAATCGATGTCAGTGTTATACTTTAAAGGTTTGCTTTTAAAGAGTCCTTAAAACGTTTCCTCTGACCTTCGTGTGAACGTTGAAAAATGAGCTGAAAACATATTATTTTATGTTGTAAACATCCACGTTGCAGGAGGCCCCCCCGCCCTCTTCTTCCATCTTTCAGTTGCAGGGTCTTGTGGACGTTGTATCCATCGTCCCTCTTGTTCACATGGCCATACCACCGCAGACGACGTTCCCTAGCCATTTCCGCTATGTGGGTGACAAAATATAATACTATAAAATTAAAATAAAATTATGTATTTTAAATGTTCCCTTCGTGGAAGGGTGTCCATTAAGTACCCTAAGGGCCGTATTTGGCTCGCGGGCCGTAGTTTACCGAATACTGTCATATGCTATCACTTGAATAAAATTAGAATCCCATATTATGTTCCAGCAGCAATGTGAAATATTATATTAAATCAGATGTACTGAAATTACCATTTTTAATGTACACTACAGTCCCGTTTAACGAAATTTGATAAAAGAGGTTTCTACTCATGAAAATTCGGTTAAGCCGAAAAATACGTATTTTTACATCTCAGATTGGATAGTCGTATACGTGGTCACGGCCCACGGGCGAGTAAAGCCTACAATAGCAAGGCACATTACAATGTAATGTTCTTATTGAAATTTTTTCCGTTTATAATCCATATAACTTAACAAACAATTCAAGTATAAGAAATATATTGGATCTGACTTTGCTCTACAAATTGCAAAAGTGATGAATCAGGGCCCGGATTCATTTGTACAGGACTCCCGGATTCCTGGACATTCATCTAGGACTCCCTCCCGCGCCGACCTACGAAGCCACGCTACTACGTCATTCCTTCTTGCGACTTCTAACCGACACGAGTCTACGCTGTCAAGTCTACGTACAAAGAACTTCCGACTCTCTCCCACCGAGCTACGCTACTATCTACACTGCTACGCCACGTAACTTCCGATGAGTCTTCGCTCCAGCTAACCGACGCTACTGCCCAGCGTGTCATCATCCTCTACTGCTCATCGCCTGGACTCCGCCCCCGCTGCTATCGACGTCCTGGCGCACGTTCCATTACGAGTACATAATACTGTTAACGTTTCTGCAATAAACGCTGAAACTCCCCCTGCTTTCAACTCTCACCACGTCCCCCAAAATACCCTAGAAGGGAGAAACATGTCAATCCATCTAAAATATAATAAAACTTCTTGAAGAAAAAGTCTTTATTCATATTAATTATCAATTATGGAGTTTTACATCATTGTTCAAAAAACAATTAATAGTTATATTTGATGGTGAAGAAGTTTTGCTCTACAATTATTTGCTATCAATATTTTGATAATACCCGAATACAAAGAAACATCTATATATATTTTAACCTAAAGAGTGCACTTTAATACACGGAGGTCCATAGAAACGTGATTTAAAAAAAATCAAAGTAAATTCGAATCAAGTATTCGTCTACAAGTATTTGTATACATTCAAATAGTTGTAAAAAAACTGGTCCAAGTTAAAAACATAAAAATTGGAGAGACATCTCCAGGCGTGACCTAGCAATGTATGTTAATGGCGGTAGCCTTTCACATTGCGTTAATAAAGATCTTCTGCTTAGTGCTTAATCCAATCTTAATGGATGGCGCTAGTGTAGATTAAACTAAAAAATGTGAAGTGTGGTGCGACATTGTAGCATATATACATCTTCCAAAAAATTGGCAGACGTGGTGGCGTAAGAAGGGCGAAATGGGGAATGTTGTATTACATAAAGCGTGCGCTTAACCCAACCAATGACAGGTCATAAGTCCTGTAAACGCCTTGACCACCATATTCTGTTTCCTATTTGCATCTTCGTCTCTATTAAGATACAATTAATCCTTAAAAATAATATTATTTATTAAAATGAAGTTTTATAACACATACAAATAACTTCAATTTATTATTTAAATATCAAATTATCTAAATAATTAGAGGAATATCAAATACCTTGACCAGTATAATATTCCTCTAGTCTGGCATGTAAATTTTAGAATATGCTCTGAAGTGTTGTTGTGAGCTAGATCTCATTACGCGATTAATGTTCTCCTTTCGTGGATTTATTGTTCTTGGATTGCTGTCGTACACCTTGCTTTTTAACCTCAATAGATTGGTGACTACATTTTCAGTCCAAAAAGCTTGTGTTTGAACTGTGGCAGACTCCATAAGCAGTTCATATTTGAATGTTACCAATATAATTTTTTTACTTTAGTTCCTTACTACTAAATTACGTATATTATTACGCTGAACTGAGACTATCTGCCAGAGCTATAATTGTAGTCAACCGCAAATCGAGATAATTTTTTCTACTGGAATTGTAGCTAGTCGCTTATTGGAGATTAATACACTTATTGTTCTTGGATTGCTTTCGTACACTTTGCTTTTTCAATATCCCCACAAACAATTTGAAAATATAATACTCTGCAAATGATATAGAGTACCAAACTAATTGAATAAACTATAACTATAATATTTGAGTGGTTATAACATTTCCCAACGCAAACAAACTATCGCAGATGAGGGCTTTCATTGAACACGTGTTTTTGCTCAAGCAATTGACAAAGCTTTTGAAAGCGCACTTCGCAAAACAATCGTGTTTGGTGAATTTATGTGCGAAATTGGTAATTTGCACCAAAATAATGAAATATTATCGGTGGTTTGAGCTATGTAACGAATTTATGACTCAATTGGTTAGTCCGTGGTTAGTGGTTCATATTTAATTACGTAATCAATTTGATTTAAATAGTTTTTGTCACTGATTCATAAGGCAGATGATTGCATCATAAGAAAAATGAAAATTGGAATCTTGATATGGTTTGAACATACGGAACGAATAGATGAGAGAAGAATGGTTAAAAAATTGTATATATTCAGTGTGAGTGGAAAAAAAAGCCGAGGACGACCGAGGAATACATGGCATGGCCATACTAATAAACTAAATAAAACGTTTGTTTTTAATAACTACTCCCACTTTTAAGGATCAATTTTATCTCAATAGAGACAAAGATGTAAATTATTTTTTTGAAACAGAATATGGTGATCGAGGTGTTTACAGGACTTATGACCTGTCATTGGTTGGGTTAAGAGATCGCTTTATGTAATACTACATTCTCCATTCCGGCCTTCCTGTCTCTTATTCTACATTTGTCTTTACTCCCACTTTTGTCTTTATTTCGACAGCGACCGATTTCGTCAGGTTGGCTGGCATCGACATATGGTATGTCCATGCCAGCCGGCCTTGTGAAACCGGTCGCTGGAAGACAAAGTGGAAGTATTTACTAAAAAAAAATATTTTTTTTCATTATTATTTCAAATGAAATTCCATCAAAAGATATTCATTGAATAAAATCATTAGATTTTGTTAAAAATGTATTAAAAGACCACTTCCAAAGACGGAAAAATCGATGAGCGTGCATGTTACATATTTAAAATATATAAATGTCAGGACATAGTGTATGGTGGTCCATCCTCTCTGCGTACTTATTTTAGGAAAGGGCGTGAATTTTCTGACGATGCTTTTTAAAGTACAGGCAATTAGGCTTAATTGTAACAAACCGGTTCATCGGGACAGCCGGTCGTTTGGGATAAATCCCAAGAAACAGAAATCAAACAATGTAGGCAGTAGTTATTCACTTTGGTTATCTGGACACCATTCAGTTTAATTGCGAAGGTAAATATTATAATAAATGTAAATCAAATCAATTTGCCAAATTTTGGACAGTTTCATCTGAATTGACAATTGATGAAAATTTGGTATGTTTTAATGAAAACATAAGTGTGCGTAATTATAGTATGTCTATATAAAAATACTTTTTGGATGCCTTCGAATAAAATTTAGTTTTTTTAATATATAAGCAACATTATGCTTTATTAATAAAATACAATATATTAAATACAAACACTTTGATACTTCAACATCATTAACTATGAAATTATAAAACGCATTTAATGGTATCACAAGTTTTAACTAACTAACCATCACGCCGTCTCCCCGAAGGGGTAGGCAGAAAGAATGGACTGCCACACTCTTCTTTCCTGACATATTTCTCTCGCTTCCTCAACATTCATACATCGTGTCATGCACGCGCGTCGATTTCTCTGACTCCTCACACGGCCGACATTCAATATTTGATTTATTTGATCGTGCCACGTTTTCCTCGGTCTTTCTCTTTTTCTGGTTCCATTTACATCGTTAACATATATATATTTTTTTACCATTCATTCTTTCCATATGTCCAAACCATGTTAATGATCCTTTCATTATTTTGTTCATAACACCATCATTCGCACCGCATTGACTTTTTATATTTTCATTCGACACTCTTTCATACACAGAGTATCCACACATTCGTCTAAGAGATCTCATTTCTACTGCATTTATTCTACTTTCATCCTTCTTTTGCCAGTTCCATGCTTCGCTTCCACACATAAGGGTCGGTAGAAGTACACCATTGTGCACTCCCATTCTAGCTTTTTTGGATAGGTTTTTGTTTGCCATGACAACTTTATGTGCACCATTCACTTTTTCACCAAACTCACAAGTTTTTATTTTTCCCGACAGCTGTTTTCTCAACTTATGTTGACATCATCATGTGTTACAATGATGATGTCAACATAGGTTGACGAAACAACTGTCCCAAAATATTAAAAAATTAAAAAATGTGTTAACAATTTTGAGAATTTTTTTTGGACCCATGCTGGAGGATAGGACTTATAGAATCAAAAGAAATCTTGAACCTGAAGTACTGATTAACCACTAAACAGTAGTGGGATTCTGTAAGTCTCAACGCCTACAGTGGTCTTGAATGCCAGAGGGTAGAACACTAAAAAATATATTCAGACGGGTGCCCCGCGAAAAGAGACAAAGAGGCAAGCCGAAGAAAATATGGGCGGATTGCGTGGAAAAATATTGGGTGAAAATGTAAGGAGCTATAGAATTGAGAAGGATGGCCAAGGACAGAAGTCAGTGGAAGACCGTTGTGGAGGAGGCTAAGTCCCACACCAGGATGTAGCGCCGAGGAATGAATGATGTTACCATAAACAGCGTTTTATAATTTAACAGTTTATAATTTATTAAAAATAAATATGAATACCTAAATATCGTAACATAATTTTCTTTTCTTCATAATACTCGTTTGCACTTTTCTAGTGACGTGTATCGTAGTACATTAACGATAATACCTAATAGCTAGGGATTTTTACCCTAGAGAGCATATTTTCAGTAACATACAGCATTCATGAGATTGGATATGTTTAACTCTCTAAGGATATTATAGTTTTTCATATTTTACATGAACACATATTATTATTTGACCTATTTATAGTATCATTATATGTAAATACTTATGGAGTAAGTAAAAATATATATTAAATAATTAATACGAATTAAAAAGTCTGTTTTCTAGAAGTTTTAATATTTTATTATTTTATGTGTATGACATGATTCGTCTGTTTAATTTCTTCTTTCTTCTTAACAAATTGACCATTAATACCCCTATGTTTCGTACAAGAAACACCTCGAGCCAAGTATTCCACCTTCCTGCTTATCGCACCAATTACTCTCAAAGCACGGCAATGTACCGGATATGCGACACTTACAACAAATCTTTTCATGCAATCGATTATTTTCACATTTTTTCACCGTTTCATGCAATCGATGTTTTTCATCATTTTTCATCGTTTTTCACCTTTAAACGCTTATGATTTAAAAAAAAAATTGTTGTAGCAACTTTTCGGTGTGTATAGTGCTAAAATGTCACATTCTTTTATTTGTATTATTATTATTATCTTTTTGTTAATTTTTATACTATTACCTTAGTTTTATTTTGATTTTAGTTTAACAAAATCTCGTTTCATAAGTTTATAATGTTAACTCTGTTAATTCAATTATATTTGTGGTAACATGTAATTGGCCTTTTTAAAGTACTTCTTTGTGTATTTATATATATATATACTTATTCGCTGTTTATTACCGTAAAATAAAAATAAAAATAATTTTTATTTATTTGTATTTTTATCAAATGTAGTGAAAAATCGTGCGCTTTGCTATATATACATGAGTTAAAGGACCAAAATATGGTGATTAAGGTAATTGACGTGGCACAATATATTGTTGAAAACTATTACGGGATAAACCCCAGAATATAGGAAAGTATTACCTGCAACTAGTTAAATTGATAATTACAATGTTTACTTTGGTAATGCCTTCTAATTGACGTTATATAAATCAGAAAATTATTTTAGTAAACAATTATTTCGAAATAATTATGAGAATGATTTTTCATGTTTAAAATTTAATAATGAGTCTAAGTAAATTGCATTTCTGCATTGCGTAGGCTCAATCAGTGTGTTCTTCTCCTCTGCAACTGTAAAAAGAAAAAAATCCTATGCAGAATCAAGAGTTAACTAACTAACTAACTAACCATCACGCCATTTCTCCATTCACGCCATCTCATTTCTACGGCGTTTAACCTGATTTCATCCTTCTTTTGCTAGCTCCAAACTTCACTTCCATACACGAGGGTTGGCACTAGAACTCCACTGTGTACTGCCATCTTTGCTTCTCTGGATATATTTATATTTGCAGTAATGACTTTGAGTGCGCCATTTATTTTATTCCCAGCACCAACCCTTCAATCAAGAATCAGAATCAAGAGTTCGGAGAGTCTAATTAGATATCGGAACTATATTAAGGAGTGACGATGAGTAAATGTTTTTCTGTTCATTGATTAGTGTCATGTTTCCAGTTTCTGATATATTTGTTAATCTCGAACTGTTCTAATAAGCTTAGGGTGTAATTTTTATTTATAATGCGTAGTGGAATTGGTATATTATCTGTTTTCAAAGTATGTGTACAATGCATTAACATATGAGATATATAAAATATATAATGCAATACCCTCGATTAAAACAAAATCATTTTCCGGAAAAGCCATCACTCGATTGAGTTTACATAATTGCTTTTTGTCCACCACAAAATGGAAAATGCAAGCGATCTAAGTATATTAAATTTAGTTGGTCATGCAAACACCGCGCACACGTGACTCATGTTAGGGTTCCTATATTTGCATACATATATCGATGTACATACGTGTATTTGTTTATTCGATTTGATTGGATGTTACTTGAAAGTACTTAAAAGTTTTGACAGAAAATTTTAACCCTTTATTGCATGGTGTAGCAAATTTGCTACAAACCGAAAAATCTACTCGTATTTGTATAGAATAATTTAATTTTATACGAGGTCTTATTGTTCTTTACACTCTGCTTTCCTATTAACCTATTAATTATTATTGCTAGTGGTGCAAGATTACAAAAATAACACAATTTTTATTTGATATTTGTTTGATGTATGACCTGTTTTGATTACTGCCAGTTACACATTTTGAGTTTTAAAATTGGTTTTATTTTCAAATAAATAAAAATCTACATTACCCGATGAGTATTTATATCATGTTCGGTCCAATATAATAATAATTTTGTAAGGAAATATTATCAAGTTTTGCTTTCTAGTTCTTCTTCTTCTTCTTCTCCTTATAGACCTTTGGTCTATTCCTGAAATCAGGCTGGCTTCTTTTGGGAAGATGACTCCCAACTATCTCTTCATGTCTTTGGCGGTCTTCCGAGGGAATGGCAGCCGGCAGGAATCTGATGCGCCACAGCCTGTGGGAATCTGGTGGGATCTATCCTCTGCACGTGCGCCATTCAAGTATCTTCTGCGTTGTCTGCCCCATCTCACGACATTTTCCACCTTGCAGATCTCGCGGATAGCCGCTTTCTAGTTACTAAATCTAATTTAACGTTTTAATGTATATTCCATTTTTCTATAGCTAGGTAAATAAATATGATCTTTGTTAAAATTAAAAACATAATATATTCAAGGGTTAATTACAACTATTAAAATCAAGTAGGACACGAGTATGATTATAAGTTTAACTAATTAGTTTGCTGAATTTGGGAAGGTAACATTTTTTTAAAATGTATTAATTAGATAAATTATAAAATGTTAAGGAAATCATAAGGAAAATTTCCGCAAATTTAAACTCGAAATGTGAATTACGCAGGAATAAAATATTTATTACAAATTAAAAATTTAAAACCATGGGGCTCCATTTATAAAATCGTAATATAATTAAAACATTGGTAGGGTGATTTTTTTTCATGAGTATGTAGCAATTACATTTTTCTTTAATAAACACCAATTTTAAAAATATAGATAAGGTAATAAGCGTAAGCTGGATGATTTAAAAAAAACTTAGAAAGAATTACCAAATTGGGATCTTAGAATTTAATAGTCTAGGGTTCAATATTAAATGAAATGTTGTAGGAATCTCGATTTCAAGCTGCTACATATTTTAAATCGATTTATACATTTCATTCCATCAGAAAATTTTGGTGGAATGTAGCGTGTCTGTGGAAGGCGTTTCAGTAGAAGAGATTCAAATATCTGGGTGTGGACTTGTGCGGGTAAACGGAATTACCATATGAGGTGATGGATCACGTGAACAAAGCTGGGGTTATCTCAGGATGTTTGAAAACTTCAATATGGTGAAACCCTGATATGAAGATCGTCAGCAAAATGAAGATTTTTAATTCTTGTAAGCAATCCATCATGACAGACGAGATCGAATGGAAGGCGTACACCAATATAGAATGTTTGAAATGAAGACACTCATGAGCATATCTGGCAAGACAAGGAAATTTTGCGAGGTTGAAGATGTTGTTAGGTGGGGAAGGCTACGGAGAAAATATTGGTATGCACTCTCTCTCGTTGTTTTGTGCGGCCAAACCAAGCAGACGACCAAAAATATGGATGTTGGAAATCTACTTTGCAGGATGCAAATCCTTCTTTAGAAATATATCACGTGGCCTAAGTTATGAAAAAGATATTTTATGGTAACAAAAATATATCGTTAAATTTATTGAAATATGAAACATGTTCCATGGTATTATTGTTTCTTGAACAATGATGTAAAACTCTATATTAAATAATTAATACGATTGAAAACGTTTTCTAGTAGTTAAATTATATTTTATGGGAATGTCATGTTTCGCCCTTCTAAGGCATTATCAAATATGACGAAACATCAACTAGTTGCAGTTTATATACACTAGTAAATGGAGCAGAATATGGTAATTAATTCGACTTTATACATTTTTAACAAAGAATTATTTGGGTAGGTCCAGAAATATTGGAAAGTGTTTCTCGGAATTCGTTAAGAAATTTTATGACAATAATAACATAGTTATTGGATACTAAATGATATTATATAAATCAAAAATAAGTTATTTGAGGTAGGAAGAAATAAAGTGTTTCTAAGAAAAACATCCTTTTACAAATTGTTTACAAATGAATTTACATATTTCAAGGTAACTAATGATTCTAAGTATTATATTTAAAATAAAATCGTCATCCTGTATGCGTAGACTCAATTGATGTATTCTTCTCTTCTGCATCTGAAATGTGAAAACAATACAGAAAACAATCAAGAGTTCTTTCAATCTAATCATATATCGAAACTACATTAAGGAGTGGGGATGAATATATGTTAGTTAGTTATTTAGTAAGTTAGTTATTTCATGGTTAAAATTTGGAGAAAACAATAATTTTCAAGAAATTTTATTTTATTATACTTAATGGAAGTGACATGATACATCTGCTAGGATATTATGATGCCCCAGTAAGGTGAAACAAGTACTCTCATTAAATATAATATAATAAAACTTTATCAATACTAAATAAATATAAATGGAATTCATACATCATCGTAATACAATAAACCATTAATAAATCTTACAGTTGTAGATATTTAAATTCCCAAAACACTAGAATATCATAATTTTGGATTTATAAATTTTAATACTTTAATCTTTCTTAGTGTGTGTAAATTTTTATTATGTAACGCATACGTTCAAAACATTATATATGTACGGGTTAAGGGCGTATACATAGTGTGAGCAAATGCATAACTGTCGGTGAAGGTAATGAATGAACACGTAACCTCTTCGATACGACCACTTAAGACTGAAATCCCACCTTTCCCTCAGTAAATCACTGCTTGTGATTGGCTTACGACGATTTCCGTCACCTTGAGTTACGGGGGTGTCTGCTACTTACGTCAGTTTGTGAGGAAAGCCCGTAAGCCCCAATACTATGTCTGCACCTACATTAAATCTTCTACGTCATAAGAGTAGGAGCGAATATAAAAAATATATTTTCACTCCTTAAAATTATTGGTGAAAGAAAAGTGTGGCAGTCCATTCTTTTTGCCCACCCCTTCGGTGAGACGGCGTGATGGTTAGTTAGTTAGTTAATTACCTGTATATAGAACAAGTTATATGTGTACACGCTTAATATGATTAAAATATTATTTAGGAATAAATCATAATTAATATATTTTATGATTTTTTCGAACCTTTGTGTGTACTTGTTCAAAGGTCAATTTGAATAATTTCTTTGATAACATTTTGATGTTCTTGGTGAAGTTGGATTGTTTGAAGTGCCTCTTACAGTTATTTAAAAGAATGGTGGAAGCGAGGAATATAAATTAAATAAACACAAAAGTCCGGATCGTCCAGTTGAAAAAAAAATACCAAAAAAAAAAAAATACCATTATTAAAAAATAACATTATTATGTTTTTTTTATTTGTTATTTCATTTTATTGTGTATCATCTTTTTATTATATTATTTGTTTTAGATTTAATTTGTGGATGCCTATTGGTGGCCATGAGGTTCGCAACCCATCACACTACGTCTCCCGCAGGGGCGAAAAGAGAAGGATGGAGTGCCGCATCGGTGAAAGTGTGGCAGTACATTCTTTCTGCTACCCCTTCGGGGAGACGGCGTGATGGTTAGTTAGTAACTAATTTATTAAAAAGAACATTATGTTATTATATTTTTTCCAAATTTTGGAATTTAGTATTTTTAAAATAAACCAATCTAATAGTTACAAAAGTCTTTAACTAATAATGATTTTGAAAAAAAAAAAAGAAATTATGACAGTCTGCAACATTAGCGTGAATGGTGAAAATCTGGAGCAAGTAGAAGAGTTTGTATATTTAGGTAGTATGTTTATAAAGGTTGGGCAAGTGGAGTGGAAAGTTGTCATCGCAAACAAAAGCTTATCCAAAAAAGCTATAATGGCAGCACACAATGGTGTTATTGTTTTGACCCTTATTTATGGAAGTGAAGCATGGAACTGGCTAAAGATGGATGAAAGTAGAATAAATGCAGTACTAATGAGATCACTAAGACGATTGATTCTAAAATCGATTGCGGTGCGATTGAAAGTGTTATGAACAAAAAAATTAAGGGATCATTAAGATGGTTTGGATACATGGAAATAATGGTAAAAAAATGTTTATGTTAACGATGTTAATGGAACAAGAAATAGAGGAAGACCGAAAACGTGGAACGATCACGCCGTTTCTCCGCAGGGGTAGGCAGAGAGAATGAACCGCCACACTACTCTTTCCTGGCACACCTCTCTAGATTCCTCCACATTCATACAGCGATTCATACACGCACGTCGATTCTTCCGACTTCTAACATGACCAACCTTTAAAATTTGATTAATTTGGTCATGCCGATCAAATAGTCAAATATTTAATGTCGGTCACGCGAGGAGTCGGAGGAATCGACGTGTGTGCACGATATGATGTATTAATGTTGAACAGTATGGCAGTCCATTCTTTCTGCGTACCCCTTCGGGGAGACGGCGTGGTGGTTAGTTAGCTAGCTAGTTTGGTCATTAATTAATCTATAAAAAGAACTTTCATTACACATCATTATGAGACTTACGAGGATAAAACGAATTGCTTCGACACGTAACTAGCGCAGTCAAGCAGTGTCTATACCGAAGTGGTCACGGACGAAATAGGACTTCACAGAAATAACACGGCTGCAGCGGGTAATGACGTACAGAGTAACGCGAGACGTGATGAATTGAGTCTCTCATTGTTCCTTTACACCAATTCCCAGAGTAACACTTTAGAAAATTGTACTGGATTCGTGACCCATTTCTTCTGAATTGCTTAAGATAAACAACGTATTAATTCAAAATAAAAAAGCGACATCTTTACAAGAAAACGATATTGTAATAAGCTATTCAAATTATTCATTTGTAATTAATAGAAATGAAAACGTATATCATTTAGGAATTTTATTGTATTTTAGATGGAATGACATGTTTCGCCCTTCTAAGGCATTAACAAATGACGAATATTTATGAATTAAAACACTGTTTTTTCCACTTTTGAGTTTAACTTTCTCGACATGTTATTATTATTATTATTATTATTATTATTTTGTTGAATCACTCTTTACATCATGACAGTATGAGCCAAATCGATGTAAAGGGTATTATTATAGCTATCATAGTGATTCTGGTGACATGTGATAGGTAGCTTATCTATCCGCATTTTACTGTCACGTGAATTCTACACCAGACCATAGACAGTGTGACAATCACACTGCCCTCGCCGGGAATCGACCCCGGAACCTTCGGGGTGGCAGTCAATGCACTTACCACTCGGGCACGAAGATCGAATGTTTTGAAGGTTAACAACTTCATCATCGAGAGAACGATTATATATCGTTCTCCCGATGATGAAGGTGTAAGCCTTCGAAACATGTCGAGAAAAATATACTCAAAAGTGGAAAAAACAGTGTTTTAATTCTTAAAAATTCGTCATTATGGAATTCCACAGTGTTAACGCATTAAGTTTATCTAAAAAACAAAACAAAACAAAACATATTTACGTACTCGATTTCGCGGGCGTCTCACCTACGGTACGTATGAGTGAAATAAAATACGGCGCGTATGAGTGAAACAAAACATACACGTAGGTCATTTCTGCCCATTCATTTCAACTCAATGAATTAAATCGCTTTAATGTCCTCGCGCGAAATTCGAAATCTTATTTTATTCGTAGACGGCTCAAACGCGCAAAAAACATTATTTCAATATAGATTTTTGAATACTCGGCTTGTATGGAAGTACCGCCACTGCATATACACATCTTTCAAAAATTTGTCAGACGTGGTGGTCGTAAGAAGGGCGGAATGGGGAATGTTGTTAACATAATGTGATCGCTTAACCCAACCAATGGCAGGTCATAAGTCCTGTAAACGCCTCGACTACCATATTCTGTTTCCAAAAAAACAATTAACATCTTCGTCTTTATTAAGATACAATTAGTCCTTAAAAATTTCATGTTTTACTCAACGGTATATTGTAGAATTGAAAAACATTTTTGTATTTGCGTGGGTAAAAGGTTTAAATCAATAAAATATGACTTATTAAATATGTATTTTAACGCCTTATGGATTAAGATATTATAATATTGCTATAATTTTATTTTCGTCTTAATCTTAAATCCTCAGAATTAAGACACTTTATATAATTACGAATTAAGAAGCATTAAGATTGCTGAACAGCTTTAAATCCAATTATATTAATAGTATTAAAAATAAATCTGTGCGGACTTTAAGGAATTAAAAATCTGATTATAGCGAAACATGATATCCGATTAAAATATTTACATAAATAAAGAAAAAAACAAAATAAAATTAACGTACATTTTAATTTTCAGATGAAATGAAATCAGAACGAATTTAAGTACTCATTAAAATATCGAACCCCTCATAGAACGGCTCAATTACTGTAATTGCAGAGTCCTCTGAACAGTGGCGTGCCTAGGGTCAACCAGTAAGGCAAGCCCGTCCGACTATTTTGTGTTATAATATTAGTAGAGAGTCACGATAATGTATTTTTCCGGATTAAAAGAGTTTTATATATGTTAATTAATTCCGTGAATTAATTGATTTAAAATTTCAATTTAAGCCCATTTTAAATCTATACAAAAAATAATTTTCTGCGTCATCAAACTCATGTTCTTTTATAATATAATAATGTATTTACAACTGCAAAAAGAAAAATAATTATATATTAATATGAAATAAGCTGTAAATAGACAATAATAATAAATTTGTTAACACCGAAACACGAATTATAATTAAACATTCGTAAAGAAATTACATAATCTTTCTTTTCATAACATTTCTGCACATAACTTAAATGACAGATAACATTCTGACAATAGAAATGAAGTTCGTGACACATCAAATAGTAACATACTCGTACTTCAGAGTGATAAAGTCCGGCTTCAAATCAATCGTTTGCAACGCAACGAATTTAATCGCTTTAACTCGCGCGAAAATCTAAAATATAATTTTATTCGTAGACGGCTCAAACGCGCAAAAAACATCATTTTATTATAGATTTTTTAAGGCAAGCCCGGCTTTTCAGCTTGTATGGTAGTACCGCCACTGCCTCTGAAATTTGCAGTAAATACCTATTAATTTGCTTTAAAAATAGCATTTTATTTCGTAACTGTGTTGGAGCTTGTTAAAAATCATTATTAAACCGGCCGTTACGGAGAGGAGGCTATTAGCGGGTTATCCGTTTCAGGGAAAGGATATTACAAAAAGCCTATTAGCTCAATACCCAATTACTTGCGCTGAAGTTCGTACTTCAAACATAATACAACCAATTCTAGTGCTTATTACGATTCAGATATCTAGTTTTTATAAACTATTTTTAATTTCTTCTGTATTCATCAAAGCTTTGTGTTGCGGATCCAATGAATAATGTTTATTTCTTTGTAAACAACACTTTATTATAAACATGGACTCTTCACTGTACTCGGGCCAGGCTAAAACTGGCAAAGATTTAAAAGAAGATACCATTCATCATTTCTGAAGAATTTTTTTTTTTACCTAGGATCATGAAAAACGGTCATAACTTTTGCATCAACCCAATAATTCATTGAATTATTATTTAGGATATTTTTTTCAAATGTTTTAATAACTATTCTGTTATCCGGGACGGAGACAAATCCAGCAAATCAAAGACCTTCAAAATTGCTTCAGCCGTTCTCGAGTTATAAATGGTGTAACTAACACGACTTTTGACTTTGTTTTATATATATAGATTAAACACAAACATGTTTCAAACTCAAAAACCCTTCATCAGTGTAGTTAGTTATTATATATACAAAATAAATATTTAAACAAATTTTTCCTGAATGCAGTCAATTTGACAGATATTAAAATGATTTTTTTTCAAAAGTTTATGCATTTGTTGCAATGAATATTTTCTTACTGTTAAAATTTAAAACACAGTCATAATAATATCACAATTTCTTTTTATTCACTGTTTCGCCAACCGATGTTGGCATCATCAGGTGTTACCATAAATGAGTTTGTTGTAGCCTCTCTTCTACCTTTACGTCGATTGTTCCTACTTCGAACATGGTCGCCCTATATCTTTTTCATTTTTCTTATCATATATTTTACATTAAATCGAATCATAGTCCCCGTGTGTTTAAAAAATATGCATTGAAAATAATAAATCCGTTGGTTCTACAAATAAAACATTTCATAAAACCCCTCCAGTTTGTGGCTTGGTTTCCTTGGAAATTTTAATCAAAATAAATTTCCCTTTTCAATTTGTTCTCCATCATTCAATTTTCCTGCCGCGAAATCGTTTGCCAAGAAATCAATGTTTTTCCACGCCGAATCCGCAGCGTCATACGAAATTTCAATTTCTACCTTGGTTTCCTGATAGTCCTGGCTTAGTGGAGGAAATATTGGGGCAGAATATCGGGAAGATTTCCTCACACATGCTGGATTATTGACTCCCCTTAGACGATAGACTTGCTACTGTCTATATATGTTAGGAAAGGGAGATACGGGTGAACGCCCCGTATGACGAGAGTAGCTTCAACCGAATATTTTTCTACAAATATCAAATCTGTAAAAAATCACACACCGATAAAAGAAAATTAAAATTGATGAAAATGTCAGTTTTTTAAAAGCTTTATTATATTCATTGAATGTGACTTGTTTCGCCTTGATCGGGAATTATCTGGGACTGAATAAAACGAGGTAATTGAAGTGGTTTAAAACTTAGTTAAAAATTAATAATGAAAAAAAAAATTAAACTAAATTTCTTTATTATTATATATTTACTGCGCTTACACTTGTATTTGACGTCGACTAGAAGATGGCAACAAACTGCCGAAACCGATCGACGTTAAACACAAGTGGAAGCCTACTAAATATGTAATAATAAAAAAATTCTTGTCAAATTTTATTTTATTTTCATTATTTAAAATGAACTTCTATCAAGAAAATTCAAGTATTTTTTTTATTAAATATTAGTTCAAAATAATCAAGTGGCAAGAAGAAAACCCAAAATTTTAATTTAATAGAGAGTATTTCTGGGAAAATTCAATGTGAATTTTTATAGATATAATGTTTACATAGTTCAAGAATAATATCATAAATAATATAGACTTTTTACATTTTACTATTATTAAGTTTGATAACAACTTCAAATTTCTTAGAAAATAATATTTTGACAATTATTTTAAGCAATTTATACGTTAATATGGTTTGCACACATGGAAATATTGAATGAAAAAATAATAATAAAGCGTGCGCTTAACCCAACCAATGACAGGTCATAAGTCCTGTAAACACCTTGATCAACCATATTCAGTTTCCAATTTGCATCTTCGTCTCAATTGAGATACAATTAAATCATGAAAAAATAATGTTTATAAAGGTAAATGTTAACGATGTAAGTAGAGGAAAATGTGTCACGATCAAATAAATCAAATATTAAATGTCGGCTAAGTGAGGAATCGGAGAAATCGACGTGCGTGCATGACGCGATGTATGAATGTTCAGTAATCGATTTTACAAATTATTTTCTATGCAATTGTGTAGTTAAACGAAAAATATTAGAGTCATAAATTATAGAAAATTGTCTTTTTTTTGCTACAATATTATCCTTAATTTAACGAATATGTAAAGAAAAATAAAGTAAGTACTGTTGTATTGTTTAAAAATTTGTAAAAATATCTGTAAAGATTTGTTATCTCTGGAATTTAACGTGATTTTTAAAACCCGATACGAACGATTAAAAATGTATTTTAATTTGACGGTCAGACAGTGTAAGTTTAATAATACTGTTTGAGGCAACATGATATTGGGTTTCGATTAAGCAATTAAAGTAGCATAGGAAACACCCAGACTCCAATTCCCGGCCGATCCTTTGAGCTCACCCAGGGAGGGACGTATTGTTTCATATTAGGCACCGCCCTAAGTATGTGTTAGCCAGAAGTAACCTTCTGAACTCGCTATCTATGCCGTGTGCTGAGCAAATGCTCGTGAACGGTTTCAAGATTCTAGTTTGTACTGCATAATTCAACGTATTTACTAAATATTGTATACAATATAAACGCGATTGTTTAATGGTTTTACTTGATTTAATTAATATAATTACTTATATATCAATAGAAGTTACAAATTTGTTTCGCTTTGTGAGGGCATTTTCGAGACAACTCAAGAGTTTGAAAATGTCCTCGCAAGGCGATACCATTTTGTAACTACTATTTATATATGTAAGTAATTATATGAATTAAATCAAATAAAACCATTAAACAATCGCATTTATCATTGTATACAATAATTATAATGGAGTTTAACAAAACAAAAACTTCAACCATCAATAGGTATTTACTAAACTAACTTACTAACTAACCATCACGCCGTCTCCCCAAAGGGGTAGGCAGAAAGAATGGACTACCACACTTTTTTTTCCTGACATATTTCTCTCGCTTCCTCAACATTCATGCATCGTGTCATGCAAGCGCGTCGATTTCTCTGACTCCTCACATGGTCGACATTCAATATTTGATTTATTTGATCGTGCCACGTTTTCCTCGATCTTCCTCTATTTCTGGTTCCATTTACATCGTTAACATATACTTTTTTTTACCATTATTTCTTCATTCATTCTTTCCATATGTCCAAATCATCTTAATGATCCATTCATTGTTTTGTTTAGTATTATTTTATCTAAAATACTTGTATTCAAACCCACACTGGCGTGTTAAATGTAAATGATATATAACATATCATATACAATCTTTCATCATAAGGAGAATATCATAAATTGAAAATAAATATGTATGTTATTTTTGGACACATCCTTAGGATACATAAATTCGTTAATGTTTACAAGTTTTTTATCATGCAATATTTGTATTTTGAGAATGCGACACCTTTAATAACGATATCGTAAGTCAAAACATGTCTCTTTCTAATAAAAATATTGAACTACTATGAAACTTACGTTTTATTACCAGAAAACTTTCATTTGCATTTTTTAAGCAAAGTGTTATTTCCAAGATATAGTAAAACTTTCCGAAAACCTGCGATTTACTCAAAAAGTAATAAAAATACAATTATATATTTTTTACGAATACAATATTACTATCTACTTGCTCTAAACAGGTTAAAAACAAGTGTTTTAAATTTGCAACCATTTTTTTTGTTTTCAATTAATATACACATTTTTCATAATTTGTCATGTATCAAAGTTTACTGAAAAAAATAATAAGAAGAATAAAACATATGATACATAAAACATATAGTTGATATGGAAAATAATCAAGCGGTGTTAGCAAATTTCAAAGTATTTTTTATATAAATAATTTATTTTTACGATTATATTATACTATTGATAAAAGGGTTCGTTTTCTTGATATTTTGTTACAGTTCATGAGAGTATCATATAATTTATTCTCAAAATTATCAAATAATTAAGAAAAATTATGCGCTAATTTTTATATATATAAAGAATACGTTGTATGTTTTTTGGGATCTTGGAAAACTCCGTGTAACTCATCTTTCTGAACCGACTTATCGGAGATCGTTGCAGTCTCCATCTTCAGGGTGATTATGAAGGTGGAGACTGTAACTATTTCCGAAACGGTCCAGAAATACGAGTTACACGGATTTTCCCAAGATCCAAATAAACATATTGCTATCAACCGTAAAAATCTACGCAACTATTTAATTATCTGTATTGGTTTAAATACAATGTATTATTGTAACTAATTTGTATTAAGATACATTAACTGTACGTTTATATGTATCTAAATGACACATGTCATAAAATCACCTCCCCCAAAAAGATAATAAAATCGGCAGTAATCACAGGTTGTAACTAAGGTTAAATGGTCACCGCAGTAAGTTGTGGCACCATAAAAGTAATTTCGAAACTTTTTTATAACGTGCCATAAACCACATATTAATATCCTGGCTACGTAAGCCATCCATGTACACAATAACCCAAGTATTTGCTGTTACATATATACAAGTCTATATATTATATACGAGTATGTATATGTACAGTACAAAGGCCTATAATGGATTAATAAAGCATATTACATCTAGTATATAATATTTCGTAAAAAAATAGTAAAATATTTCAATTGATCATTCATTTGTTTTGTTTGTTCAGAATTAAAACACTGTTTTTTTCACTACTAGGTTTGTTTTTTAAACATATTTTGTAGTGACCTTTTATTATTGGAAGAAATATATATATTAGGTGCTTTATATTGCTCTCCAAGCTTTGATCTCGTTTGGCAAATACTTGAAAAATAAATCGAATAAATACACTAAAAAGTGTTTTAATTCATAAAAAAAAGAAATACGTATTTCAAGGTTAAGTAATAATTTTTATTTGTAACACAACACTTTATTTTTTAATTTAAATAAAATCAAAAATACATATTAATCCAAACATGTTTCGTAACATAGAAGTCTATCATCACTTATCATTTCGTTCATCCAACGTCCACAAAATAAATCTACTACAAATTATATAAAACACAATGATATAAAATTAAATAATATAATAAAAATAATATAACAAATACTGTTCTTTTTTATGGTCAGCTAGCTGATCTGGTATTTTGTGTTTATTTAATTTATATTCCGGGTATTCACCGTTTTTTTGTAAAATTAAATGTTATTAATATTATCAGGTTACATGTATATATATTATTTTTAAGGTAGACTATATTGAAATAAAATTTGTTGATTTGCAATTAAACCAAATTTATCTTTAATGTTTCTTTTTTTATATAGTTTGTACACAACACTCATATTTATTAAAAAAATTTAAATAAAAATGAAATATCAAACATTAGTGATATA
This sequence comes from Lepidostoma basale, assembly GCA_022606425.2. Taxonomy (NCBI): domain Eukaryota; kingdom Metazoa; phylum Arthropoda; class Insecta; order Trichoptera; family Lepidostomatidae; genus Lepidostoma; species Lepidostoma basale. The sequence goes on along the minus strand of JAHDVF020000331.1, from coordinate 1,505,149 downwards.
ATATAAATATTTAAAATATAATAAAATTTCTTGTATGTTCGCCATACTTGATGTTTAATTTGTCTTTTTTATATACTTTGTATATACAACACTATTAAAATTACATATTAGACATGTTTCGGACAACCAGTCCTTTTTCAGTGATTCACATTATAAAGATACACATTTAAAATATTATAATATATTTAATTACCTTTAAAAGCAATTAAAAATAAAGAAAATATTAAAAATAATCATATAAATTGAACGTCAATCCCGATCTTTGATTTATTTCCTTTGTTGTAAGTAATTACCTGAACCCCAGAAATAACTTAACATTATTATATTAAATTTTAAATTGAATCATAATATTTGTTATTACAAAAGCATAAACGTTCCAAGATAAATCTGTATAACATTTGTCAGATCATGTAAACAATTTTATAATATTTTAATATTTTAAAATGTATCTTTATAATATGTATCACTGAAGAAGGACTGGTTGTCCGAAACATGTCTATATATTTTTTTGATTAATATAAGTGTTGTATATATGAAGTATATAAAAAATTAAAAGAGAAATATTATAATTTTTTTAACAAATATGATACATTTTGACAGATGTTATAAAGATGTCAAAATGGATCATATTCGTAAATCGTTTTATAATTTTAATTTTATTTAATTTATAATCTTAATAGAGACGAAGATGTAAATTGTTTTCTGGGAACAGAATATGGTGGCCGAGGCGCTTACAGGACTTATGACCTGTCATTGGTTGGGTTCAGCGATTGCTTTTGTTTAATAACAATCCCCATTCCGAACTTCTTACGACCGCCACGTCTGACAATTTTTTGGAAGATGTATATATGCAAGAATGCGGCACCTTTCTTCATATTTTTAAGTTCACTCTACACTAGCGTCATCTATTAAGATTGGGAACCATTAACTACAAGAATTTGTATACTTTCAAAAGGTTGTAATTTTATAATATTTTAAACATGTATCTTTATAATACGTATCACTGAATGAGGACTGGTTGTCCAAAACATGTCTGATATGTAATTTTAATAGTGTTGTGTATACAAAGTATATAAAAAAGACAAATATAATAAATTTGTTTACAAAAATGGTATTTATATTTATATTTATTTTTTTAAATTTATGTTTATTTTCGTGCACCAACAACTATTCTAATTTATACGACAGTGAATTTAGATTTGACATCATCGAATTTAATATGAATTCAAGGGATAAGGCTGTAATGGATAATTCGGCCTCTATCTATCTAAGCGAATATAATTATTATCAGTATGGATATTGTTCCTACGTAGCTCCGAAATCCAGAGACTATCATTTCCATTCAAATACATATAACGTAATTAATTAAAGTCATGCTGAGTAGAGGCCAAACTTTGTGGATGTACGTATTAATGAAAATGTATTATTGTATAGGCGGATATATGTGGCTCTCGCTGGTTTATATGACGTCACTAAAGCGTAAGTTTGAGTGAGAGAAATCAAGTGTGTTGAGTTATGTGTTACCATTCATTCAGTTTCGATAATTTATTTTCATTATTTTAATTAAATTTTTTTTTTTATGTACTCGTATACAACAAATCGTTTGAACCCAATTACTAACTAACTTACCATCACGCCGTCTCTCCGGAGGGGTAGGCAGAAAGAATGGAACGCCACACTATTCTGTCCTGACATACTTCTCTCGCTTCCTCTACATTCATACATCTTGTCATGCACGCACGTCGATTTCTCCGACTCCTCACGTGACCGACATTCAATATTTGATTGATTTGATCGTGCCACGTTTTCCTCGGCCTTCCTCTATTTCTAGCTCCGTTCACGCTGTTTACATATACCTTCTTTACCATTCTGTCTTCACTCATTCTTTCCATGTGTCCAAACCATCTTAATGACCCTTTCCTTATTTGTTCATAACACTTTCATTCGCACCACATTCACTTCTTATACTTGCATTTGTCACTCTATCATATACAGATTTGCCACACATTCGTCTTAGAGATGAACGCAATTACTGTATACAATTTATTTTTTTAGCTATTATATATTGATTCTCGTGATATGTGATAGGTAGCCAATCTATCGCCATTTTATTGTCACGTGAATTCTACACTAGACCAAAGACAGTGTGACAATCACACTGCCATCACCGGGAATCGAACCCGGGACCCTTGGTATGGAAGTCAGAGTTCTTACCACTCTGCCAGAAAGGTCGTCAATTAAACGATTATACTGTGAAATTCCACAATGACGATTTTTTAAATGAACTTAAGCACTATTTTTTTCCTCTGTTAAGTTTATTTTTCTCGACATGTTTGGAAAGTTTTACACCTTAAATATCGGTTCTTAGTTTATATCGCTCCCTCGTAATATTCGTTTACTAAATAGACGAACAAGTAATAAAATTATTAATATGTGCAGAAAAAAGTACGTTTGTTTAATAAATAACAGGATAAATGCCGTAGAAATGTGGTCACTAAGAAGTGTGTGTGGAAAAACAATGTATGATAGAATATCTAATGATGAAGTAAGAAAGGAATGTAAAGCGGATGAATGCGTGATGAATAAAATTAAAAAAAGGTCACTAAGATAGTTTGGATATATGGAACGAATTGATGAGGGAAGAATGGTTAAAAAAATATATTCAAGTAGGGTGAATGGAAAAAAGAAGACGAGGAAGGTCAAGGAAGATATGCCATAACCAAATTAATCAATTACTGAAAGGCGGCCATGTTCGAAGTCGGAACAATCGACGAGCATGCATGTCGCGATGTATGAATGTAGAAGAAGCGCGAGAATTATGTCAGGGTAGAACAGTGTGGCGATCCTTCCTCTCTGCCCACCCCTCCGGAGAAACGGCGTAATGGTTAGTTAGTTTGTTAATTAAAAGCAAAATTAAATTTATTTATTAAAAGCTATTGCAAACAAAATTAAAGTTTTAGGCATCTTTTGCGAATACGTAAAATGTAATACGAGTATACTCGTATAATACCAGGAACACATGAGAGTATAATATATATATGTACATAAATGACAGTTTGTAACATAAGGTTGGTTCGGACATATGGAGTGCATGGATGGAGAAATAATGGTTAAAAAAGTATACGTTAATGATGTGAATGGAGTACGGAGTCGAGGCAGACCGAGGAAAACATGGCATGACCAAATTAATCAAATTTTAAAAGTTGGTCATGTTAGTAGTCGGAAGAATAAACGTGCGTGTATGACTCGCTGTATGAACGTGGAGGAAGCTAAAGAGATAGAGTAGTGTGGCGGTCCATTTTCTCTGCCTACCCCTACGGGGAAACGGTGTGATGGTTTGTTGTTGTTGTTGTTATAATATATAATATATAATAAATATGTACAAATGTAAGTATTATTTACAAATGTTGATATTGATGTACAAATGTTCTGTTTGTCCCCTTGGGGAGACGGTGCGATGATTAGTTAGTAGGTTTTTGATTTAGTTTAAAATTATGTTTGTTGAAATAAAATTATTCAAAAATGCCTCTGTAAATTACCATGTTTTGAATGACTAAAGGAATGATTGTGTCAAAGCTGTTTTACCAAGTTTATTTCGATCCATGTCCTACAGCGAGTTTCATATAACTCAAGAGTGTAAATGCTAAAGGTTAAACAAACAAAACGTGAAATTTCAAGATTTATTTTTTTCTGTTTGTGGCCATTCGTGAATTCAAATTGAAAATGTGACTGGGTACAAGTTAGAGTCGTTATCGGATTAGTTTAAAAATAGCAAAATATTTTTCCGAATCTATGTTGCTTTACTAAACAAAAAATTGCAATCTCGCTGTAAAATTCAATTTTTATCAAAAACAGACTTTCGAAAATAGAGTGTGCAAACAATACGCTGGGATCTGATGACGGGGAGAAAATAGAAGGCAGCGGAGGTGGGGGTGAGGAGGGTTGTTATTTTTTTAACGGCGTCAAACTACGAGGTTAAAATACCAAAGTTGACACCCCATATATTGAAATCTACTAGGAAAAATATTTTTTATTTACATGAAAATTTTATTTTATTTTAAGCTGGCAACTCGTAAAGTTTTTAAAAGCACAGCAAAAAGACACAATATAGAAAACTATATGTATGACATTCAAAAATGCCCTAGCAAGGAAAAACATATCACTCTCATTAAATATAAGAAACCTCCTAGAAAACATACGTTTTCATTAATATTATATAGTTAATGTGGGGTTTTACATTATTCTTCAAGAATCAATATGTCTTAGAAATTAAGGTTTATTTAAATAAATTATTGTAAAAAATTCGTGAATTCGATTTTGTAACATTAAATCAGAATTGGTAAATTAATTAAAAATGAAAACATTCATTTTGAAGTCTTGAGTGAACAATTTTTTGATAAACTTAATGCGTTCACACTATGAAATTTATTAATAGTGATATTTTTTACGAATTAATAAGATCATTTTTCGTTTATCCGAATTTATTTTATTCAAACTGAATGGTCAATTAATTAACTTTGTACAAAAAGAATTAACTTTGAAATCGAATAACTTTGCTTTTTTCAGTTTTGAGTTCGCTTTTTTCGACAGATTTAAAAGGTTTACACTCTGATCACCGGGAGGACGAAATACACTTTTGTATCGTTCCCTGATGATGAAGGTCTAAAAGGTGTTTTAGTTCATGAAAATCCAATTAATTTTTTTTTGTTCCTTGAACAATGATGTAAAACTCCATATTAAATAATTAATACGAATAAAAACATCAGTTTTCTAGAAGCTTGATAATGCCTTAGATGGGCGAAACATGTCATTCCCATAAAATATAATAAAACTTCTAGAAAACTGAAATTTTGATGTAACGGATTTGGGTTCTAGCTTTAGCACGACCCTATTCTTTCTTCGCATTCTAAGACATTTCTGATAAATTGAGAGATTATACTATTAATCCATTGTTTTGCCTGAAACAATATGATACTTCAACATTTAATGATAGTGTAACTTTGAGACCCTTTTTAACGTATTTTTTAAAATTCACTTAAATGAGTTTGCCGCGAGAGCGGTTTTGTCAACCTGTATTGGCATCATCAATTATTACAAACGACGAAGTTGTACCTAGCTAATGATGCCAACATGTTTTTAGAAATTGCTGTGTTGACAAGTTTATAAATAACAGAGTTTAAAATTTAAACATTTAATTATAAATTTCAACATTGATTTGAATCGATGGTGTAAGTCTCAATCAAATCATTTTAAAGAATATCGTTATGGTTTAATTGAACGTTTTTATTATTAATTTCTGTTTGTTCCTTTTTTATATACTTTGTATATACAACACTTATAAAAGGGAAATAAAGCATCACAATAACACAAAGTATGGTGAATATAGAAGAAGTTTTTATTATTTTTTGTAATGACCATTGACTGCCGCTGTGTACGGAGGGAGGATCACCTAATCCAATCATTTATTCAGACTCGACTGGCAAATCTCAACTTCGTTAAAACGCTTCAAAACTTTCCCAATTATTTTCGTTATATGGTCTAAAAAAGTTTCTAATGAACGCACGTGAAAAGAATATAAAAATAATGCCCGTATGAACAAGTATTACGCGATATGATGGAGCTGCTAGCGGGGTTACGGCTTATAATAGAGGTCTGCAAAGTTCACCCTGGAGAGTATTAATTAAAAATTTACTCAATGTTGTACCTATATTCATATCCGCGCATCACCGTTATGTAAGTAAAATATTTATCCATATTTTATAAACCATCTATTCACATTTAATGATGCATATTTATATATAGGTACACGGGCAAAAGGTTGATATGATAAGGTTTGCTGACGATATTGCTATGGCTGCTGAAAGTGAAGAAGAACTGCAAGTGGCCTTAACAACTATGCAAAGCATTCTTCAAAATAACTAGAACATAAAGATACATAGCATACACAAGACAAAACAAAGCTGCTGACTGTAGGCCGAACGCAACATCAGACGAGAGTAGTGATGTCAGGAATTCCACTAAATAACACCAAGGAGTTTGTCTACCTCATCATTTGCAGATTTCAAAAGAGCCGCACAAGACAGGAAAGAATGGAAGAGAAGAATATAGGAAATTGCTGCAAACCAATCCCAGGATTGAAATCAGAGAGAGATTCATAAACAATGTTTGTTAAAACCGATGTTAGAACTGGAATATTATGGCTAACGAAGGTTTAGCCCTTGTGATATTCTTATTACAGAACATTATCAGAACATCACTGCCCTCAAGGTTCTTTATACAACCATGGTTCGTTCACATCTTGAATTCGTATCTCCTGTTTGCTCTCCTTACTATTCCGCGCATATCCAACGCATAAAAAGAGTTCAAAAAATATTCCTCAAACATATCAATTTCAAAATGTGCAGGTCTTTTCCTGATTGAAGGTCTGCCCTTGCATTTCACTCCTTAAACTCTCTCGAAGATAGACGAACACTAAACGATATGATGGTACTTCGCAAAATCATACATTTCAAAATTGATAACTCCGAACTTCTTAGCAAATTGACCATTAATACCCCTATGTTTCTTATAAGACACACCGCGAGCCAAGTATTCCACCTTCCTGCTTATCGCACCAATTACGCTGAAAGCACGGCAATGTGATGAATATGCGACACTTACAACAAATCTTTTAATGCAATCGATGTATTATATTTAACCTTAACGTTTATGATTTAAAAAAAATAGCTGCAGCAACTTTTCGGTGAGTATAGTGCTGTAATGTTATATTTTTTTATTTGTATTATAATTATTACTTTTATTATTATAATATTATTACTTTTTGTTAATTGTTATATGTGACAATAACACTGCCATCGCCGGGAATCGAACCTGGGACCTTCGGGATGGAAGTCAGAGCTTTTACCACTCTGGCACGTAGGTCGACGTTGAGTCGACGTTATTGAGTGTTACTAACTAACCATTACTAACCATCACGCCGCCTCTCCGAAAGGGTGGTCAGAAAGAATGGACTGTCACGCTTTAACCGATGCGGCACTCCATACTTCTCTTTTCGCCCCGCGGGAGACGCGGTGTGATGGGTTGCGAACTTCATCGCTACCAATAGGCATCTCCCGGGTGATTGAGTGTTATAACATTATTATATAAGCGAAGCTTAAATGGTTATTTACTGGACATGTTGCCAGATTGATAGACGATAGATAGACCAGAAGGGTGGTAGAGTGGAGACCCTGCGAAGACAAACGAAACAGAGGGAGACCCGGGATGGTCCGATGACATTACAAGAATTGCTGGCGATTGGATGCAAAAGGCACAAGATAGGGATACGTGGATAGTATGGGGGAGGCCTATGTCCAGCAGTGGACGACAACGGCTGTCTAAGTAAAGTAAGTAAGTAAACATTATTATATCATGTATGATTCAAGTTGTTATTGAAATAAATTTAAAATTATGATTTAATCATTAATTGTATCTCAATAGAGACGAAGATGTAAATTGTTTTTTTGGAAACAGAATATGGTGGTCCAGGCGTTTACAAGCCTTATGACCTGTCATTGGTTGGGTTAAGCGATCGCTTTATGTTAACAACATTCCCCATTCCGCCCTTCTTACGAACACACCACGTCTGACAAATTTTTGGAAGTTGTATATATGCAACTATGTTGCACCACACTTCACATGTTACTATTGACCACACTTCACATGATTTAATTATTATAGTTTCACGGTTCAATAAATTAGAATCGGTGGTGCTCTCTGAACAGTAAATCGATTTTATGAAATTTTCATAATTATTCAGGAGCGGAATATGATCCCAAAACGTTGGTAACATCGAATTAACGAGTCGGTGTATTCTAGCTTTAATGTGACGCGACTGTCCCGGACTTAGCGTTAATTAGAAACATCAAAAGGCGACCGCCAGGTGTCATCAGCATTCGCCATCAAAGGCCTCTCTGTCATTATATCGTACATCAACCGACTATGATTCCATGAAAGGGAAATTAAAAAGATATCCACTATGCAAATAATATTATGGTACAAAGATGAACATAAATGAATAAAAATCTCAAAAAATTTCTAAACTAAATTATTGATCATTTACCAAGTACGTGGTTTTAAATACCTCCCAACTGGGGTAACCCGTTCTAGGTGGGGATTCCTAGCACCCAATATAATTTTAATATATAAATTACAAATTAGGGAACAATTAATTAACAAGGGGAACAACACGTATTCTAATGTGTATAATCTTATATAATATATTATATTATAACACTATTTAAACTATTATATTTACTTATTTTTAAAAATTATATTACATTCAAGCCACCGTTTTTTTAATGTCTACGTAATTAAATGTTTTTTGTAATTGTGCATTGTCATTTTATGTCAAAAGACAATGAATTACAAAGTGTTTTGATGTTATTAAATTAAATAAAAGTTGTTTAAAAATAGAAGAACTAAAAATTCTATAAATGATATGAAATATTCACGACACGTGTTTCGTCTTATGAGGACATCTTCGAGAAGTAGAAGTGGCGGGGACATACCCCAAAGTCTATATAAGTGTGGGGGTTTGGTGGTGGTGTTGAAAGATGGCGGAGGTTTCAGCGTTTATTGCGGATCACAAGTAATTACACGTAACTGTATGATATACTCGTGATGGAGCATGACTGGATGTCGATAGCAGCGGGGCGGAGTCCGGTGGTGAGTCGTAGAGGATGAGGGCTCGCTGGGCGGTATCGTCGAGTGGCTGGAGCGAGGAGTCGTCGGAGGTTTCTCGTACGTAGACTGGGTAGTGGAGACTCGTGTCTCTTCGAGATCGCGATACAGGCTGACGTTTAGAGTTGAGTGACGTTTAGAGTGGGCTCCTCTTTGGGTGCTCGGGAGTACTGCTTTTATATGCTTTGGTTTCGTCATCCGATGACCTGATTCGATGACCTGACCTAGTGACCAACTTGAAGAATTCGGGGCCCACGAATCATCAAATTTGATAATTAGATCTTGGGTCAGCGTTTTTGTGTTTATTCGTGTCATATATTTCTTCATGAAATATGTTTATCTGGGTTATGCATTTAACACCGACATAAGTAACACATTATATTTAAGCCTGCACACTCGAAGATGTCCTCATAAAACGAAACACGTGTCGTGAATATTTCATATCATTTATAGAATTTTCAGTTCTTCTATTTTTAAACAACTTTTGTTTAATTTAATAACATCATTATGGAATTCTATACACTTAATCATACATCGATTAACAAAGTGTTTTATTATTTTATAATATATCTATAAGTTTAATATAAAGAGATATCAGAAAAACCAAAGTAAGTCTTAGAGTTATGGCAATAGATTATTCAAAGCGGCTTATATATTCAGCAAGAGCTTATTCACACAATGTTACGGATGTGGCCATATAGAGTTAATACCCCTGTAAAGTTATCACACTCCCAGCGCATCTGACCACTCTGCTCCTGAGCCACACTGAGTTCTGTATGCACAAAAGTGACACTATTATCGTATGGATCATTTCCACTGGATTTACTACACGTATAAAGGGGGGAGAAACATAAATTTCCCCATTCAGCTTAGCCCGACACACAAAAGCGGACAAACGTACAATTAAATAATAATGTGTTTACGATATACACAGTTCAAACCAAAATAACAAGCTTTGTTTCTATACACATATAAGTTCAGTAATATTAAAGGAAAATTATTTCAGGGATTTTTTAAAATAAAAAACCATTTGCGTAATTTTGTGCCAAAAGTTTGAGACACAATAGTAAATAGACACAATGAAATAATAAACGTTATATTTGCGTATCTCCAATACAACCTTTTTACTACATTACGTAATAAAGGTGACGTTACAAGACTTACGTTAACGGTCGTTAAGGAAACATTACGTAAAGCTGTTGGGTGTGATTTGAAAGTTTTCATCATATCCACCAACATTTCGTCATAAAAAGCAAAATAACCATATTTTCAGAATTTTTAGACCTTGTTTGATTCAAGTTTGCATATACATTTTTGTAATGGTTTAGTGTAAGAAACTTAACCACGGTATGATTATTATATAATTGAAGTGCTTAACAATATCAAAAGAGCCTCTCAGATGTAAGCTGATCATCGATAACACACCTATTGAGCAAGTCATGCGATTCACCTACCTAGGCATAGAGATCGGTAGCTACAGTGACCTTATGACGAGGTGCGAGCACAAACCAACAAAGCGACAGCCGTGGCTGGCTGCTTGCGCGACACCATATGTTCAGAGATCGGATCAGAAATGAAACGATAAGATCTGTCTGTGGTGTTGAAGACATAGTGGGGTGGGGAAGGAGCAGAAGGCGTTTTTGGAGAGACTACGTGGACCGCATGGAGAATACTAGAATTGCAAAAAATGTTAAAGATAAAAACTCAAGCAGCAAGAGATTACCAGGAAGGCCGCCGAAGAGATGGAGAGATGGCTGGACATCATCATCCCAGGACAGCCCCACCGTCACTAATAAGTCATACGACCTAAACTAAGAGGAAGAATAAGAAGAATATAATTGATGCAAAATAGTTTAGCTTTCACCCAAGGGTAATATTGACCTGATGAAGCTTAGGTCCAAGCGAAACTAACATAGTTGGCATCAATTATAATAAACAAACCGTGGTTAAATACAAAGTGTTTTATTATTTTATATCTAAAAGTTTACTTACCATTTAATTGCAGTATGAAATTTTAATATAAAGTATAGAAATATCAATTATATCAAATAAAATATATATTCCTCTTCTTCGTGTCAATAGCAAGGTCAAATATCCTTCTTTCTCTGACCACTTTAAGAGAAGGTTCAGCCGACTTGTGTCTTATTTAGGGGCGCCAAAGTTATATTTCTAGTGAAGCTGTTTTATTTTCACACACGAAGACTACCTTGCCCAAAAAAGAAGCAAAACGTCGTATTGATTGTAACTATGTTATTAGCTAAATCTGTTTTTAAATATTCATTAAAAAAAATTTAAAAAATATGTTTTATATACAACTGGTCTAATTGAACCCAAATACGAGTATAATTTGTTTATCTATTATATTGATTCTCATGACGTATGATAGGTTGCTAATCTATAGCCAATTTATTGTCACGTGAATTATACATCAGACCATTAACAGTGTGAGCATCACACTGTTATTGCCGGGAATCAAATCCTTGGGTGTGGCAGTCATAGCTGTTGCCACTCTGCTATGAATGTCTCCATTGATTGTTTGTTGTACACACTAATTTATATTCTTTCAAAGAGTTAGTAGTTATTTTTATTATATATCTTTATGTTTCAAATTAATCAGAAATTAAAAAATGAAAGCAATTTTTCCTATAACTATATTGCCATTTTATTGGAAGATCGCTCTGATAACAAAATTTATTTGCCCATAAATACAGGTGATTGTAGGTTTCTATGGATACTGCTGAATGCGAATGCTTATGGGTTTTTTACGTGTGATTATAAAAGCCATTGATCCTGGATTGAAAATTATGAATGTTGTTTCTTCTAATAAGAAATCTAAATGTTTTTTTTATTACTAGAAATGTACGCGTTAAAAAATCACTTGACATCATTGCAAGTAATACCAATAATACCAGATTTTTTTGTTTGTTTATTTTTAAATTTAAGTCTAAGCGTTCTATGAATAACAGTTTTCGCAGATACTCGTAGATTGTTTATCATTATGTTTAATACTACTAATAATAAAACAAAATTTATAAACTAGTTACTAAATCATTTAACTGTGTATTAAAATAACTATTTAATATCCAAACTAGCAAGAAACAAACAACTCTTTTTGTATCTCTTCATTGAATATGAAATAATTTAATTCATGAGTTTGCCTTAATACAATATTTGCCAACAGAAGTCTCCTAGTAAATTAAGGCTCAAACTTTCCCAAACAATTGAAAATTATTACTGTCTGTCTTTGACTATTCAATTTTTATGCTGAGTGAAATTCCATGGCCAATATCACCCCTAAAACAAAATTACGACACTTCAAAGATTTGACTAGGAAGGTCTCATCTCTAACTTGCAAATACATTTCATAATAATTGACCTTGAGTAAAAATGTTTCATTTCATAATAATATTCCACCCGCTTTAATAACTGTCTTTATTACCTTTTTTACAATTTGTGCTGGTTCATTGAACACGGGATTTTGTCAAAGACAAAACGATAGTGTTTAAAGTGGGACAATCTAATATTACCTTTAGTTAAATTATAATAATATTTAATTATATTCAAGGGATCTGGGGTTCGTGGTTAGACTAAACTTGACGTGATCATTTCAGATGACACTGAGTACCAATTTATCTAGGGGAAAATATTTTAATACCAGATTAAATCTCGTGAAAATTATTGAGATAGAATTTTTGTAATTTTTTAAGCGTTACGTAAAATTTGATCTTTTAAAAAAAAAAATTGAATATCAATATAGTAAATTAAAATTTATCGGTCGAAGATGAATAATGAAAATAAAAACAAAATCTATTGATTTATTTAGTTTCGACGGGTTTAACCAGTACGTCGCCACCTTCTGGTGACTATATATAATCCAAAAAATAAAAGCGAGCTACTTAAACCGGTCAAACTATAATAATAAAAACAAGTAAAATGAAACTAACTATACCTATATTAAAGTGTTATACAATATTTAATTTATTTATTTTTGTTATTAATAATGAAGTTACTTTGATAATATTTGTCTTATAACTATAAATGGTTTTATTCGATTTTTGATAATTTTCAATGGTATTATGGTTTATCTTCTAACATATGTCTTCTTGATATTCTTATTTTTCTTCATCTCCTTCATTGTTATAGATCTATGAGTTCTGTTATCGAAGTGAATTGAATTTTCAGTTGTTTTTCCACTTTTAGAATGTCTCCCATGAGGACGAGTCCGGTGAGGACGATTATGTAGTATAATATAGGTGATTCTGATTTATTTATTTATTTTTCTTGTACACAATCCTGCTTTGTCCTGTCAAATGACATTTGATAATGCCTTAGAAGGGCGAAATATGTCATTCCCAAAAAAATATAATTAAACTTTTAGATACTGACGTTTTCATTCGTATTAATTATTAAATATGGAGTTTGACATCATTATTCAAGAAACAATAAATATGCAATTTAATTTAGAAAGTCCCCATGGATCGACGAGTTATAGGCCAGTGGTATATTCGCCCAAGAACCGAAGTGTGCCATTGAATCAAAAGTCAATTACTTACTGGCTTGCAACGTTACCGATAAAGTGTCCCTCAGGACCGCTTTTCTTTAAACTTTATTTTGAAACGTCGTTTTAAGAAAATAAAACGTTTTATCGATCAATAATTAGGGCATAGCACATGAGTTCATCTATTATCAAACATTATCATTTTTTTTAAATAAACTAAAGATTTTACCGAAATCTCTTGAGGGTAGATTATTTAAAATATTATTTAAATAAAACGATATTTACAACCACCTTTGCCTGTATTTCGACAGCGACCGTTTTCGCCAGGCTACTAACAAACTAACTAACTAACCATCACGCCATGTCCCCGAAAGGGTAGGCAGAAAGAATGGACTGTCACACTTTAACCGATGCGGCACTCCATTCTTCTCTTTTCACCCCGCGGAAGACGCGGTGTGATGGGTTGCGAACCTCATCGCCGCCAATAGGCATCTCCCGCGTACACTTCGATCGTCCAACATCCACAAAAAATAATATAAAATACAATGATATAAAATAAAATAACAAAATAATTTAACACAAAATGTTATTTTTAGATGATGCACAAATTGTCTATTTAATTTATGTTCTACGTATCCACAGTTTTTTTTTAAATAAGTAGTAATTAGGCACTTAAAAAAAACCAGCAAGAACTTAAAAATAATATTGAAGAAATACGGGAGATGCCTATTGGTGGCGATGAGGTTCGCAACCCATCACACCGCGTCTCCCGCGGGGCGAAAAGAGAAGGATGGAGTGCCGCATCGGTTAAAGTGTGACAGTCCATTCTTTCTGCCTACCCTTTCGGGGAGACGGCGTGATGGTTAGTTAGTTAGTAAGAAATTATTCATATCGTCCTTGGAACAAATGAAAAAAAAAATTACACCTGTAAAAATTCTTTGTATAAACGAAAAAACTCGTTTAATTTTAAAATCAAAACAGTGCAAACGTATTACGTGTCACTTAGTCTTAGATCTTACTTGTAGCTATATTATGGGTGAGACATATTTTGGATTGGTTTCTAGTAAAATTCCTTGTGTAGTTTGGTAGGTCATTGTAATGTTTTAGTCCATTGTCAATATCCTTGATTGTCTTTGTTCGTGGATTCGGTAAGTGATACTTGTCACAGTTCCTGGTCCAGTGTCTGTCTGAGTTTTTGATTAATTTGTAGCTGCTTTCTTGATATTTATAGACTAGTAAAGTATAATCGCCATTCTTTTGAAACTAAACTAACTAACTAACTAACTATCACACCGTCTCCCCGAAGGGGTAGGCAGAAAGAATGGACTGCCACCCTTTTCTTTCCTGACATATTTCTCTCGATTCCTCAACATTCATACATCGTGTCATGCACGCGCGTCGATTTCTCTGACTCCTCACATGGCCGACATTCAATATTTGATTTATTTGATCGTGCCACGTTTTCCTCGGTCTTCCTCTATTTCTGGTTCCATTTACATCATTAACATATAATTTTTTTACCATTCTTTCTTCATTCATTCTTTCCATATGTCCAAACCATCTTAATGATCCTTTCATTATTTTGTTCATGACACCATCATTCGCACCGCATTCACTTCTTATATTTTCATTCGGCACTCTATCATACACAGAGTATCACACATTCTTCTAAGAGATCTCATTTCAACTGCATTTATTCTACTTTCATCCTTCTTTTGCCAGTTCCATGCTTCGCTTCTATACATAAGGGTCGGTAGAAGAAAACCATTGTGCACTGCCATTCTAGCTTTTTTTGATAGGTTTTTGTTTGAAACTACATAAAATAATTAAAATGTATGATATTGTCGTTTGGTATTTCTTAATTTTGACAGACAGTTCTGGTTTTTATGTTGATAATGAATGCCTGTTATGTTCACTTATTACGCCTAACAGCTTCTTAAAATTATTTTTGAAACCACCTGACCTCAACAAAAAATCTTAAATTCATTTTATTTCAAAAGTGGTTAATTTTTGTACAGTGACTTACAATTCATAATTTATTGCAAATAACTTTCCCTAAAACCTCCTACAAGGAATATGTTTAATAACCGATAACTCTATATAATATAAATAAAAAAAACTTATTCAACGTCAAACAAGAACTCATATTGACGACATAAAAAGTTGTAAAGTAAAGTCAAATTTAAAGACTATTTATAAAAGTAAGCCTACGTAAGCAATAAAAATATTACTAATTTCAGAAATTACTTAATCGCCAATTTGTAGACGTTTTAAGAATACGTATTGAGTTTTTTATATAAATTTATATTTTTTTATAAAAATAACTTGATATTTTCTCATTAATTTAAATTTATTACATGGATTTATTATATAGAAAATATACGTTTTTAGCTTTTTGAGTTATTAAATTCCTTGAGAATTGTCAAGAGTTGTAAGAAATAACTCTGTTCAGGTACGCATAAAATTGGGGAATTTCTGAAATACGTACAATTTTATTCAATATTTCATGCAATATTTTAAATTTTCCGAATCAGCGAAGGCGAAAAATAAATATAACCTGCAGGTATAAGATGGCAGCAAATTAGGCGGGAAAGTGGCCGCTAGAAGTCAAAGGGCGACCGGGGACGCGATTCAAATTCAGAACGCGGCGCAGAATCAAAGAGGGAAAAAAGGAAAAATCTAGTTCCACAATTCACCGGTGCAAGGTGGTCGTGACTCCAGTGTTGCCAAGTGCCTAGGGAGGCGAACACTTTGTCTATGATCAAATTTAAATAATAAATTCCGAGTAGGTACCGCCTCGTTTCGGAATATTCGGTTGAATCACGATTAGGAATTTTAAGTTCGCTTGATCTTCCCGCCTGTAGTGAATCAAAGCCGCTGTGTGTTTTTTTTACAAATATTTTACATTAATACAAATCAGGTATTCTTTAACAAATGCTATGTTTGTTATTAATACATGAGTTATAATATATACCTGCATACTAACTAACTAACCATCACGCCGTCTCCCCGAAAGGGTAGGCAGAAATAACGGACTGTCACACTTTTACTGATGCGGCACTCCATCTTTCTCTTTTCGCCCCGCGGGAGACGCGGTGTGATGGGTTGCGCACCTCATCGCCACTTCTTCTTCTTCTTCAAGTGCCCTGTCGGGTCCCCCCAACGTTGGCGATCACCTCGGCGAACCTGTCCCTGTTCTGCGCCGCTCGGAACAGCTCCTCAACACTTCGGATGCCGGTCCACTCCCTCACGTTTCGCAGCCAAGACATTTGTCTCCTTCCGGGCCCTCGGTGTCCCTCAATTTTTCCCTCCAATATCAGTTGGAGAAGGTGGTACTTTTCTCCACGCAGTACCTATATGACCCAGATGTGAGATCTTTCGAACCTTGATAGTTGATAACAATTCACTGTCAACTCTAGCGACCAATAACCGAAGTCCTGAAGCGAGATAGAGTTGACAGCGAACTGTTATCAACTATCAAGGTCCGAAAGATTTCACATCTGGGTCATATACTGCGTGGGGAAAAGTACCACCTTCTCCAACTAATATTGGAGGGGAAATTGAGGGACGCCGAGGCCCCGATAGGAAACAAATGTCCTGGCTGCGAAACGTGAGGGAGTGGACCGGTATCCGAAGTATGGAGGAGCTGTTCCGAGCGGCGCAGGCCAGGGTCAGGTTCGCCGAGGTGATCGTCAACGTTGGGGGGACACGACAGGGCACTTGAAGAAATACCCTTTACCCTTTACATCGATTTGGCTCGCGCTGTAATGATGTCAAGAGCGATTTAACAAAATAATTAAATAAATATTAAAAATAAAGTAATATCATATTTAAAAAAAAATCTTACTATATTGTAAATGTTTTAAAAATGATCATAATTGTATTCGGGCTTTGTTTAATTGGCGGAAAGTTCTGCAGCCATTTAAAAATTTGCATTAAATCAAGACAAAACGTTTAAATGAAATTAAAAGTTGAACCGTCTGGAGAATGAATTGGTTCAGTCCAAAGGAATAAGTTTTCCTTCAGGAGGCGTAAATCAAACGATTGTTACCGCAACTTGGGGTCATTAACAAACGAACACCATACAAATATTTTATTACTTCGTCTTCGGATACTTTAAAATGCCGCAGGCCCGGATTATTCTGGAAAGTTCTTCGTTGGATACAATGGCAGAAAAAAACCGGACGAGAGAACTAAATCTTTTTGAACGTGCTTTTGGCGGGAACGTGCCAGGAGAAAAAAGAGTGGCGGCAGAGCTGGCAACTCTCCGAGAGAGTTATCGAGGGTCTGCACGTATCGATTTTCGGATCAATATCATTGACTTGAAATGTACCTTCTAATTGAGAGATCACGCAATTATTCTATTTTTGAATTGTTAGGCTCAAAGCCCCCTAAAAAAAACAACTAATAATAAAACAGTTTGGAAGGAATCAAGAACTTTTAAAGTATTTTATACACCATAAATGAGTGATAGCTTATGTTTTCTAAAATAATATTATATTTCATTGAAATGGCATATTTGGGCTTGCTAAGGCACTATCAAATGTTAATGAAAGGCAAAATATATCATTTCCATAAAATTCCATAAAAATGCAAGAAAATTTCTTTCTTTAATGATCAATATATCGCACGTTGAAAACAAAAGTGACACTATGCAAAAATCTAAATTTTTCAGTACGGCCATTTAAAGTTTTGCCTGCTTATTAACCTAATTAAAATCAACTAGATTCTGATAGAATAATATCTTAACTAATATATAAAACAACAACATTAGATATATTTCTACTCACAGTCAAGTTATTGACCTCACGAAAACTTTAAATGACCGTACTGAAAAATTGAGATTTTTGTATAGTGTCACTTTTGTTTTCAACGTGCGATATTATTAACTTTAATATCATCTTAACTTTTCTTGTATTAAAATATTCTTAGATTTATGTCGATTCTCTGCATCAACAAAAATGTGATGGAATAAATTCCGGCAATTTAAAAAGTAATAAATAAAATAGAATTCTCTATTGAAATGAAATATTTGATATACAAGATTTATGTAATTGTTTAATAAACCATATACTGTAAACAAATAATAATTAGTTAAATCGATTCTTACAACCATTTGAAACGTGTTTGTTTTTAATGTTAATAAAGTTTATTAATTTATGCATATAAGAAAAAAAACTTTCATTATGTATTTCAGAAAAAAAAACTACAATATTTGTGAATAAAACAATAACAAAATTTCCCTTCTAGTAAAATTTCACGAATTTTCTTAAAACTTCCGTAACATATTACATATTACATACAATGTTATTTCTCTCTCTCTCTCTCTCTCTTTCTCTCTTTTTCTCTCTCTCTCTCTATCTCTATCTCTCCCCCTATCCTCCTTCTCTCTTTCCTCTCTCTCTCTCCTCTCTCTCTATTCTCTCTCTCCTATCTCTCTCCTCCTATCTCCACCCTGTCTCCTTCCTCTCTCTCTACAGCCCAAATCGAGCCTTGGCTTCCCAATGTTATAGAATCTTAAAATTCCGTTGATAAAAAGCGCACTTGTAAATAAATAATTTTGTTATATTAATGAGTAAGTTAATATTATTCAAACATCTGTAAAATAAAAACTTATTCTATTAAAAAAAAACAATTAACGTTTGAAAAATTTAACAAAAACTCAATAATGGTGTGATTTGTTCGAATATTTTCAAATTTCATGAAAAACTTTCGTACTATATTGTATTGTATAACATACGCAAAAATTACATATTCATTAATATTGTTATAGAATCAGAAAGATCCGTTGATTCAATTGCATTGAAAGTGCGCTTGGAGCGTAGCAACTATTTATTGTATTCTGAAAGATGTCCGTTTCGTGTGGAGAAGTGTTCGATTGTCACTAGAAGATGCGGGCGCGGGCGTCGGCGTCGTGTCATTCGTTCGGACAAACGATGCAGATATTCCGTTATATCATCCCTCAAGGACGGAATTGTGGGAGAATAATATCCACTTCTCTCCGATCGTAAAGACGCTGCGGATTTCAATACGTCATTTTCTAGTTTGCTTTGTGAATCTATCATATATTCATGTATACGAAGTTTTCTAGAAATATCAGTACGATAGGTTCCAGACAAATTTTTTTATGTCAGTTAGATAAGACGCTTGAAAAGTTTGTTTAACTTTCTTCTTCTTCTTTTACTAGATCTGACGATCTGTGACACAGAAATCATGTCTCGTCGGATGATGAAATCCAGCTGTCCTTCCATCTCTTAGGCGGTTTTCCAGGTGGGCGGTGTCCGGAGGGAATTTCATAACCAGCTGTATATGCAAGTCTGTCACCATCCATTCGGGCTACATGGTCCCTCCAGTATCTTCTGCTGGATCTACTCCACTGAACGATATCCTCTATTTCGCAAGTTTTTCTTATGTCTACGTTGCGGATACGATTTCGAAGAGATTTTCCAGTAATTGATCTTAGGAACTTCATCTCCGATGTTCTTAGTAGTCCCTTGGTTCCCACAGTGTCGGCCCGCGTCTCCAGTGTACGTCATGATAGGTTGCACGCATGTTTTATAAATTCTGATCTTGCTGTCAATACGCATGTGCTTTTTCTTCCAGATCAGATTCTTCAGGCATCCTGACACGGCAGAGGCTTTACTGACTTGTTCTCCCACTTCGGTATAAAGGTCATTTTGGCTGCAGGTCTCTTCTCTCAAATATCTGAAACTCATTACTTGCTCCACAGGCTTAACTTTCAATTATTAAAATCTTAACTTCAGAAAGCATTGCTAAGAAAACCTTTTTAACTCAATAACTAACCATCAGCTCGGCTCCCCGAAGGGGTAGGCAGAAAGAATGGACAGTCACACTCTTCTTTTCTGACATAATTTTCTTGCTTCCTAAAGATTCATATATCGTGTCATGCACGCACGTCGATTTTTCCTACTTCTCACGTGGCCGACATTCAATATTTGATTTATTTGATCCTCTGATAAATATATACATAAATTATTTTAATGAATAATATAATATTTATTTTTCATGTATCAATTACTTTGATATTAATAGGAACACATGTTAAATTTAAATTGCCAATTCGTATTTTGTGAAACCCTTGTCATTTTTGAACCTCGACATGGTTTATTCAAAATGTGGAAAAATCATATTAAGTATATCTTAGAAATATATTTAACGCGTTTTGTTAAAACATGTTTAACATAAAATATAAGTGTTTGATGAACGATTCAGAGATGGAATTCTCATTTTATTTATTGAGTGTAATAAACATTATTTATTTACTTTGTACGAAATTTCATTTGCTTTAGAATGTGTATAATATATAATTAAATGGAATATGTTTTATTCTGTTTTGAATATAAATTAAACAAAACGTATGTTTTCCTATATGATATTTAATAATATTAATAATTTTTTTCTGTAATGAGTTCATTTTAAATAGCCGAAATAATAATTTTTTAGCATTCCATATTTGTTTAATATTTTTAAATATTTTTGTATAATATGTATAATAAATACCAAAATATAGGAGGTAGGGTGCTGAAACTGATTGTAGCGATATTCGGTAGACAGTATTATAAAATATACGAGTATATAGATATATTTAACATTTTTAACCGTTTAAAATAAAAAAAACTTTGTTATAAATATCCTAATTGATTATATTTTGTCGCGACTGCTGTTTCGTTAACCGATGTAAGCATCGTCAGGTCTTACAACCTACTCAACCAGTTGATTTTATGACGATGCTAACATCAGTTAGCGAAACAGCTGCCTTGACAAAATATAATCAACTGTGACATTTATAACAAAGTTTTTTTTATTATTAAAAACAGTTAATCAGTGTTTCCGCCAAAACAAAGTTTCCGTTTTCCGTTCCAAGTTTTTCCGCCAAAACAATGGATTATCTAAACATTTTTATTTTTATTTCTTCTATATTCTCAATCGCTTTATATTTCAGAACATGTTCATTTTTTGCATGTTAAAAATTCGATTTTTTTGACTTTCACAAACATATTTCAGGCCTCAAGCGCCATTCCATCGTTAAATATTTCTACACCGAGGAAAGGCGTCTGCGGTA
Organism: Lepidostoma basale; assembly: GCA_022606425.2. Taxonomy (NCBI): domain Eukaryota; kingdom Metazoa; phylum Arthropoda; class Insecta; order Trichoptera; family Lepidostomatidae; genus Lepidostoma; species Lepidostoma basale. The sequence goes on along the minus strand of JAHDVF020000331.1, from coordinate 1,483,847 downwards.
CGAAACGTATTTTTTGACAGTACATAAAAATACGTATAACAAAAGTTATAATAACTAACAAATTAACCATCACGCCATCTCCCCGAAGGGGTAGGCAGAAAGAATGGACTGCCACACCTTTCTTTCCTGACATATTTCTCTCGCTTCCTCAACATTCATACATCGTGTCATGCACGCGCGTCGATTTCTCTGACTCCTCACATGGCCAACATTCAATATTTGATTTATTTGATCGTGCCACGTTTTCCTTGGTCTTCCTCTATTTCTGGTACCATTTACATCATAAACATATAATTTTTTTGCCATTCTTTCTTCATTCATTCTTTCCATACGTCCAAACCATCTTAATGATCCTTTCATTATTTTGTTCATGACACCATCATTCGCACCGCATTCACTTATTATATTTTCATTCGACACTCTATCGTACACAAAAGTTATTCAATGGTAAATTCACAACATTCAGCGCATAAATTATTTATATATTTATTATTTAAAAAAGTTTTTTAAAGGTACATTTTTTATTAAATTAACTTGTTATTTATATTACAATATTTGTACACCCCTTACGTGGAAAATAATAATAAACACATTAAAATATCACTTATTTTATGCAATGTGTGCACATTATGCATATCGCAAGTTTTAAATATAATTTATAATAAAATATTGCTTTTAAAACCATGCATAACGACGTTGTGGCGCCCATCCCTAAAAGAGGTTTTTTGATATTTTAATTCTAGCGCTTTCTAAGATAAACTTGTAGCGGGGTAAAATAAATTGTCGTATAGCGCATCAGAAGACTTCCCGTGCTTTCTCTCCTCTATAGAGCCCCCGCAGTGTTACTCTATTGTGCTCGTCACAAAGGAAGAATAGTCGACTAAAGTCAATTTGCATCAATTTAGGGAAAAAATATACTGCAGCTTCCTGCAGCCTGATATTTGGTTTATTACATGTCACATCAAAACGCGAAGAAAATATGAAAAATGCTGTCTTTTGTCAGATTTATTTTCCTTTTAAATATTGTAAAAATTTATTATGTAATTTCTGAAAGTTTTTTTTTTGCAGAATTATTAATAACTTACTAAGTTGCCATTGCGCCGTATCCCCGAAATGGTAGACATAAATAATGGGCCGCAACACTTGTTTCTTTCCTGACATACTTCTCTTGCTTCCTCAACATTTATACACATTGTAACTTTTTTGATATTTGGGATTTTTGTAACGATCAGCCCTCAATTTTGAATAATATATCGCCTCTTTGCAAGAATAACGTGTTATCTCGAAAAATTGAATTAAAAAAAATGAAATAAGATACCCGTCTGAAAGAGACAACATGACAACATACTTTACCACGGTTGCGTTGTCTCTTTCCCTCAGAAATTCTCTGTTTTTCACTTTAAAATACCATGTATTTGTAGAAATGAATGTTGAACACGGCGGATTTGATTTTCGAAATGTCACGTTATTCTTGCAAAGAGTCGATATGTGAATGAAAATCAGTGTAAACTAACTAACTAACCACCAACCATTTCCCCGGAAGGGTAGGCGGAGAGGATGGATCGCCCCATTATTATATCCTGACATTACTCTCGGGCCTCTTCTACATTTACACATCGTGATATGCACACTCGTCGATTGTTCCTACTTCAAACATGGCCTCCATTCAGTAATTGATTAATTTGGTCATGCCATGTCCAAACTACTTGCAAATATCTTTTTGACCAGTCTTCCCCCATCCTTTGGTTCCATATGTCCAAACGATCTTAGTGACCCTTTCCTTACATTCCTTTCCATCATTAAATATTCTATCATACTTTGTTTTTCCGCACATTATTCTTTAATGTCTACCTAAATCTCTTGGTGGAAATCCTTATTAAATTATCGTTTATTACAAAAAAAAATCATACAAATTTTAATTTATAATAGTAAACACGATTGTTTAGTGTTTTTACTTGGATTTAATTAATATAAATTATATAAATTGTGACAAATTTGTTTCGCCTTGCGAGGGCATTCTCAAACTGATAGCAGTTTGAAAATGCCCTCGCAAGGCGAAACAAATTTGTGTCAATTTTTATATTTTATATAAATTAAATCCAAGTAAAATCACTAAACTACTATTATAAATTAATAATGGAATTTTACAAAACTAATACCTCAACCATCAACAAATTTTAACGTTAGATTTTCAGTAAGGGTAAAATGTTAGGTTTCCGCCCTGCAGGGTCAGGATGGATTGGGCCGGAGCCAGAATGTTGACTCGTAAATTTTCATTTTCCTCTGCCAGTCATCAGTCGGAACTCATAACAAATGCATTACGTCCCGTCTCTCCCATGGCGAGGGGCGGCTTATTAGTTACATCAAAGCTGATTTATATACGAAATACTTCTTAGAATATGCATAAAATAATCATGCAAAAGCTTGTGTGTAGAAATTTGATAACACAGGTGAAAATGTTGAATGTTTTCAGCAAAGACACTTTCGTATAAATATATGACATTATTATTTTTTTATAAAAATAATAATGTCATATATTTATTCGAAAATACCACATTGCCTCAAGCCTAAAGTCTTCAACCAGTACCTATTGCCAGTCATGACGTACGGAGCCGAGACCTGGACACTGACAAAAGGTCTAGTCTACAGATTCAAGGTCGCCCAACGCACCATGGAAAGAGCCATGCTTGGAATAACCTTGAGGGACAGATTTAGAAACGAATTTATTCGACAATAAACCAAGGTAACTCAGGTGGCTCTGAGATGGGCTGGCCATATCTGTCGGAGAATCGACGGCCCATGAGGGAGACGGGTTCTGAAGTGGACACCGCGTACAGAATTCCGCAGAGTTGGACTCCCTCTGCCCACTGGACCGACGATCTGAAGAGGATTGCTGGAGATGGATGGATGGGAGCGGTAGTAGCGAGATAATTATTATTAAAAAAATTAAGATTGCTTTGTCTTTCAAATTTATGAAGTGTTCTTACTGTAGCGTTGAATTAAGGATGATTGTCGTTATGTAAAATAATTGCTACCTTAAGTACGATCTGGTGTATACATTTCTTTATTTATTGAAAGTTAAGGCATTAACACTGTGGAATTCCATTTTCAATTGGAATTTGAAACACAATACTATTTATTTCCCACTTTTGATTATTCAATTTCTTTATAAAATATTTATAATAAAATTAATTAAAACACGAAAATGTTTCAGACGTGACCTTCATCTTCAGATGTAAGGATATAACACTTCAAAAATAATACTTAAAATTTTGAATATTCAAATCAAATTTCGTGAAAAATGGTCTGGAAAAAACACATGCGTATCGACATCAAGGTCAGAATTTATAAGACATGCGTGCGACCTATCATGACGTACGCTGTAGAGAAGCGGACCGACACTGTATTCGTATGGTTTGTCATAGGTCTGCTAAGAACATCTGAGATGAATGTCTTAAGATCCATTACTGGAAAAACTCTCAGTTTCGCCCTGCATCGCATTCCGGTATCATTTCGAGAAAGCTCAAGCTCCAAATATTCAGCAGTAGCGTTAAAAGCTTATTGCTGTAGGTACGGATGTGAAACTTTGAAATCTACCGCGGACGTTTTTGGAAAACTCCAGGTGTTTATAAATAGGGGCCTTCGTTCAATATTCAAGATCTGTTGGCCCCAAACAGTGTCGAATGCCGTTCTCTGCACTATGGTAGAAAAAAACAATTAGAGAACAAGTAGCTAAACGCAAATGGCAGTAGATCGGTCACACTCTGAGCAAAATCCAGCTTGCATCGCTCAGGGAGCACTAGACTGGTGCCCTATAGGGGAAAAAGGAAGCAAGGCAGATCTAAAACCACCTGGAGAAGAGCCCTACAGGACGAGGTTAAAGCAGAAGGCCTCACTTGGGATGATGTTAGGCATCAGGCATGCGATAGAGTCGGGTGGAGGAGGTTACTTGAGGCCCTATGCACCACGGAGGTGTGATAGGATAAAAATAAGAAGAAGAAGACTAGAAAAACTATTAAAGGTCGTGTCCGTAATGCAAAAAAAAGAAAAGTTTGAAAAATAGAGGATATAGTTCGGTGGAGTAGATCCAGAAGAGGATACTGGAGCGAGATGGTTTTCCTAGCCTTACTATACATTATATTTTGATCGAATTACATCATAATTTGTATCTAAATGAATTATTTCCAATATTTCTTAACTATCTCAATGAAATCACAATCTTAAATTCACTATTATATCTAAATTAATCATTTCCATGTTTCCTAACTCTCTTAATGAAAGTTTTATAATTTTGTTCTTAGCGCTTTAACTATCCAATTCTTGTGTCTGCATTTGGCACTTTAAATCGTTTACAAATTATGTTAAGAACTTACTTATAAACATGTTCAAGATGTTTTAAATATAAGAAACTTTTGCGTAGCCCCTCAAACACATTCTAAGTTTATCCCGCCGCGGTAAGACTTTTTCTAGTTTTTCTGCATCCACAGTACCTACCTGGGCATCAGTTGACGTGACCTAATTTACGTTCGCGAGTTTATGAACAGTAAACCCGATGCAAATTGTTTTCTTTGTAATATTTACCCACCCCGCTCTTTATTGGCCGAGGGCTTTATGAGTTCATCTCTCATGTCAAATTTTATTACTTGATGTACTCGGAGATGAATTCTTATTTGCATGGATGCATGTATAGTAGAATTTTTATTATCTTATTTCACTCTCTTCCGCCCGCTTGGCGTCAGTGGCTTGGTACTTCACACACATTTCATTTTACACTTCCTTTATTCTCTTTTCAACACTTGTGTGTTGTAAGGTTACCATAGTTATTTCTCCTCTATTTAACATTATTATTATATTATGTATCGGTATTAATTAAAAATACTACTGTTTTGGCCGAAACACTATGCTACTTCAACAATATTAACGGTTTTTAAAATAATCAAATGATTTTACTAAAAATTCTTAATGGAAGTTCTTTTTTAATAATAATGAAATAAAAAGATATTTTTTAACCACTTCCAATTTGGTCATTATTTCGACAGCGCCCGGTTTCGCCAGGCTCGCTGTCGAAATAAATACAAAAGTGGAATTGGCTAAAAAACATAATTTTATTTAATTGTTATTATTAACTGTAAAAATAATAATTCGTATTGTTTAACTTAATTTTTTTATGATTATTATTATTTTTAAATTTTCAAATGAAGCACTTACTTTTTGGTTAGATATTAAAAAAAATCTTTTTATTTAACCACGGCATGGTTATTAGAATTGATGCCAACTATTTTCTCTTGGACCCAAGATTCATCAGGACAGTACAACAACAGTAGTTATACTGCTCAGATGAAGCTTGGGTCCAAGCGAAACTAGTTGGCATCAATTATAATAACCATACATCATGGTTAAATATTAAGTTTTTTATTAATTTTATTTTTTTACTCTTAGTATTTGATTAATACGATTATTACACGTTTTTCTCGGCCGACTTCGGGATTCTTTTTCCATTCATACTGCTTGTGTTAAACTTTTAACCATTCGTTCCGTGTGTCCAAACCATCTAAGTAATCATTTTTAAAATTTTATTTTGATGCAATCATTTCTCCAACATTTCTTAATTTTTTAGACTTTCGGTTTTCTATAATTGATCGTTTTCCCGCACACTCTTCTCAGTGATCTAATTTCTGCGGCATTTATCCTCATTTCATCCTTCTTTTGCCAAAACCAAGTTACACTTGTATAGATAATGAATGGCACTATAACTCCTTTTATATACTGTATTACATACGAATTATATCGTATATCATCAATTAAAATATTGTATACAAGCAGTGTGCTTGGAAAGAGAAGCCGTGGAAGACCAATGAAAGGCGGCCTCATTCGAAGTCGGAAAAATCGACGAGCATGCATGTTACGATGTATGATGTTGGGAGAATCTATGGCGATCCATCTTCTCTGCCTACTCCTCCGGAGAATCTGCGTGATGGTTAGTTAGTTTTTTTAAAATTATTTTCTTTATGTTAAAATAATGAAAGGGTCATTAAGATGGTTCAGACGCATGGAAAGAATGAGTGAAGACAGAATGGTAAAGAAGGTATATGTAAACGGCGTTAACGGAGCTAGAAATAGAGGAAGGCCGAGGAAAACGTGGCACGATCAAATCAATCAAATATTAAATGTCGGTCACGTGAGGAGTCGGAGAAATCGACAAGATGAATGAATGTAGAGGAAGCGAGAGAAATATGTCACGACAGAAAAGTGAGGCGTTCCATTCTTTCTGCCTACCCTACGGGGAAACGGCGTGTGGTAAATTAATTAGTTAGTGAATGTTTATTATACTGCTTCAAAATGGGGTACAGCGTTTGTTTCTTTTGTGAATCTGGACGCTTCTGTTAAATACGTAAGAATACGAAATCCTTGTAGGCATTAGGCAAACGTCTCAATTTACATTCTAATCGGTGTTCACGTTATCTATTGTATCCTATTAGCGGTTCCGCTGTAGCAATAGCTTGGTGGCCGTTAGTAGACTTTACGGATTTTGCATACGACGAGCTAAAAACAAATCTGAATCCATTCTGTTTTTTTTAAATTTGAAAATCGAACATCTCAACTCAAGTAACAACGCAAAATTTCAAATACCTAGTGTTTATCAAATGTTCCTTTGTCTTCTATCGGTATCATGTCAGGTCCCCCCCGATGATGACTATCACATTAGAGTAGGCGTTTTTGTTCATGGCAACTCGAAACAGCTCCTCAACGCTTTTAAAGCTAAATTCATATAATATGAATTGAAAACGTTCATATGGCAGGTTATCCAAAATATGGCTAGATAGCTGGTTGTTCGCATTGCAAAATATGGTAAATTCCGAGACAACAGATCACCCGATCTAATTAAAGAAGAAGAAATCATAATTGTGTTTATTTATCTTTAGTACCAACCCTGATGTATGGTAGCGAAGTATGGAACTGACACTAAGACTTATGGGTGATAAAACGAATTTGAAATGTGATATAAGGAAGGAATGTAGAGCGGAAGAAAATCTTTTGAACAAAAATATGAAAGGAGCAAAGCGCTGGTTTGAACATATGGAACGCGTGGATGAATGTTAACGGTATGAATGGGTTAGAGATTCGTGTAAAACCGAGAAAAAACTTAGGATGACCAGTTAATAAAAAATATAGGTCGGCCATGATAGATGTCGGAAGAATCGACGTGCGTGTATGACTCGCTGTGTGAGTATGGAGGAAGCTAGATACGTGTGTCAGGATCAAGTATTGATCAAGTGGCTGTCCATTCTCTCTGCTTATCCCTCCGGGAAAATGGGCTGATGTTGTTGGTGTTGTGTGAAAACAGGTTATTTTGAATTATGAAAGTTTCAATGGTTTAATTTTAGGAGTTTTGACTGCATGTTATAAACATTAAGAATTTCTATGTTAATGAATAACATATGTCCCTGGAATGTGTTAATTCTATGTAAATGAATAACATAATCCCTGGACCCGAATAAGTACTTCAAAATATTATTTTCGATTAATTCAAAATATTTGTTATGACAAAATCATAAAGTTCGAAAAATTCATTTTAAATCAAATTAAGATTCAGTTTAATGTACTGGAAAAAATAACATATTATAGTATTAATAAAATACGTGTACAAGGCAAACTTCATATAAGATGACTGATGCTGTATTCAGTTAGTTAATTAAGATTCTCGTATAATATAATATTATCCCATCAATGAAAAAATAAATAAGATCCTACCTACCCAATAATTTTATAAAATAATTAAAAAGAGAACATAATAAGCGTAGAATACATTTTTTCTTATAAAATTCTCGGAGCAATCTAGTTGAAAATTGATATTATTTTTAAAATAATTGAATTATAAGTGGGTGGAAGTACCTAAGCGCGGTAAAGTAGGAACGAAAGGTCGTCCCTGGCGCTTTTTGTCCGTTTTTTAAAAGATGGAAATTCTACGTTGAAAATGATACCGTTAAAAATTACGTATAAGTGCCCATGGGCCGTAAGACATAGAGTGCGGTAGCAAATTAAATTTCCAAGAGACCCTTCGGCGAAAAACTCCCCTTGACAAAATATCCTTTTAAATCTTCCCGAGTAATAATTTGCATCTCTCCTTATCATTTAACCCGAAGTAAGTTAATTTAACACACGTAATAAATTTGAAGAATGCGGAGTTTAATTTAACTTTGAATCGGTGATTATGATAACGACTAGCATAAAAGCTAGAATAACGGTTAGAGCAAATACAACCCGGGCTAGGGGAAGCTGTGACATTTCTGTACAAGTCGTGGTTTTACATCTGTGGTGCGTAGCCATACAAAAAATACTAAAACTTTTATATCATTATATTTTTAATAACATTTTGAAAACAATGTATATCAATGAAAACAAGGAGTTGCTTTTAAAAAATAGGAAGACTCTTACAAAAGTAAATTCCAAGATATATATTATATATAAATCAAATAAAATCAAATCAAATCAAATCAGTTTATTAACTCAAAAGACATTACAAACAGGAAAATGTTTAAGGCATCTATTAAGTACAGGTAAAATATTATAAAAAATACAACAAAGTACCAGGAACGCATTAGGGATGGTTCGACATTATGAAGACAAGATACTTTCTAAAGTCAAGAGTATTTGTCCCCTGAACGTATCTTCACTAATATAAAAGACGTCGATCTCCGAGGAGACCGCATTCAGCAGACTAATTCCTCTTCCCACCGGTGTCACCAGAGGCAGATTGGTTCTGGTGGCCGGTTGGTAAATCAATCTGTGTTGTCGCTGTCGGAGAAATCAATCAGGGACAAAAAGACCAACACCCTCTAGCCCGGCCGAGTTCTCGAAATATCCCCTGATTAATTTAAAGAAATGGGTTATGAGATGCCCATCTCTTCGAAGCTGTAAAGAATTGGTAATTTTTATAATGCCATAGACCTCTTCCATTTTCCTCCACTGGTCCCTGTCTTATTCCTTCTGCATCCAGGTCGTTCCAACTATTCGGGCAATGTCTTCAATCCATCTTTTAGGTGGTCTCTCAATACTCTTGTTCTTTGTCCATGACCTCCAATGATAACACTTTGTAAAATAAACAATATTTCCAAATTAAGTGTAAGTTTTTTCGAAATTCAGAATTTACTTTTAACTCTTCCAAAATAATTTATCTTTAAGATCACATTAAAATCCTGGAATTTACTTTTGTGAAAATGCTTTTAAATCTATGTCAACATTTTCAAACGCTGTCCCTTCAGCCAGAAGAATCGCTCAAGTGAGAACATTTTTATTAAATAACAAGGTCTTTTTTTACACTTTCGCCTTAAAAAATATTTTAAGAAGAAGTAATATTTGCGTTAAAGTGAGAAAGAAAGTGAAAATTACATTCTTTTAGAAACAAGTAATAATTGACGACCTTCGTGACCGAGTGGTAAGTGTATTGACTGCCACCCCGAAGGTTCCGGATTCGATTCCCGGCAGAGTGATTGTCACACTGTCTTTGGTCTGGTGTAGAATTCACGTGAAAATAAAATGGCGATAAATTAGCTACTTATCAAATGTCACAAGAATTTATACCACAATGATAGGTTAAGAGTTTATACCACTATGATAGGTTCGATCGATTTGGTTCATGCTGTCATGATGTTAAGAGGAATATAGATATAATAATATTAAAGTGGGCCGCCGGAGTTAAAATGCTGAATAAAGCTAATAACGAACACATTAGAGGTAGTAAGTGTTGTATATACAAAGTATATAAAAAAGAAAAAGACAAACAGATTAGAGGTAGTCTAAAGGCCTGCAACTGGCAGATGGAAAGAGGGGACCAGGTCGGCCTCCTGTAACGTGGATGTCCAGAGTTTGGAACGACTTGAGGGCATTGAGACTGGACAACTAGATGACCCAGGATCGCGAGACTTGGTGGAGCCGTCTTCAAATCAAATCTCTTTATTATCTCATTACAAACAATATATATGTTTAAGGCATCTATGGAGAACAGGTAAAATAATATATTGTATTTAGTATACTACCAGAAACGAATACATACAATATAATACCAGGAACGCATGAGAGATGGTTCGACATAAGGAAAACAAGATAATCTCTAAAGTTAAGAATATTTGTCTTCTTAATGTACTTTCACTAATATAAAATATCTGAGGAGAACGCGTTTAGAAGACTAATTACTCTTTCTACCGGTATCGCCAGAGGCAGGTTGGTTTTGGCTGCCAGTTGGTAAAACAATCTGTGCTTGCGCTGTTGGAGATATCTATCAGGGACAAAAATACCAACATCGAAATTTCCCCTGATAAATCTAAAGAAAAAGTTAGTCCTCAGCATTTCCAAAAGAAATGCCTTGGGATGGAGATTCCACACTACCTTATGTACCTTGGAAATTTTACTAGGAGAGCTGACTCCAAATAACGGAAAATGACTAGGCGCAAGAAGAAAAAATATATGGAACAAACACAAAATAGTTATGCCTTTTTATAAGATACATGCTTACAAACACCAAAAACTATTTTTTTGTGTTTGACTATTGAAAAGCTTTTATCATTTTGAAATGGGTAATAAGGAAAAAATGTCATATCATATCGTATTGTTAATATTTGTATTATATTAAATTCCAATTAAATTTTAATTAAATAATTTTATTTAATTCCAATTAAATTTAATTCCTTTAAAATTCCAATAATAGACGATTGCAAAACTGCTATTGGAATACTGCTATTACACAATCAATACAATAAATTCAGATAAGTAGACACTTAACAAATATACAAAATGACATTAATCAATAAAGTAATCAAAACCCACCGAAAAAGCTGACGTCGGGGGTAATTCAATGTCAACCGGCATCTCTGTTATATTTCATCTGTCATATGTCGCGCAGACAACTTCAATAATAATGAACACATATTTGAACCGCCCGCCCAGTTTGACATGTCGATTAATTGTCTGATTTTATCCATGGCCCTTCATCAAACTGTCTCCAGGGATGGCCGAGGAGGACAGCGCGTGGGGCTGATGCCTCGAGCTTTTCGCTTAGTGTCCGAGACTTTGATTAATTTACTACCTTTTTATTGTTTTCCCGTTTTTACACATGCTCTCCTTTTTTGGTTTGGTAATCTTTAAAATTCCAAGAGAGGTGACATCTCTCGTTCTCAAGATTTCTAGAAGGTTTGTTACTTAATATCTGGGATTCTACCTTGCTTATCTGTCAGGGTACTAATATTTAAAATTTAAAAGTTAACAATTTTTTATGCTCTGAAGTAAATAAAACTATGGAATTCAATTATACTGACTACTGTAAAACGAAACTAAACGTATGATAAAAACATTTGCTGGTGAATTAAAGAAAACGTATGTCTGTTGTAAATACTTGTTTAAAATAAAAATATATTGTTTATATTTAGATATACTTAATGTATATTTTATAATAAACAATTATGATTTTTGATGCTTTATATATAATACTTTAGAAATTCGTCGATATAAATAAACTCAAAAGTAAAAAAAACAGTGTTGAAAATCCTAAAAATTAATCAATATAGAATTCCACAGTGCAATCACCTAAGGTTTAATGTTTTTTGTTTTAAAAAATATGTAATTAAAAATATTAATATTTAATTTAAAGAAACGTTAATTTTTGATATTTGACTATATTTAATTTTTTATGATATTCAAGGGTTTTGATCATTGTATAATATTTTCTAATGCCCCCATACAACGATACATTTAGCATTTGTAACATCCACAAAATATGATATAATTAAACTTTAATAAAAGTTCTTAATTTGTAGTGACGCTTTATTAAAAAATCATTTTTTGTTGTTTATAATATTTTTGTTTTGTTTTAATGAATCAACCGTTTGCTACCGCTGGAGCTTTGACACACAAAATATAAAATAATGAAACTTTATAATTTTTTTAGGCTTTAATTTATCTTGTAGAAAACTGACCATATTGCACGTACATAAAAATATTGAATATAAAGTTATCAATATATTTGTTAAAAAAAAAATTATGTTAAAATAAATGTTAAAGCAAAGACCAATCTGGCCCTGCCTCAATCAGTTGTATTCAGCAATTTGATTGTGATAATATGACTATATTTCCTAACCGAGATGAGAGCGCACACGGTGCATTCCCCGCGCTCGGCGGCAGCTATTTGCAGACGGGGAAATTATGGGCAATCATATGAAATTATCAATCACTGAACTACAATCGATGCGAATTAGGGATGGAATTAATCGAGGTAAGTTGTCGATTTAATCGAACTATCGATTCGAATGATTGTGAATGAATCGACTTGTGTGAAATAACGGATAAAAATATTGAGATGATAAAAAATTTATAAAATAAAATAAACACAATGAAATGGGATTAATTGTATCTCAATAGAGACGAAGATGCAAATTGGAAACAGAATATGGTGATCGAGGTGTTTACAGGACTTATGACCTGTCATTGGTTGTACAATACAACATTCCCCATTCCACCCTTCTTACGACCACAATGTCTGACAATTTTTTGGAAGTTGTATATATGCTAATATGTAATACCAAACTTCACATGTTAGTTTCAATCTACACACTAGCGCCATCTATGAAGATTGGATTTAAGCAAAAGATCTTGAATTGATAACCCGCAATGTGTAAAATCCAGTATTCGTCATACAAGTATTTGTATACATTCAAAATGTTGTAAAAACACAATGATGATGCTTCGGTATAAGCAAAACTGGATGATGTCAAGTATTATTACAATTCTGTGGTTAATACCATATACAAAGAGTTTATTTTATTAAATATATCAACTTATTTTACATGTATGCCCGCATCAATGAAGCATCAGCACTTAGTCGATCATGATTCGATATCAAAATTCGGAATTAACATCATCCCTAATAACTCCATAAAACTTAGGTGAGTCAACTTCGAAGCAGATCTCTCATTAAAAACCTAAATAAATAAAGCAGTGATTACTAGTTTCTTTCACCTAAGGCAACACAAAGCTATCAAAAGAAATATTCCAACCGATGCATTAAAAACACTTGTTAATTACTTCGTCGTGTCTCGAATCGACTATTGCTCGACATTTGAATAAACTCCAATCTGTTTGTTGTGTTTTTGGGTAACACCGTGTGATAACTCCTTCTCGACAGACGTTTCGGAGATCGTTGCAGACTCCATCTTCAGGGTAATGTAAGTGATATGTATTGTGTCTGCTAAGGTACTTCACCGTTGTACCATGTCGCCGGCAGTATGTACGTGTGAGACAGAGAGTCCGTGCTAGGTTCCCCGAAATAGCTTGGCACAGGGGGCATTCCCGAGCGGTAAGAAGGAGTTATCACACGGTGTTACCCAAAAACACATCAAACATATTGCTGCCAACCGTGAAAATCTACGCAATTATTTAAACTCCAATCTGTTTTCAATGCGGCAGCACGACTTATAAAACGTGTTAAAAAAAATCTTATATTTTACAACATCTAAAAGATCTTCACTGGCTCCTGAAGTGTCCTGAAAGAATCCAGTACAAACTATGATGGACGGTTTTTAAAGCGCTTCACAGATTGGTACCAGCCAATATAGCTAAACTTTGTATTTTTGATATACGTAGCCCTAACTTGCGACAATCTACGCTTCGATCAGCAAACTCCTCGGCATTAGGCATATTATTTGAGTCAAAGCGCAACCCCCGGACAAACTTCGGAGATCGGGCCTTTGCAGTGGCAGGTCCGTACGCCTGAAATATGCTCCCTGCACGCCTCAGATGCATCGACAACCCGATTAATTTTAAATCTCATCTAAAAACCCATATATTCAAAATATCGCAAAATATTTAAACAACAATTATCTGATTGCTGGTGTCAGATGCAACTCTCATGACTAAAACATTATCAAAGTGCCTTTAAGGTGAACTATTCACGAAAACGGCGCTATAAAAGTAAACTTAATTATTATTATTATTATTACTATTATTATTATTATAATTAAGATTATTATTTTAGATTAGGTTCCAACATTATAAAAATTGTGCAAATATTCTAATGAAACACTCACTCACGGTTCACACACAGAGTCAAGGTTAAAGTAAATGCGAATTATAAATCAATTTCACCTTTATAGGAACATATTATCGTAGTAATTTATATTTAACTTTTAAAAACTTAAATTTGAATATAATTTTTACTGGCCGTAATTTGTTATTTGTTCGGTTGTTTAGTTTAGTTAGTTTTAAGTAATTTCATGTATTATTATTCGCAATCTACAAAAAGTTTAATTACTGGTTATAATAATGTTTAAAATAACTCATGTCATCAACAGTATTTAAAAGAACTCATGTCATAAAAAGTGTTTAAAAGAACCCATGTCATAAATAGTGTTTAAAAGAACTCATATCATAAATAGTGTCAGGTAAATAACTAATGTCATAAATAGTGGGGTATGAGTAATCAGAGTCTTCTTACGATACTCCCACATTAAGTAGTATAAATAAATAAATAAAAGTGCAAAAATGATGTTTTTTTTATACTTTTGAGACCGGGACAGATGCGAGTGTTTGTATACAAAGCAAATCGATTTAAGATACTGCGGAGTGGAAATGTTTAGAGGGGAGACAATCAATCTAACAGATTATCGTCTCCACTCTGTGTGTCTCCGACGTAATCCCTCCATTTTGATTTTCAGCACGTCTGTGCCTGCTTCAGAACCCACACGAAACTCTGTACATATTTAAAATAATGAGACTTTCTGAGAAAATAATTAAATAATTTAACAGTGTTTAAATGCTGTGTTTAGGGATTTTCGCTTTACAAATACAACAACAAGAATTTAAATAAATCTTCTTTTTCTGCTTCTCTGCGTCCTGTTATTTCTCGGAGCCAGTTCCTGGGATGCAGATGTCCAACTGTCTCGCCATCTTTTAGGTGGTCTTCCTGCAGGTCGATTTCCTGTTGGTACTTTATTTGCGCTATATTTATCACTCTTTCAGAACATGCTCTTTCAACATGATCACTCCAGTAGCGTCTTCTCAGTTTTCCCTATCGCACGACATCTTCTACATTGCAGACCTTTCTAATTTCAGAATTTCTTATTCTGTCTCGGAGTGTCGTTCCCGCAACGGATCGGAGAGTCTTCATTTATGTGGTTCTTAGGAGACTTTTTGTTCTTAAATAAATGATTTTCGAATTTATTTTACAATCTTCAATATGAGCAGCAAATAGTTCATTATTATGAAATAGGAATCCGGTAGTAACCAGCCTTGAACCCATGTCCCTTGGATCAGGAGCCAAGCGCTCTATCCCCCAGGCCACCACCCAAATCTGTTATAGCACAGCTGTTGTTTGGTTGTGATTTAATAAATATATTTAATAAATCTTTATAACATCTGTCAAAACTGACCATATTTGTATAGAATTTTATAATATTTTAAATATCTATGTAATATCACCGACGAAGGATAGGGTAGTCCGAAACATGTTTGATATTTAATATTAATTGGTTTAAAATGTTTGTGCTGTATACAAAGTAGGTAAAAAATAAATCTTAAACATCGACAACACAAAGTATGGCGAACATAGAAGAAGAGAAGGTTTGATTTGTTTATAAATTCGAACAAGAACACCAAGCCACCACATTACTCTATCCTGTCACACCTCTATAGTTTCGTCTACATTCATACAGTGAGACATACGCGCATATCGATTATTTCGACTACTAGATTTTCAAATGAAGATATCAGGAAGGAATGTAGAGCGGAAGAAAGTATTATAAACAATATTATGAGATGTTCACTGGATTGGTTTGAAAACATAAAACGCATGGATGAAGAAAGGATGGTTAAGAAAATTAACGTTATCGATGTGAATGGGGTAAAACGTCGAGAAAGACTGAGGAATACATGGCAGGACCAAATTAATCAAATTCAAAGGTCGGCCCATATTAGAAGTCGGAAGAATCGACGTGTGTGTATATGTATGTGGAGGAAGCTAGAGAGGTATTTCAGGATAGGGTAGTTTGGCGGTGAATTCTCTTCCGAGGAAACAGCTGTGATGGTTTTTTGTTTTTGTATAATATGAGATGGAACTAGAACTCCACTGTCAACGGCCATTTTTGCTTTTGTAACTTTGATATTAAGCATGTATAGTTATTAATTAATCGTTTTATTAAATACTTTTAAAAGCATATCAGTTATGAACATCTAAATATACTAGTCCAGTAGTATCATAAAATATATTTTTAATAACACACGCGAAATAACACTAAACTCAGAAAAGATACAAAAGTTATGTACTAAAGTATGGGGAGATTTACTAGGAAAAAGATAACATTTTAATACGATGGTGGCACAACCGACCTTTAATATTATTTCAGTAACAAAAGTTATAAATATGTTGGTCATTAACTTAAGATATGATTCTCAATTTCTAATGGAATTTGTTTGAAGGATCATAATGGAAGTTTATAATGGAAGACCAGTCTGTCGATGGCAGCCAGCCTGGGGAATCCGGGCGCTGTCGAAATAAAGGAAAAAGTGGAAGTAGTTATTAAGAATACATCGTATAATTTTGAAAACACTATCCAAAAAAGCTAAAATGGCAGTAGGCAGTGGTGTACTTGTAACGACCCTTACGTATGGAAGTGAAGCATGGAACTGGCAAAATAAGGATGAAAATGGAATCACTGAAGTAAAAATGAGATCTCATTTTCATTTATTCATTTTAAACATATCTAAAGCATTACAGAATTTATTTCTAATACACTAAAGATACAATTTAGAGATACGCAATAATAAGTAATACAAAATAGATTGATAAAATGATCG
This sequence comes from Lepidostoma basale, assembly GCA_022606425.2. Classification (NCBI taxonomy): domain Eukaryota; kingdom Metazoa; phylum Arthropoda; class Insecta; order Trichoptera; family Lepidostomatidae; genus Lepidostoma; species Lepidostoma basale. The sequence continues at coordinate 1,467,008 of JAHDVF020000331.1, read as the reverse complement.
AGAAACATAAGATGCATGACAAATTATTAAAATAAACAAACAATACAATTATAATAAATATAGTACTTCCCTCAGATGAGCCAAACTATCACAAAATATGTCAAACTCCAAGGTGATACGATTAAGCAAAGATATTGCTCTCTTAGACAATGTGTAGAAAATCCGTATATGATAGATTGTTAAATGAAAATATAAGATTTTAATGCAGGGCAAATTAATGTGTAATAAACCAAATAATGAATGAATAATTTAGATGGATTGGACACATGGGAAGAATGTATGAAGAAAAAATTATTAAAAAAGTATATGTTAACGGTGTAAACGGAACTGGAAATAGAGAAAGACCGAGGGAAGCATGGCACGATCAAATACACACATCAAATAATAAATGTCAGTCAACTGACGAGTCGGAAAAATTTACGTGCGTGCATGACACGATGTTTAAAGGTAAATATATCGAGAGATGTATGTCAGGAAAGAACAGTCTTGCGGTAAATTATTTTTGATACTCAGTTATTAATCATACCGTCCGCTTGAGTGTAGAAGACCTTTTAAAAATACGTGTTAAGTAACATATTAAAATAGTTTTAATAAGAGAAGAATGATTATAAATAAAAAATAGGCCAAGGACAACCAAGAAATGCATAGTATGACCAAATTAATTAGTTAATTAAAATGTTTTATATCATCATCATCATCAGCTGTCTGTCATCCACTGCTGAATCTAGGCCTCTCCCAAAGCACGCCACCACCCTCTATCCATTGCCGCTTCCATCCATCCACGTCCAGCAATCCATTCAGATCGTCGGTCCAGTGGGCAGGGGGACGTCCAACTCTGCGGAATCCTGTACGCGGTCTTCACTCTAGAACCCGTCTCCCCCATCGGCCGCCCATCCTCAGAGCCTCGTTTCTATTCTATATGTCATTATAGGACTATGCATGTCTTGTAGATTCGAATTTTGCTCTCCTTTAGCATATTATTGTTTTTCCAAACAGCATTTTTCAAGCAGCCAGCCATAACGGCGGCCCTGGTTGTTAGTTCTCTTACTTCGCCTTAATAAGACAAATGATAACTATTAATCTTTATTTTGTTCACTATTTGTTCCTTATTTTTGTTCTCTATTCTGTTGTGATTATACAGAGTGTTGAAATGCCTCCTCGTAAAGGGTTACTCCAGTTAGATGTATTAATACCAAATATGTACTTGGTAAATAATCAATTAAATGAAACTCATATTTGGGTACTCGATATTGTTTGTTTCAGCAAGATTTTTACGAGATATTATATTACACAGATACATAACAAAACTTTATACAATGAATACAAGCTGAAAGCATCTATTCATCGATTTCCATTGTGACTGGAAACGGCTCAACTTAAGCATTGTTGGTCTGATTATTCTAGGTCCGTCTTTGTACCGAAGTCGGCAGACACGTAGATAATAATCTGCGGAATTTTCCAACATCGAAAGCTCAAGAATGGCCCCTAGATACGATAGAGACGTTGACAATGGACAATACAGCGCACCACATATTTTAGTGGGCGATAAATTAAGCCTTCTACGTAAACACAAGTTGGGCTGCGAGGCATTTACGACGACCGTGCGATGACAAACAGCTAGTGATGTGCCATAATACTGGACGCCGGTTTATAAGACATTTGGAAAGAATCGGCAACTGCCATCGGATTTTGGTGAATGATCTACCGTTACGCAATCTAGAGGCCGAATATGTTTGAAGAGACCTATATTAAGTAAGAGATAAGGCTAAATTTAGTTTAAATATGTTTTTAAAAATGGAATTACTTTATTTATATTGAAAACGTATATTTTCATATAAAGCGCTCACATTATCGTTAAACTTCTTCTTATTGTAGATCTTGCGATCTGTTTATGCAGGATATCAGCTGTCTTCCTGCGATGAAGACGACCAACCTTCTCTCCATCTCTATGGTGGTCGACGGCCCTTTGGAGTCTCGTGAATTTAATGGGAAAATATTAATCTTGATTAATTAAAAGAATAATAATTAAAAACAACATTAAAAACTTGAAGTTTTTTTTATTCAAAATCATTCAACATTATATTTTGATTGGAATAAAACTTTATGTAATTCTTTATTCAATAAAATATTTAAATTTTTGTTTCATTACAGTTTATTATTTTTATAAAAAATATAATTTATAATGATTGCTCTATTTATTAGAAAAAAATCTAAATGACGGATGCTGGTAGAATTTGAATTTGAAAGATAGTTTATTGATGACAATTTAACGGATTAATTTTTTTTTTATATTTCAGAAATCTTATTCAAATCTATGATTTTTATGACGTATTATATAGATTAATTAATAATTAAATCAAATATATATGCTCCTAGTACAGAAACAAAATCTTCGTTCGTACATATATCATATCGTCAATTACATTTCGCAAAAAAATTAATATTTTTCATGCAACATTGTATTAAAAAGAAAATAACCAAAAAATTAAAATGAATACTTAAAACGCAAATGAGCCATTATAAAAACAATTTTTCATGTGTCATGTATAACATACCATGTAATCAAAGTTAGCATTTAATGTTTGATATATTATTTTGTATGAGTGTGTATCATAATATATCGTCGGTTCAAAGATGTGCTCACTCGTTAAGTGACCTTTTAATTTTTTTTTTTGCGATTTCTGTATCAGACTTGTGAATCCTACGTCAGAAAATAATCACCAAGTATTTTTATTAAAGAATAACTATTATTCTTTAATAAATACACTTGGTGATTATTTTCTGACGTAGAATTCACAAGTCCGATACAGACATTGCAAAAAAAAGTCACTTAATGAGTTTTACCTTTGAACCGACGATATAATGATTTATTATAATCTTCCACAATGTGGCAGCATTCAATTGGTTCTACTGAATTATTTATATATGTATACAAAGATTTGCTATTTATTACCTAAAAAATGCATATTATAAAATTAATTTTGTGATATGTAAATAAATATTTATTTCCCAAACGCCCTGTAGTAATTTGAATATTGTTTTCAATACGGACATTTTAATACTACCATACATAAAAATTTACCGTTTCTTGAACATCGATGTAAAACTTATTATTCTTCTACTTCCTCTTAGTTTAGGTCGTATGACCTGTTTGTGACGGTGGGCTGTCCTGGGATGATGATGTCCAACCATCTCTCCATCTCTTTGGCGGCCTTCCTGGTAATCTCTTGCTGCTTGGGTTTTTATCTTTAACAATTTTTGCAATTCTTGTAGTCTCCATGTGGTCCACGTGGTCTCTCCAAAAGCACCTTTCTTCCCCATCTTAGTATTACCTCAACACCACAGACAGACCTTATCATTTCATTTCTGATACGATCTCTGAGGGTTTTGTCTGTGATGGAGCGTAGGAACTCTAGGAAAGTTCTTAGTTCTTTTGGTATCGGCTCTGACCTTTATTCCATACGTCATGATGGGGCGAACGCATGACTTGTATATCTTGACTTTACTTTCAGTTATCATGTATTTTTTCTTCATATGGTGTCGTGCAAGCATCCAGCCACGGCTGTCACTTTGTTGGTTTGTGCTCGCACTTCGTTATATATAATAATAATTCACTTTAGCTGCCGATCTTTACGCCTAGGTGAGTGAATCGCACGACTTGTTCAATAGGTGTGTTATCGATGATCAGTTTATATCTGAGCGGTTCTTTTAATATCGCTAAGCACTTCATTTTGAATAAAAATTAATGATGTAAAGCTCCATATTTAATTATCAATACGAATGGAAAAGTGTGTTTATAGAAGTTTTAAGGATTAATTGTATCTCAATAGACACGAAGATGTAAATTTTTTTGGAAACAGAATATGGTAGTCGAGGCGTTTACAGGACTTATGACCTGTCATTGGTTGGGTTAAGCGATCACTTTATGTTCACAACATTCCCCATTCCGCCCTTCTTACGACCACCACATCTGAAATTTTTTTTTGAACTTGTATATATGCTATTATTTTTATATAACTTCACATTTTGTAGGTCAATCTACACTAGCGCCATCTTTTAAGATAATTTGTAAGCACTAAGTAGAAAATCGTTATTAATGCAATGTGAAAGGCTTACGCAATTATCACACTGCTAGACAACGCCTCCAATTTTTGTGCTTTTAACTTATACCAGTTTTTTATACAATTTGTTTTTTTTAATGTATACAAATACTTGAAGACAAATACTGGATTTTTACCCATTGCGGGTTAACCATTTTTAAGGATTAACTCGCAATGGGTAAAAATCCAGTATTTGTCTACAAGTATTTGAATACATTCAAAAAAACAAATTGAAGAAGTTTTTATATTATTTGTGAAACATCTCTATCCCATAAATTATAATACAACTCTATGAAGAAATAAAAAACGTTTTAATTTGAATAAACAATGGAAGAAATATATTAAATAAACACAAAAGTCCGGATCGTCCATGTCAACATGTGCAACATCGAAAAAATAATTATGTGTTATTACATTATGTGCTAAATTAAAAAAAAACGACGGATTCGTGGAACATAAATTAAATAGACAATATGTGCACCATCTAAAAAGAACATTTTGTGTTAAATTATTTTTATTTTGTTATTTTATTTTATATCATTGTATTTTATATTATTTATTTTAGATTTATTTTGTGTGTGTTGCACGATCAAAGTGTTCGCGGGAGATGCCTATTGGTGGCGATGAGGTTCGCAACCCATCACACCGCGTCTCCCGTGGAGCGAAAAGAGAAGGATGGAGTGCCGCATCAGTAAAAGTGTGACAGTCCATTCTCTCTGCCTACCCTTTCAGGGAGATGGCGTGATGGTTAGTTAGTTAGTTAGTTAGAAATATATTTAGGTTGTTTCATATCATGTCATAATATCGTGCTTTTGATTAAAATAATGTGGATTTTTTCCTGTTTTGTTTGTACCGAGTCTGGATAAATTCTTTTACCAGTTTCTCTGTAACTTTCTTAATTAAATGAACCATGATACTTTATTATTTCGGAACATCACTACCAACGCGGGCTTATTTATGATCCTCTGTCATATTCCCGGTACAATGTGGATACAAGATTATAATACAAATGGCCGTAATATTTCTCAAAAATTTACTGCCAAAGGTTGTTCGCTCACCGCTTCCCCGATGACGAGAAAATCGTGTTTTGGATATCTTATTATCTACTTACGAACCTCGAAACAAAATGAGCTCTGCGATGTATCACAATATGAACTGAAAGCTATGTATTTAAAAGAAATCTACAAGCTTAAATAATATAAAATTTATAAAAAAAACGTATCTTCCTAATAATTTGACATATCATATAACATGCTCTACTTAGATAGAAGGTAACCTGCCGCTTATCCGAAGCTGTTATAGAACGCAGCGGTGCCCCTTCGTCAGCTTCGCTCAAACAATCCCTAGCCCGCCCTCCATCCACGCAGGACTTACATAAGCTGGAGAATGCACCATTCCAGAAAAAAAGCAAAAGGCAAAAAGGGTATCTAGGCCACATTTAATCCAGTTTAATTTCAATCCACTTCTATGTCCCAATAAGGTTCATGATTTTATGGCCTATTATAAAATTATGACAGAGTGTGCGATGGAAGACAAAACTTGGAATGATGAAAAAAAAATAGTAAATAGAGAAAACAGTCATGGAAACTAGGGATAGGAACACAAGGAACCTAACATTTTAATGTGTATAATTTAAATGAAATTAATCCAAGAGGAAAGAACGGGGCCCCGCAAGGTGCCCCTCTCCCCCGGTAAGGAGTCCGACACCCCCTCAAAGGGGCGAATGTACGACACCAGACGGCGACTTCCATACCTTAGATAGGCAAAACACGTAATTCTAATAAAACTCCTAATAAAATAGACGTTTTAATACGTTTTAATACTAATTAATAACTAACTAACTAACCATCACGTCGTCTTTCCGAAGGGGTAGGCAGAAAGAATGGACTGCCACACTTTAACCGATGCGGCACTCCATCCTTCTCTTTTCGCTCCCGCGGGAAACGCGGTGTGATGGGTCGCGAACCTCATCGCCACCAATAGGCGTCTCCTCCGCACACCTCGATCGTCCAACGACCACAAAATAAATCTTCTTCTTCTTCTTCTTCTTCACTTTTGGTAGACTCAGGAGTCTGTTATTTCAGGCGGGTCTTCTTGAGACGCTGAACTCCAGCTTTCTTTCCACCGTTTCGGGGATCTTCCTGGTCGGCATTGTCCGTTTGGCGTTCCATGGAGAGCTATGGGTGGTATCCTATTTGAGCTCATCCTTTCTACGTGTTGATGCCAGTATCGCCGTCTTTGACGTCCCCATCTGACCACATCTTCGATCTCACAGATTTCTCGGATTGCTGTATTCCTAACTCGATCACGTGGAGTCTTGCCAGCTATAGCGCGGAGTGTTTTCATCTCGGTTATCCTGAGCATGCTCTTTGTTTTGACAGTGTCTGCCCTCGATTCAATGCCATATGTGAGGACTGGTCGCACACAGGTCTTATAGATGCGTACCTTGCTGTCAGTCCTCATGTCCTTGTTTCTTCATATGACATCTTTCAGGCAGCCTGCAACCGCTGCAGCCCTATCCACCTGTGACCTTACTTCTCTGGGGAGGTCATTAGAGCTGGTTACTTCGTTTTCGAGATATCTGAATAGGTCCAATTTCCTGTTCAATTTCCTCCTGGCGTACGGAGACTTCGCATCTTAGTTGATTTCTTGCGAATGTCATACACTTCGTTTTTGGGATGGATATGATCATGTTATATTTTGAACAGGATTCATCAAACTTTGAGAGCATTGCTTGTAAGTCGTTTTCATTTTCGGCCTTCAAATAAATCTAAAACAAACAAATAATAATTATATAAAATAAACTTTAAATTGAAAAAATATATAATTAAGAAAATATTATTGTTTTTTTATTTTAAATAATTAATTAAGTTTATTCAGTTCGTAAGCAATTTTCCAGTTCAATTTTTAACAGTCAGTTAACACACTTCAAAGAAGAAAAAAACACCATATTTTCATGATTTCCGCATACAATGTGCTGCCTATTGATATTAATTTGACAAACAAATTATCATATTTTATGTTAAAATTCAATTGTACAACATTTTACATATGTCTTGTGCTACTTACTTAGACGGAATGTCCACTGGGTTTGATGGCTATAAAAAATACAAGGAAATATTTATAATTAGTATTACAAATTTATTAATATGGAGTATTACATCTTTTTCATCATCTTCCCTTTTCATCAATTAGGCTAGCGCTGTAATGATGTAAAATAAAATATTAAAAAAAAATCAATTAATATTATTATTAAATTAATGTTTTTAACTGTTAAAATATTGTATAAACCGCTGTTTATGGTATCACAATTTTAATATTTTTTGCGACAGCTGTTTTGTCAACCAATGTTGACGTCATCAGTTGTTACAATATTTTTTGTGATTTTTCGAACCTTTGTGTGCATTTGTTTCAATGTCAATTTGAATAATTTCTTTAACAGCATTTTGAAGTTCTTGCTGGAATGCTTCAAATTGACATTGGAACAATCGCTCATAAAGGTTCGAAAAATTACGAAAATCAATTTTAACAGTTGAAAAATATATTGTAGTGTTTCGGTCAAAATAAAGGACTATGAAATGAATGCTGTTATTTCAATTTTTTATTTGAAGTTCATTGTGAATATGAAAAAAGTCCTTTATCATATACGAGTATAATTAGTTTATTCCACATAGGTTTATGGCTTCAACCGGCTTCGGTAGCTCGGTTAGTGGAATTGCACTAAATATATATTCAAATGATTTTACTGAAATCATGTTTACTACCCCTGATCTATACGTATATAAAGTAGTGAGTTTGTAACAGTGACACTAGTCTGTCAATGCCAGCGTGCCAGGCAAAACCGCTCGCTGTCGAAATAAAGACAAAAGTCGCAGTGGTTAAAAATATTGTTATATTGAATTATTATTTAAATGTATATTATAATGTATATTGTAATGTACCCGAGCAATGCTTGCGCGTTTCCACTTCTTTGCGTTAAATAAGGTAAACTAACAATCTGAGTTCGTCTATTTTTTGAACTGGACAACTTTTAAATTATGTAAATTCTCTAAATAAATAACAAAATCACCTGATATTTTTGGTTCTATTTTTCTGAATTAAAAAACCGAGCATTAAGTGGTTAAACACGCATTCATTTAAGAGATCTCATTTCTACTGCATTTATTCCACCTTCATCCTTCTTTTGCCAGTTCCATGCTTCACTTCCATACACAAGAACACTATTGCGCACTGCCATCTCAGCTTTCAAGTACCTACCGTTCATAATGACCCTATATTTATGGATCTAGCAGTAATCTTTACTGTGTTGCAAGGAATGATAATTATTTGTATGATTGATGACGAGTGTATTTAGATGTATTTGTAGGAGGTGGCATGATCAAAGTATAGTTTTTGATATATATTTTATGAAAATGTATAGTAACATCATTGTTAATCTGTCTTATTCCTCGTGCGAGTGCTAATCAAAATTACAACGAGAACCTACAGATATATTCTAAAATATCTACATTCTGACATTTTTTTTAATGTTGTTGTGCAACTTAACCCTTTGGTTGCCGGCGCTTAATATTTTACTGAAAGAAATTTAAAAAATAAAACGTTTTATGTAATTTATAAAAAGTTTGTAAAATAAATCTTTTAGTTTATTGAAATTGAAACGAATAATTTTATTTTTATTTTAAGCCGACCCATCGACGGTTACTGATTTCGGGATAACATGTTCATTATACATGACTTTCATGTAGACGTTGAACGATCCAAGTGTGCGCGGGAGATGCCTGTTGGTGGCGATGAGGTTCGCAACCCATCACACCGCGTCTCTCGCGATGGCGAAAAGAGAAGGATGGAGTGCCGCATCGATTAAAGTGTGGCAGTCCATTCTTTCTGCCTACCCTTTTGGGGAGACGGCGTGATGGTTAGTTAGTTAGTTAGTTATATTATAAAGGAATATTTATTAATAATAATATTCTTCTTTTTCTTTCTAGTGCCTTATTGGGTCCTCCCAACGTTGGCGATCACCTCTGCGATCCTGTCCCTGTCCAGCGCCGCTCGGAACAGCTACTCCAGTACGGAAGCCGGTCCACTTCATCACGTTCCGCAGCCAGGACACCTGTCTCCTACCGGGCTCTTGCCGTCCTTCAATTTTCCCCTCCAATATCAGTTAGAGAAGGTGGTACTTTACCCCACGCAGTACATGACATAGATAAGAAATCTTCCAAACCTTGATAACTGATAATAGCTTCTTGTCAACTCTAGCTCGCCTCAGGACTTCGGAATTGGTAACCATGTCTGTCCAGGGAATTCTGAGCATTCGGCGATAGAGCCACATTTCAAATGCTTCCAGTTTGTTCATTGAGTTGACTTTTAAGGTCCACGTTTCATACCTATACAATAAAACAGACCACACATAGCATTTGATAATTCTTTGGCGGAGTTTCAAATTTATGTTATCATTGCAGAAGAGTGATTTAATTTTTTTAAATGATTATATTAAATAAGCACAATTAGTGATTAATGAAAGAGTATGTGTGTCAGGTATATGAAAGAGTAATAGAATAAGGTTTAGTCAGGAAGTGTGTGATACGTGTAACACCCACATGAATAATTTGATAGTGATTAAACAACACGTCACGGTGACCCAGGAAGGGTTGTCCTTTAATCGTTAGAGGTAATTCTGGCCATACATTGTATATGAAATAACTCGCGAAGTTGCCCGAAATAGCAGCAGCCGTACATTAAAACGCAATTTTCCTCCATTAGAAACATACTTTAATGGTTGGAAGTTCCAAACAGATTTATTCCGTATTAAAGCCTCATATAATGTTCGTTTAGTTTATTTGCGATGTATAGTAAATATATTTGGTTCAGTGGTAGCCCAGTTTTATTATTATTATTATTATTATTATTATTATTTTGTTGAATCGCTCTTTACATCATGACAGCATGAACCAAATCGATGTAAAGGATATTAGAGCTTTCATAATATTGTCATGATATGTGATAGGTAGTAAATCTATCGCCATTTTATTGTCACGTGAATCCTACACCAGACCAAAGACAGTATGACAATCAAACTGCCCTTGCCGGAAATCGAACCCGGAACCTTTGGGGTGGCAGTCAATGCACTTACCACTCGGCCACGAAGGTCGGCGTTTTATCCTATATCCCTTCAAATTAACTAATTTAAATATATTTTTTTCAAACAAAGGTATAATTTGTTAAAACATTGCTGGAGCCAGTATTTGTACGAGTATATATATCGAACGCTTAATAGCAAACTGACCGATTATGGTTTAGGTCATAATTGGGTTAACATTAGACAGAGGCTTGTGTTAACGCTACCATATATTTTTCACAATGTTAACGCTATCCATTCATACGTACGATAATCGTTCACAATGTTAACGCTATCCATTCGTACGCGTTTTTCGACTGTTTTTGTTACGACTCATGTCAGATTGAGCAAAACATGCTTTTTTGAGTTAAGACAGTGTTCTGTTAAGCGTGCGGTATGGTGCGGAAAGTTGGATACTGAGTAAAAGAGATAGAAATTCCCTGTTGTATAAAAAAATATCACAACCATACCTCATACATACTAATCACCAGAACTTGTAGTTCATGCTCATATACAGCTTACTGGTGCTCCGCTTATTTTGGCACCTACACCCAATCCTTTCACGATTCACGCTAATATTGAATATAGAAAATTCCCACGCGCCGCCCATGGCGTACTCCTCGAGCTGGGAGCCCTCGCGCCAAATGACAAGGCCAAGTACTCCAACGAGAACTTTTTAGCGTTATTTTTTTTCGTCCGCCGATATTTTAATCTAAGTAAAACGTTTTTCGGTTTCGCTAATGGAATTCCGGAAATTCTTTGCTTCGTGAGGTTTTCCGGTTGTGCGATCAAAAGAATTCGTAAACATCGGTAATGAAGACGCGTTTCATCGGTATGCCTTTACGGTAAAATATCCCCGTCGAGTCTTCATTTTTTGAATATTGCGATGAAATTAAATTGAATTCATTTTCTTGCTATAATACTCTAGCATATATAAAAATCACGCTTTATTTAATAAATAATTAATATTAAAAATATAAATAATTCTTTACTGAAATACATTTCTCGTTTCCTGAAAATTCATGTATCATTCATGTTCGTTGATTTCTCCTACTCTAAATTTAACAGACCCTTGTATAGTTATAAGTGATAGCCGATGTCGGGGGACCTGGCATGACATCGAAAGAAGAAGAAGATTGTTTCTTTTCTCTCTAATGTTAATATTGAAATTTCATAGTGGTCATAAATTCACATATAGTTTTAATCAACATTTATATAATTTTAAAATCATTGACTCTGTAAATAAATTTAAATAAAATTCAATCAAAGTACGCCAAAATAATATAATCAGCCAAAAATAATTATGATATTTTGTCATATAAAAATTATTACACAATTAAATTTTATCCAGAAGAGCTTCAATGGCTTTATTGTTAACCATATAAGATTTAATAATAATTACATAAATATGTATAATATGAATACTTTATATATATATTAATTAATAAAAATATAAAATATTGGAGGAGTCGGAGAAATCTACGTGCGTGCATTACAAGATGTATGAATGTAGAGGAAGCGAGAGAAGTATGTCAGGACAGAACAGTGTGGCGTTCCATTCTTTCTGCCTACCCCTTCGGGGAGACGGCGTGATGGTTAGTTAGTTAGTTAGTTAAAATTGAATTACAAGCAAAAACATCTTATGCTTTATAACATTTATTCGAAAAAATACAAAAAAAAAGAAGCGGTTTCGTCCATTACGATAATTATTTTGAATTTTAATGAATGTTTAACTTTTGAAATAAAAAACGTGAACCCGGAAAACAATGAACAACTTTCAGAACACATTGTGTAGGTGAAATAATACACACTCAACGACACTCGTACAAAAATTTAGACATTGTTCCATTTGAGAGGAAACTCTCTTCTCACAATGGATATTTTACACCAGGGGTCAACAACCTACTTTTAAAAAATATACAACATGTTTACAAATGATTTGAAATAATAATGTATTAAGAACTCTAAATGGTAATTTAATAGAAAAAATATGCGTTTTTTTTAAACATATCTAAATACGAGTATATGTGAAAAATATATCTAGAAATACATAAAAAAAACACTATTAACAATAATTAATTCGAATGAAAATGTTAGTTTTCTAGAAGTTTTATTATATTTTATGGAAATTACATGTTTTGCCCTTCTAAGGCATTATCAAATGTTTAAGAAACCTTTGAAGGGCGAAACATGTCATTCCCATAAAATATAATAAAACTATCATAAATCTAATAAAACAGTATTCATTATATAATGTGGAGTTTAACATCATTGTTCAAGAAACAATAAATTCTATAAACAATTAAAATTAACTTATCTTCAAGTCCAACAATTGATTTTTCCCCGTCCTATAAGTCTACTTACAGCCTACCTCTTGACATAACTCCTTCCCCTCCCAATTTTATTATATGTGTAAGTAACAATTTTTTATCATCTTATTGCTCATAATTTCTACAATGAAAAAAGCCTTCTTTGGCCCAAAACATGTTCGTAAAAAATGTTTTGTGAAAATGGAATGTTTAAAAAATATTTAAATGTGAATCCATAATACAAAGTAATAAAGTAAATATGTAATGATACAAAACTTTTTTTTCTTCTGTGTTCGCCATACTTTGTGCTGTAGATGCTTTATCTCTCTTTTTCTTATTTATATACTTTGTGTTATATATATAACACTTACATTAATTATTTTAAAATTACATACATAGATACTCGTATGTTTTGGATAACTAGTCCTTCTTCAGTGATATTGTACATATTATAAAGATTCATATTTAAAATATTATAAAATTCTTTAAATGATTTGACAGATGTTATTAAGATTTATAACACCTGTCAGATTATGTAAATAATTTAATATTTTTTTAAATATGTATCTTTATAATATGTATAACTGAAGAAGGACTGGTTGTCCGAAACATGTCTATGTAATTTTTTTTAATGTTAGTGTCGTATATACAAAGTATATAAAAAATAAAAAGAGAAACAATACTTTATTTATTTATAATACTTTAGATGACAAGCTTTACAGTATAAAATTATTGTATGATATAAACAGGTGTTGGTTGTAGTAAAGCATAATTGAACAATATTCATATAATACATAAATTCATAACACACAAGAAGGCAAATATGGAAGAAAAGTATCTCAAGGCGTTTGAAAAGGTTGAATTGATTTTTATAAAATGGCAGACCGAGGAAAAGATGGACTGATTGCGTGAAAGTATTATACGAGTAGATTGAGAGGAAATGGAAGGAACTGGGAAATGGAGAGAGATAGTTAGAGACAGAAGTCAGTGGAGGACCGTTGTGGAGGAGGCTAAGTCCCACACCGGGATGTAGCGCCAAGAAATAAATGAATGAATGAATGAATAAATGAATGAATGAATGAATGAATGAATGAATGAATGAATGTATGAATGAATGAATAAATGAATATTGACTGAATCATATAATACATTAATTCATAACACAATAGGAAGGCAAATATGAAAAGGCGGCTTCTAACAATGCGCTAATGGCGGGGTAGCCTTTCACATTGTGTTAAAAAGATGTTCTGCTTAATGCTAAATAAATACAAAATCTTCATGGATGGCGTGAGTATGTAGATTATATATAAAGTAATCTTAAAGATTAACATATATAATCAAATCTTCATAGATGGCGCATTGAAACTGACATGTGAATTCTGGTGTTGGACTTTAACACATATACAACTTCCAAAAAATTGTCAGACATGGTCATAAGAAAGGTGGAATGGGGAATGTTGTAATTACATAAAGCGTGCGCTTAACCAACCTTACAGGTCATAAGTCCTGTAAACACCTTGATCAACCATATTCAGTTTCCAATTTGCATCTTCATCTCTATTGAGATAAATTAAATCATGAATTGATAACCCGCAATGGATGAAATCCAGTATTCGTATAAAAGTATATGTATACATTTAAAAAAATATTGGAAAACAAAGAAATTGAAAAGGTTTCGTTAATTGTAAAAAAAAACGTTTCCGTGCTAAAAAAATTTGTTTTTTCCACATTATTCCAACGTTAATAAAATAGTTCGTTTACTCAAGATCCCACCCACGCGTTTGAACTTAAATGCGCGTTAGTATAACTATAAATAGCTTGTTGTTTTTAAAATAAACACTGAACGAGTTACAATTTTAAAGGGTTCTTAAAATATAAAAATTATTACAAATTACAATATCAGTTAAAGGTTGACAGTATACTTGTGGGAGTTCTTATACTCTTTGTATAGGGTGTTTTTTAGAGGTATACAACACATATTCAAAATGAAAAAAAACACATTAAAATAATGTCAATGTCAAAGATATTGGCTTTATTTAATAGCAAAAAGTTTATGCCATTATTGTTTAAATAAGATTTTGGGCATATGAATGAAGCGCAATCGTGAAGTCCGATTTTTGACAATTGTCGTCTTTGTGGATGCATATTATCCACTAGAGTGTACGTGGTGCGAAAACGATCCATGGTTTTCCGAATAACTTGCTCGGATGGACGATTACGTCGACCGTAAAATGGCGTAGTGCACGATAAGTTTGGCGAACCGAACCATGATTTTGAAAATAAATTTGCACAATTTGCAAGCGCTGTCAACTGTCAAATTGACAGTCTGTAGAAACAATGTTTTCAGTTTAAAAACCAAACCCTATACCTTAGTCTATGGATGGGCGGGTGGCAGACAATGATGAGGAAAGAGCACCCCGGCGTCCTTTAATATCATGTGTGGCATGATGAAACCTGACAAAACCAATTGGAACTTGAAGAAGAACAAGTGGATATAAACTTAATATTAAAAAATAATAAGCATAAAAAACATTTTTTTTAAAAATAGTCCATTGTTTTGACCGAAACACTATGATACCTTAACATTTTAACCTGTTAATGAATAAACTTCGTTTTTTGTATCACAATTGTATTTTATTTTACGCGACAGCTGTTTCATCAACCAATGTTGACATTATCAGGTGTTACATAATATATAAAATATCTAATTTTCGTGATTTTTTAAAATGGACGTAGTTTATTAACGATAAGTATTAGTTTAGTATTAGTTTTTTAACGATTTTGAAAAATCACGAAAATTTGATATTCGATATATTATTGACTGACACACTTTTCTTTCCTGACATATTTCTCTCGCTTCCTCAACATTCATACATCGTTTCATACACGCGCGTTGATTACTCTGACTCCTCACATGGGCGGCTTTCAATATTTGATTTATTTGATCGTGCCACGTTTTCCTCGGTCTTCCTCTATTTCTGGTTCCATTTACATCGTTGACATATACTATTTTACCATTCTTTCCATATGTCCAAACCATCTTAATGATCCTTTTATTATTTTGTTCATAGCACCATCATTCGCACCGCATTCACTTCTTATATTTTCATTCGACACTCTATCATACACAGAGTATCCACACATTCGTCTAAGAGATCTCATTTCTACTGCATTTATTCTACTTTCATCCTTATTTTACCAGTTCCATGCTTTGCTTCCATACATAAGGGTCGGTAGAAGAACACCATTGTGCACTGCCATTTTACTTTTATAACATGCTAAAAGGTTTACGAACCCTGCCGCACATTTCGGCCCTTATGTGTAGCCAAAATCCTTTAAAGTGGTGTTCATTTCCAGACTCCAATAATTCCCATTATTTCCCATTCATGTATAGCGTCGGTGTATAAAAACCACTGTTCGTACCCTTTTCAAAAATACTTAATCCTCGCCCAACTCATTCTCTGCTTGGACGTTTCAAATTATTTCGTACGGTTTATTATAAAATTTAAATATTGGAAAGGAATAAAGTGGGTTTAAATATATACTTGATTTAAATTAATTCATCATAGAAATGAGAGGTTCAATGTCAAAGCCTGCTTAAAAAAATAAATTCGTTTATTTATGAAAACACAGATTTATCCTTTTTATGAAATTAAAAACGAGATGGGAAAATACAAATACGTATTTTTATAAACTCTAACTAATTATCCATCACGCCGTCTCCCCGAAGTGGTAGGCAGATATAATGAATCGCTACACTGTTCTCGCTTCCTCAACATTCATATATAATACTTTGTCATGCACGCACATCGGTTTAATTTTTATTTTAATTAAAAAAGGAACCTAACACTGTTCTAATGAGGGAGTATGGTAGCTATCCGTGGCTCTATCCCACATAATTTCTTTTGGCAATGCTTGGGACCAACTCTCTGCAGCTTTGAAGAGATGGGCATCTCTTAACCCATTTCTTTAGATTACTCAGGGGATGTTTCGAGAACTCGGCCGTGCTGGAGGGTGTTCGGTTTTTTGTCCCTGATAGATATCTCCGACAGCGACAGCATAGATTGTTTTACCTACCGGTCGCCAGAACCAACCTGCTTCTGGTGACACCGGTGGGAAGAGCAATTAATCTGCTAAACGCGGTCTCCTCGGAGATCGACGTCTTTCATATTAGTAAAAGTACATTCAGAAGGCAAATACTCTTAATTCTGGAGAGTATCCTGTCTTCCTAATGTTGAACCATCTCTCATGCGTTTCTGGTAGTATACTATACACAATATATTATTTTACCTGTTCTCAAGAGATGCCTTGAAAATAAATTTTGTAATGTCTGTTGATGAAATAAACTGATTTGATTTGATTTTAAAACCTTAAACTTTTATCTTGAAAAAAAATCCAACAATATTGGCTTGGACGATAGCAGGCAAGACAATGAGAGATCGCGTGAGGAACGCCAGAATTAGAGAGATATGTGAGGTTGATTAGACAAATAAGGAGAGACTAGTACGGCCATGTCCAAAGAATGAACACCACCAGACTTTCCTATATTGCACTACATTATCAGCTTCACGGGACTTGTCTTCGTGGAAGACCTCCTAAAAGATGCAAGGACAGCTAAAAATCCACCTCACAGGAGGAGCAATCCTCTGATGAATAGACCATATAGGTCTACAAAAGTGGTTCCCAAACTTTTTTGTCCCGTAGACCCCCACTTTCGTAATACTGTTTTTTTTTTTTTTTTTAATTAATTTACAACTATTAAATGAGTTTTTGAAGCTGACATAGAGCAAAATTAGGCCAATAGAAAAAATAATCTGGAATACGTTGTCGACCATTTTTTTCTGCTCATTCGTGATCCAATTTATACAAATGAGCAAAAAAAGGTCGACAACGAGTTCTATGGTTTTTCACGGATATTTTTCATTATAGACCCTTTTTTTGCTCATTTGAAAAAATCGAATGTCGCGGCTGGTCAGATTTTCACGAATGAGCAAAAACAAGGTCGACAACGAAAAATATCCGTAATTATTTATTATAACTTCCATAGTAATGACATAGTGTTACAATTTTTTCCCAATTTTTTTTTCTACGGCATATATTCAAAATATCCCCCTGCATAATCCCAGGGACCCCTGGGGGTCCGTACGGACCACTTTGAGAAACACTGGTTTACAACAATATTCGTTTAAAACAAGTCTTTTATTTTTATTAAAAAATTTTGATGTGTGCCACTTGAAAATATTTTTAATTAAATAAAATAAAACTGTACAAAGTGAAGACGAAAAAAGATTTAATGTATGGAAATTTGCTCATTCATTTTCTCTAACTATTCAATTTCAAATGCGTATAAGTTTAAGAAATATCCATTATATTTTTATACACTTTACATACTTTCATTAGTATATAAATAAATACTATGATTCTCATTGCATTTATATTAAGCAACGAATAGGATAACTTAACTTAAACTATAAAACCATACAATAAAAATGAAAATATGTCGATCTGGTTTACAGTAAGATACTGACAAAGTGTAAAAAAATGTTATTTTCTGAGAGGGGTGATGGGGTTGTTTTTTCTTTTACTAAATATGTACTTATGAATCAAAACAGGTATAATATAAACGACTTGATGTTGTGTGAAAAGCTAAGAGCCTTTGTCAAAGCATAAGAAATGTAGGACAGCGAATACGAAACCGTTTATTTATGTTGTATGCCTACGAACGTACATAATATCATATTGAATTTGAGATTTTACCGCAGTGCCTACTGGCTGTAGGGTCACAGTAGAATACACAGTGCCCGTACTTGTGTGGAAGTGACTCGCTCCTACGACAACAAACTTTATATACGAATGATATGTAACCCACATATCGCGAGATACGGCGGAAAATAAGTACAGAGCTTTATTGAAAATTCCTCCGAGGGTTTCCTCGAACAAAAACTTCCCGGCTTCCTAGAAGCATTAAGGAAACGTAACACGAACGAGATATTCCGCAGTATTGTTGTGGAAAAAACATATTTCCAATGTTTGGAAATTATTCAAAGATAAATCTTAGCATGATAAATAAGAGTCGAACATGTGAGAACGGTTCAGTCGGAGGCAAAATGCTACATTGATTTACAATGGAACTGATAAATATTAAAGCATATTGCGAATCTTTCTTGAACTGCTCCGAGTACTCGCTCACACCTCGATAAAGTAGAATAATATTTCAAGGTTTATTGTGCTCCACAGAAGAATTGAGGTTTCTTATTTTTTATTCCCATATAAATATTTTATTATTATTCATTTGGATGGAAATTATTATTTTTCGATGTTGGGAATAAAATTCGTTGTGTAAAATCAGATTTGCAATTCAGTGAGTAAAAGCAATTACCATTCCCGGCAATCAAGGCCAAACTGCCCATATCGACGCGCCACAGCGTCCCAAATAAAATAAATAAATCTCAGGAGCACAGACGCGCGAAGAGATTCGCTACACGTATTTCATAATACTGGTAATACGTACCACGTTCTGGGGTATACTAACACATAGAGGGGCATGGCCAGGTCGGGCACGTGAGCACATTTACATTATTATCATCGCCTCTCTGTATTCTGTTTCCCTGATACACGACTGGGCGTGATGTTATGGTTAGGTTCATCTCGGTCGACTGGCGTCTTTTTTCTGTTTTATGAATAAAAGGGGAGGATTGGAGGGCCCTGTGAATAATATCGACAGGGACTGGTTTGTATTTTTCATAATTTTTTCTTTTTTTTATCAGCCCTTGTTTGCGGGATTCTCGCAGTATCCACCCTTATCTCTAAGACACGCTTTTTACTTCGAAGTTAAACAAAACCGTATTGTAGAATTTTTATTATTTAACAGTCTCGAGATCTCGCAGGATATCCCGGTAGTGGGAATCTAAGGGAACAGTATCAGTAAGATTAAAATTTATCTAACAATATTGTACTCGCGACAGTGTTGAATAGCAGAGAAAGATTCACAAGAGTTTTCCACTAACAACAGCGTTTATATTTTTATGTTTATTCAAACAATTTTTGAGTTGATTTTCTTTTTTTACAATATATTTTTTAATGTTAATTTAAATCGATTGATTAATCCGTTTAACATACTCATAATTTAATTTTAATAATGATGTTAATACTAATTGATTCTCGAACTTAATTCTCGGTAGAAGTCGATTGTAAATAATGAAAAAAATGTATTCAATATAAAATACTTCATAATATAATAATTGATAACTAACTAACTAACTAACTAACTAACCATCACGCTGTCTCCCTGAAGGGGTAGGCAGAAAGAATGGACTGCCACACTTGTCTTTCCTGACATATTTCTCTCGCTTCATAGATTACATTCATCTATGTATTCATACATCGTGTCATGCACGCGCGTCGATTTCTCTGACTCCTCACATGGCCGACATTCAATATTTGATTTATTTGATCGTGCCACGTTTCCCTCGGTCTTCCTCTATTCCTGATTCCATTTACATCATTAACATATAATTTTTTTACCATTCTTTCTTGATCAAAATAATTGATTACATTTGAATTTTAGTTTCGACCGGTTTCAAACGGTTCTGTGGTTTGTTTTCTTTAGTAGAAGATTGCAATAAGCTGCCGAAACCGTCAAAGGAATTAGAAAAAAATATATTAAAAATGACTTTTATTATTATTAATATTATTTTCATTATTAACAATATAATTCGATTAGGGTTTAAGTTATATCAAAAATAATTACCTGATCCATCAGAAGAGGATATTTCAAATAAATTTAAACAAATTTAAATCCTTAAAGGATAAGAGAGATTTCAATAAGGAATTCATTTAACGGTAGCCACAATAGATCGTTGACGAAGCTTTTCATTCATCTTAATATCAAAGGCTAGCGCTGAGGAATCAAAGGGTGAAATCTTTTGTATGTCAATTTACTTTCAATCCCTCCAGTGTAAAGGTCTAATGTCAATCGAGCGACTAGTACCTACTTTGGAGGGAATGATTGATTTATTCTTGCCGAGTAATCCTTCTCCGAAATTTCAATACCGTCTGATGCCAAAATTTACAAATAATGATAATCAAAATGTCAAACGGATGCTTCGAGCAATAAGTAAACAAATTAATTAGAATATTACATTAAGCTAGGAAGATTAATTTTGATACGTCAAGAACTGAAAGCTTTATATACGAGTACTCGTATATATTTTTATAGTAAAACACATATTTATTTTACATAACGAAAATTAAGAAAAAAGACAAGTATGACTGATTGTGAAATAGGTGCGAACGATGAGAAATGAGAGCATGTTACCGATTTTTTTTTATCTGGGAAGTATGTTTACAAGAGATGGAAGAATGGAGAAAGATATCGGAAGAAGGGTTGGAGCTGAAAACAAAATAAATGGTGCACTCAAAGTCATTACCGTAAATAGAAATATATCGACTGAAGCAAATATGGCAGTGCATAATAGAGTTCTAGTCCCGACCCTTATGTATGGAAGTGAAGCTTGGAGTTGGCAAAATAAGGATGAAAGTAGGATAAATGACCAAATTAATCAATTACTGAAAGGCGGCCGTGTTCGAAGTAGGAACAATCGACGAGCGCGCATGTCACAATGTGTGATTGTAGAAGAGGCGCGAAAATTATGCCAGGATAGAAAAATGTGACGATCCATCCTCTCTGTCTACCCCTTCGGAGAAACGGCGTTATGGTTAGTTATTATAGTTAGTTAAGAAAAAAGACTAACTGATGAATAAATTATTTTCTCGTTCCTCGTTATATTTTATACAAGTTATACTTACTATAAATAATAATATTGTATATAAATTTTATTTCACGCTTCATATTAAATA
Organism: Lepidostoma basale; assembly: GCA_022606425.2. Taxonomy (NCBI): domain Eukaryota; kingdom Metazoa; phylum Arthropoda; class Insecta; order Trichoptera; family Lepidostomatidae; genus Lepidostoma; species Lepidostoma basale. The sequence continues at coordinate 1,445,625 of JAHDVF020000331.1, read as the reverse complement.
AATTTCACGTTCAGTAGCAAGTGATATGACTGCCAAATGATCTCCGGTTCGATTCCTGGCGATGACAATGTGCTTGTCGCACTTTCGCACTTGGTCGCAATTCTTATATAAACCATGAACGTTATATATTACTAAATATATTTTAAAAACACTTTTGAAAAACTGAAACAACCGGCCTTCCCTGTAAATCACACATAGTTGGTTAAACTTTCCAACACAATGACAGGTGATATTGATGGGACGAGGTTCTAAAACTAGTTTGCATTGATATTAAGAATAAGAAGACCATATGTCACCTAACCGAAATTAAAATAAGTTTAAAGGGTTTTCCATTTTTAACACACGTTATTGTTAGGGGTGTTTTTTTAGTAAGTACCGTTTAGATATAAAAAAAAATTGTCAAATTTTTGTAAAAATATTGTTTTATATAGAAGACCACACATGATTACCACCAATATAAAGACACTTGTCATATAGAATTACAAGCTTTTGTATTCCGTCGTGATAGAAGTTTGCCGCCATGAGCGTTAATGCTGAAGGTGACGATTATTTAAGTCGAATTGTCACATGCGATTAAACTTAACAACCTGCGTTGTATTTAATATTGGTGATAATTATGTGGAAAAGTCGCAGTCTCGGCCTACCGATTTTCATACAACACTCTTTTGGGGGGCTCCAGATCTCCCATGCGGTGCAAGCGCCCTAGCCAGCGCAGTCTGTTAATATTTATAAACTTGACCATGCTGACATCCTGGTATAGATCGTAGAGCTCTGTGTTGTATCTTCTTCCCTAGCCAAAAGTTTACTTGTTTTAATTTTTAATATCACCTAGTATTATAAAAGTATGCCATAAGATAAATCTTTTATGACGAAACATCTGTAATTTTAAATCAAAAGAACTTTAGAAAAATTTCTTGGGTAAGCCACCAGAACATGGCCTCATAGTCATAAAATATTGATTATTTCGTCGGAATTCTTTTGAACCCAAAGGAAATTCAATATGAGTCGTGGATATCGTTAAGTTATAAAATTATTTGTATTTATATCATAGAATTTTTATTTCCAAATATTACTCAACTATTACATTTGTGTAATGTAGTAAAAAACTAAGTGTACTGATTTTAAATTTCAAAAAATATCTGTCACTTTCATGATAATTTTTTTCCTCTTCTTCCGTTTGAGTAGATCTTACGACATATTTAGACAGGATATACATTTTCATTCTGTGATGAATACGTTCAGTTTTTTTCCTCTTTTTGCTGGTCGACGGTCCTCTCTTAATTATGTATGTCCGTTTTCTACAAGTTTATAATAATTAATGTGAATGAAATGTTTCGTTTGTCTTAGCCTTTTGATAATGCCTTAGATTTTATCAAAATGTTGATAATGCCATTTAATAATGACTTATACTTAGGAAATTGAAAATTACTTTGTTCAATCCACAAAATATTAAAAAATAAGACATTTTTCGGAGGACCCTCTATCTTCAGATGTACAAATTTAATAAAAACTAAACATAGAAAGACTAATATAAAAACGCATTTACAATTTGATACAAAAATAGAAATTTAAAAATTAACCTGGGCTATTTGTTATAAGTAATATATATTTTTTATCACTAAGAACTAATAAATAATAATAATACATGAAGATTATATAAAAAAATGTAGTTTAGAAAATATAATTATTTTTTAATATTTTTTAAATATTTTGTGGATTAAACAAAGTTATTATCGATTTCCTAAGTTACTATGGAATTCCACACGCCTTAGCGTTCAATAAGTTGACAATGACTTAGACAGGCGTAATATGGCGTTCACATGAATTCTTCTAGAAAACAGACGTTTTCATTCGTAATAATTATATTCGAGATGTTTTTAATTCACATATTCTATTAGTTATTATAGACATTGTTTGAATTGTCATATCGCAATAGTGGTGATTATAGATTAAAATATTTATGCCCGCAGACACTAAATGATAAAAGTAATTGGAAACCGCAGAACATTTCTAGAGCTGGTTTAAGTGTCTAATAAATAAAATACAGTATTTTCCACTTGAATAGACAGTGGTGTCCGTAAAAAAAAAGTAAAAAATTAACGTACTTTTTTCTCGATTAAAGTACCAACCGATAGTGAAAAAACATATCTTCAACCACACATCGGAAGCAATGTGGTTAAGAAAATTTATTACCTTGCCCAATAGCAATTCTTTAGGTACATTGGTTTTGGTACCGTGTTACGTCCCCCCGACGTTCAACGTTGGCGATCACTGCAGCGAGAGGATCTCTGTCCTGCGCTTCTTTGAACAGGTTCCCAACAATACTCATTCCTGTCCAATCCCTTATACATCGCAGCCAGGACAACTGCCCTCTGCCCTCTGCCTCTGATGGGGGTGTTATTTTCATCCCCTTAATTAAATATGAGACCTTTCTAACCTTCACACTCAACAACAGCTCTCTATTGGATCCAGCTCAAAATGTTTCGTATATCGTGGACCATATCGGTCCAAGACATACGAACAACATTATGTGTTATATTTACATCTTAAACGCCTCCAACCGGTTAATTGCATTCACTCTTCGAGTCTAAGATTCACATTCATACATATGTATAGTATAAAAAAAAATATATATATTTATATTTTGGAATTTCTTCTATATTCGCCATACTTTGTGTTGTGGAAGTTTTATTTGTATTTTTTTTTATATACTTTGTATATACAACACTATTAAAATTCACATAGCAGACATGTTTCGGACAACCAGTCCTTCTTCAGTGATACATATTATAAAGATACATATTTAAAATAATATAAAATTGATTACAAATATTATAAGTTTTGACAGATGTTAATAACATCCGAAGAAGGACCGGTTGTCCGAAACATGACTGATATTAATTTAGCATGTACAAAGTATATCAAAAGGATTTTTTTTTTGAATTATTAAAACAGCAAAAAAGTTAAATATTTCACGAGGCACCTTTTACGAGAAGTCTCCTAAGACTCCACTGTAAGCAAAGCAGTGCCTGCCAGTCCTCTTGGGTATTCGACATCGTTTTATTAGCATTCAAATTAAATTTTAACTGACGTTCTTCGCCGCAAAGCTCTCGGATATAAATGTGTGTATTGTGGGGAATATTATTCCGTTAGAGGATAAAATGAAATGTATCTCCTGCACGTACCGTCAGTTGTAATAATGATCTTACTTATATTTTGAAGGCATGTATCAAAGAACACCAAACGAAGATAAACGAAGGAATGAAAGAAAGATAAATAAAATAAAGATAGAGTCACTTAGACGGTTTGGATAACAAGAAAACATGTTCACTGTTTTGACCGAAACACTATGAAACTTAAACATTGTTAACTGTTAAATTAAATATGCTCTTCAAATTCAACAACACAGACAACAGTCATACGATGTAAAACAGTGTGAATAGAAATATAATCTGACGACGGCCTAGGAAAGTATGGCACGACCAAAATAATAAAATGTTAAAAGATGGCCATATTCAAAGTCGGAAAAATCGACGAGCATGCGTGTAACGATACATAAAAATGTAGAGGAAGTCTATCCTCTCTACTTATACCTCTGGGGAAACGGCTAGTTGGTTTGTACGTTAGGTGATATAATTTTTTATAATAAAATGGATCACCCATATTCAACATAATAGATTATATAATAATGTATGCAAAGCTACCAAATAGACTTAAAGTTAATTGAATCTTTGTTCAATTCACTTTAACTCTATATGGTAGCTTTGCATACAATTTTAAATGAAAATAATCGACTTGGTGCACGATATGATATATTAATTTTAAAAGTAGCCTTTTTAAAACATACTAGAATGTTTGAATATTCATGTTTGGTGTTCTATAATTGTAAACTGATTAATTTAGATCAGTTAACTAAAATATCTGTTTGTATTAAAAATATATAAAAGTACAAGTGACGGCCTTCGTGGCAGAGTAGTCAGAGCTCCGACTGCTATACCGAAGGTCCCAGGTTCAATTCCCGACGATGGCAATGAGATTGTCATACTGTCTTTGGTCTGGTGTAGAATTCACGTGACAAAAAAATGACGATAGATTAGCTATCTATCATATGTCGTAAATATCAATATAATACCTAAAAAAAAATTGTATACACGTTCAAATGAACCCGTTGTATAAAAAAATACGAATAAACATTTTTAAACCATTCAAAAAAAGTTTTATGAATAATGTGAGATCATTAAAACTGATTGTTTAGTTCATTGTTCCAGTTATCACTGATTGCCATTCAAGTTAACACTGATTGCCATTCAAGCAATAAGCTCATCGAACAAAAGGGCTTAAAACTATTCATTACGATATTCTTGTTTGTGTAAATTAATACACAGGTACTTCACTATATAGGCATGGTTAAATCAATAGTTATAGAGTACCTACTGGCACTATTTGACGTGGGGGATTTTTATTATATTTATTTTGAATAAATTTCATTCAATTTTTAAGGATGTTCTTTTTTAATTAGCGAACGTATTCCGTAGACTAATATGATTATTTCCCATGGCTTGATTAGAGCACGAATACGCCACATGCACCACAATTTAAAACACTCATTCATTAAGACTTTTTTCACACTAACGAACGTAAAAAGGTGTCGCATTTGCATACGTTTGATCGCATTACGTTTGACTGCCGTAGAAAAAAAGATCCGTTGAATATGTTAACGGCCTTTGCATTTTCCATTGTGCTAAAATTTTAAGCACCAGCTTTCAAAGTCTTTTGTATAATATTTGAGATATATTTATTTTATCCAATTCGTATACTGTAGGAATGAAATACAAGTGAATCAATACAAGTCTACTTCAATAAGGAAGCTGCAATTTCTGGTGTTCAAAAACCAAAATGGAAAAACCAAGACATGACCATTTATAGTAATAATAAGTAGCCATTAATTTCTTTTATTTGCCGATGATCTGAAATCATTCCTAGAAGTTAACAATCCTGAAGACTGTCTTCGCCTCCAGTTGGACATTGATAATATTGTTAACTGGAGTCACAGTAATAAAATGCAATTCAATGTCTCTAAGTGCGTTATGCTATCTTTTACTAGAGAATTGAGAACTGTGTATTATAGATACACAAAGAACAACCAGCACCTAACACACGTATCTACAATGAAGGATCTCGTAATCATTTATGAGAGTAGGCTGACTTTTCGTGCACATATCGAGAGGATTTGTGACATTGCACTGAGGAAGAGTTTTCAGAAATCCCATTGTGCTCAGAGTCCTATACAACGCATTGGTTTGGAGCAGACTCGAAAGTAGTTCTGTGATTGAAGTCCTCACGAGGCCGGATATTCCGTTATGCTGGAGAGGGTTCAGAAAAAAATTCTGACGTATCTCTACACGACGGAGTATGATAGCTTTTAACTTTTGAGAGTATCTTGTCTTCCTAATGTCGAACCATCTCTAACGCGTTCCTGGTATTATGTTGTATTTTTATAATATTTTAGCTGTACTCGATAGATGCCTTAAACATTTTGCTGTTTGTAATGTCTTTTGAGTAAATAAACTGATTTGATTGATTTGATTTGAGAATATATAAAGCATGCGTAAAACTATTAATAACAAATGGCGTTGAAGTAAGGGCAGATACAGTCAAGATAAAACAAGGTCTGAAGACTTCTTAACTGAAGACACTGAGAATGATAGTAGGCAAGACACTAAGAAATCGCGTGAGTATAACTAGAATAAAGGACATATGTGAGGCTGAGGATATTTCAATATGGAGTAGACAGCGGCAGAGGTACTGGTGCGGTCATGTCCAAATAATGGACACCACCAAACTCTTACGAGATTCGTCGTAACACATTCTAACCTGTCATGACCAATTTGGTGTATGCCTACAGGTTATATCTGAATTTGTATCTATTTGTAATGTCATTATGGATAAGAACATAAGTTAACTAAATTAGAGCTCTCTGATCACATTTGGACCACGGCAGGCGAAAATCCAATCAGATAACAAGTCGCTAGACGCAAATGGCTGTAGATCTGTCACACCCTGAGATGGAACCCAGCCTGCATCGCTCAGGGCTCACGAGACTGGTCCCCTATGGGGGGAAAGAGTAAGCGAAGCAGACCTAGAGCCACCTGGAGAAGAGACATACAGGACGAGGTCAAAGCGGCAAGTCTAACTTGGGATGATGTTAGGCATCAGGCATGCGATTGAGTCGGGTGGAGAAGGTTCCTTGAGGCCCTATGTACCACGGAGGTGTGACAGGACAAGAAAAAAATTAAGAAGATCACATCTGGTTTCACACCTACTATTTATTCTAATTCTAAAATGATGACAAGGGATTTAACAATATAAAATGACTTATTTATCTTTTGATGAACAGAGATTTCTACTGTGAAATGTTCTCCTTTATCGAAACTCATCAAAGTGTTTTCAAAGTGCCTTGGGACAACAAAACTTTAGCATCTAGCAGCGATGGCGATACAAAATACGTCAAGTTAAAGCGATTTTGCTTAAAACAGTGTATAAATAAAAATGTACAAAACAAATATCTAGAGTAATTTCGTTTATTAAATTTGTTGCCAGAATAAGCTTCTTTCTCAGAACAGGGATCAGTTAAAAAACAACGATTGTTTATGTTTTACCTGTTTTTAATTGAGACTCAAGCTCGCACCAAAGTACAATGATATAAAACTCAATTTAAAATAATAAATTGGAATGAAATCGTCTATTTTTTAGAAGTTTTATTTTATTTATTAAATAATCATTTGGATAGCTATGTCAGCAAACTTCAAATTATTTATTGTTTCTTGAACAATAAAGTTAAATAATTAAGACGACTCTAAATTAAATAATTAAGACGAATAAACGTCTGTTTTCTAGAAGTTTTATTTTAAACTCTCTAGAAGGCAGTTGACATAGCTACCAAAATGTTTAAAAAAAGTACTTCCAGAAAACAGATTTTTTCTTTTCTATTATTATAATTACGCAATTGAATAGTTTGTCTGGCAAAATCTGATTGTATATTTATTTTATTTGTTATTATTACATGTGGTGATAAGAAGAAGCTGCAAGAGGTCGCCAATCTCAGACGTATTAGCGTTTCTTCAAATAATCGGTTGTAAAGGGTGGTCGCAGTTAGGTGGATGTTTTTACTTAACCCTCGAATAATCAATTGTATCCAGGCTCGATAATATTTTGTCTTTCATTATAATCTTGCAAATAAAGGTTTTATAATATTTCGTAGAACTCAAAAATATTAGCAAATCTTGGCTTCCTTTTTACTAACCTAACCTTCCCTACTTCACGCGGAGCCAAAATTACCTCCCTAGTTCTCTCTAGTATTCCCAGGGGAGCCGAGGAGCCTACTTCGGGAACATTTGATACAGACAGTCCGAGATTGAGTTGTGAATAACTGTCGCACTCTATACGAAACAAGACTTGAGATACATATTACTGGACAGAGACATGTGAAGGCAGCTACTGCAAACATATTTTATGTATCCAATTTTGCTGTGTTACACATGACGGATTTCGTGGCACAGTGATAAGGGCTTTGACTTCCATCCCGAAGATCCCGGGCTCGATTCCCGGCGATGGCAGTATGATTGTCACACAGCCTTTGGTCTGTTGCAGAATTCACGCGACAATGAAATAGATTAACTACCTACCACGTATCACGAGAATCAAAACAATAGCTATACCCTTTAGATCGATTTAGCTCGCACTGTAATGCTGTAAAAAACGAGTCAACATAATAATAATAATAATAATAATAATTAAAAATAATATTTAAACTGGTTTTTTCAAAATAAAACACTGTTTAATATTCCACTATACTATATTTATAGACTACACAACATGTTTTGGAGTTACCTCCATCTTCAGGTATAAATATACGGCTTAAACTAAAATAAGAAAGACTTAATATATATGAACAAAATATTGTGTCTAAAATCTAAATTACCGGTACCAAATTACATTGGTAAAAAAACCCACATTTATATACAATACAATGGAAATAATACAAGACAAATAATAGAATATAATGGAAAGCTATATTTGATTTTAAATATTATATTATCTGGACTTATCGTTTTTTAATTGATTCTGACAACTCAATAATTTAGTACATGAATTGTAAACAAATTATAATTTATGGAAAATGCTTGATAAAATAGTAACACTTGAGTTTTTTTTATCACAATTGGTGTTAAATTTGAAGGCCAATAACTGTTCAAAGGTGCAAATACATGGCACATGTCACAATTAACGTTTTGTATTGTAATATATAAACCACTTAGCTCCTTGTTAATAACCCGCCTTCAGTTGTCTTTCTGTATTTTACATTGATTGGAAATTGTACTGTTTTACATTTGTTGTCGAACACAAATTTAAATCAGTCAACATGGTCACGTGACGAATTCACGTTGTGTCACTCATTAGGGATCTTTCGGCATTATGTCGGGTAGTCGTTTAGAGGAAGAGGGGAAGATAAAGCACAGGGTAAATAATAAATGAGAAAAAAGCGTACGAAGCTGTAGGTAAACGGTTATTTAATATCTGGAAGCTAAGGATTACGAGGGAATTATGTAATTTTGGAACGAGATAACGGATCTCGGCAGACGACTATCGCAAATTTCATTAAAATGCTTTATTACGTGGCGTATTAGCTTTGGTCCATGAAATTATAATTCGTTTAAAATGTCGGATAACCATGCTGATACAGAATTCATACGACAGATCTTTTTCATAAAATATGTCAGATTTGCCATCTAGTACTTGCAAATACAAACGGACGCTTGTATTTCAGAAAATATTACCTGTGGTTATTTAAATTGAAATATTACTGTTAAAATTTATGACACTATTATAATATCACAGCTTATTTTTATTCACTGAGAGTGTCGTGACAGCTGTTTCGCTAACCGATGTTGGCAACCAAGGTTGACGAAACAGCTGTCGCGACACTCTCGGGGAATAAAAATAAATTGTGATATTATAACACTAAATTTTAACAAAAATAATGTTGAAGTATCATAGTGTTATGGCCAAAACAAATGAATAAATTGAAATATATTTTTACATTTCGCTGTGTAATTTCATATTGATGATTTTATATGAATCAAAACATTGCTTTTATTACTTTTCAGTTATTTCCTTTTTGTGGAATGATATTAGCATCAGTTGTTGTAAGAGTATGTAAAATTTCGTTTGTAGCATATAGTTTTTTTTCTTCCAATTTTCGCATTGTGAAATATTTTCACAAGTCTTCCGTAATTGTATTTTATCTTACGCGACAGCTGTTTGATCAACCAATGTTGACATTATTATTTTAATATTATATTTTCGACCTTAAATATTTTCTCCTATAAATAGTAACTAACCGTTCTTTTAATTAAAATATTTAGGTACCTAAATCAATTTCAGCAAGAACTTCAAAATTATATCAAAGAAATTGTTCAAATTGTCATAGGATACACATAAATATTCGATAAATCAAGAAAATTTGACATTTGATATATTATTGTAACACCTGATGATGCCAACATTGGTTGATGAAACAGTTGTCACGTAAAATAATATAAAATTGTGATACAAAAAACAAAGTTTATTCCTAAATAGTTCAAAATGTTAAGGTATCATAGTGTTTCGGCCAAAATAATGGACTATTTAATATAAATTTTGTTTTTATTATAGCCCACGTTTTCTGTATGAGACAAGAAAAAATTGAAGAGCTCGATTTATTCATAAATGATCTGGTATTTACTTATTTATCTTAGGGCTTTGACATCAAAACGGTGCTTTTTACATTTTAAATCTAGGCATTCGTGTCATTCATGACACCATAAAAATGTATTAAATGTATTACTTTCATTTTGTATATTTATAGGGTCACTAAGATGATTTGGACAGATGGAATGAATGAATAAAGAAATAATTTAAATGAAAGCATATGTTAACGATTTTATATGGAACAAGAAATGGAAGAATACCCAGAACGTGGTAAGATTAAAGAATATCAAATGTTAAATGTCGGCCACGTGAGGAGTCGACGTATGACATGTTGTTTGAATGTTGAGATATCAAGAAGTTTATCAGAAAAGAACAGTGTGGCGGTTAATTTTTTCTGTTCACCCCTTCGGAGAGATCCATTTGGTTATTTAGTTAGTGAGTGAGTTGCGAATGGCTGAAATATACTTTAAGATATAAATTCGTTACAATTTTTTATGTTCATGAATTTTGTTTAAATGATTAAATTCACAATAATAATATTAAGAATGCATGTGACGATGTATCAATGTAGAGGAATCTAGAGAGGTATGTCAGGGCAGAAACGTATGACGGTCCATCATCTCTGCCTACCCTTTCGGGAAAACGGCTTAGTGGTTAGTTTTTTAATAAATTATATTCAAATACTGTAACAGATTTGTTTACTGTAAAAATAATCATTAACTCAGAAATAAGGTATTAGGAACTAGAAACATAAAATTTGTTTCACACCACCCTGTAAAATATCTTTGTATGATACGTTCTTAATCATAGGATACGTATTTGTTACATTAATGGATTTAACTTATAATTGGAAGATAATGGATTTGTGTTAGGAATCAAGAGTTCCTTGATATCAGCATTACTCCACAAGCCGGATATATGTTTTGGACTAAAGCATTTGACGTATTTGCTTTAATATAAATGATTCGATGTCCATTCGAGAGCGGGTTCGTTCTCTATTCAAAGGCTTCTGCTAGTCTTAATTACTATCTCCGGGTTTCAAAGCGTATTCATCAGGCGCTCCCAGCAATTCTCGAGTTAAGTGCATTTCGTGTAAGGTCAAACATGACTACGATTTACATTGTAGAGAAGATGATCAACTAATTGCGAAGAACTGACAAAATATGAAACATATAACCCCTAAAATTATTAACGATATACTCGTATGCATACAAATTAATATATAAGGTATCTTATAGACAGGCTTTTGTTTGCGATGACAAATTTAAGTGCACCATTTACTCTGTTGCCTGTCTCAACCCTTCTTTCAACATCCTTCTCCTATCTCCCATCCTTTGTAAACATACTTCCTAAATTAACAAATTCATCCACTTGTTCTAGATTTTCACCGTTTACACTAATGTTGCAGACTGTTTTTTTTAGATCTTGCGATCTGTTTAAACTGGAATTACATTTGTTTCTGTGATGAAGACGTCCAGCATTCTCTCCATCTCCTCTTTTGGAGTCTATGGAGTCTCTTGGAGTCAAAAAACTTTGACCGGAACATGTCTATAAAAAGAAAATTAAAGTGTTATAAAAATACGAAATAATTTTAATAATTAATACAAACTGAAAGCGAATTAATAGAAGACAATGTTTAATAACTTGACACTTGTTTTATAAATATTATATAAAATTAAGTTTTATATAAAAGTGTACAACGGTGTTCTTCTACTGACCCTCATGTATGGAAGCGAATCATGGAACTGGCAAAAGAAGGATGAAAATAGAATGAATTCAGTAGAAATGAGATCTCTTAGACGAATGTGTAGATACTCTGTGTATGATAGTGTCGAATGAAAATATAAGAAGTGAATGCGGTGCGAATGATGGTGTTATGAACAAAACAATGAAAGGATCATTAAGATGGTTCGGACATATGGATAGAATGAATGAAGAAAGGATGGTAAAAAAATTATATGTTAACGATGTAAATGGAACCAGAAATAGAGGAAGACCGATGAAAACGTGGCATGATTAAATCAATCAAATATTAAATGTCGGCCATGTGAGGAGTCAAAAAAATCGACGCGCGTGCATGACACGGTGTATGAATGTTGAGGAAGCGAGAGAAATATGTCAGGAAAGAAAAGTGTGGTAGTCCATTCATTCTGCCTACCCCTTCGGGGAGATGGCGTGATGTTTAGTTAGTTAGTTAGTTAGTTAGTTAGTTAAGTTTACAAATTTGCAGCATATACGAGTATGTTTAAATCCATTGGCTTTAAATTCAGTAATCCTTTTGTAAAACGAGTATTACAATTGGGTCGCTTGTTTTATGCAATCGTAATGATTAAATTAATAAATAATGGACCACCTGTTTAATATTGGCCTCTATAGACCATAATGGGGTGGCATTCATCAATAGCAAATTGGTGTAATTATATACCGTAGACTAAAACCATTTTTTTGTTCATATGATAATTTAAAATTGACACAGAAATATATGACAATAACAAATGGGCAAACAGAGGCATATTAATAGTAATGAAAAGTGTTATGAATAATGTTTGCATCAACAAGTTTGAACTTCTGAATTAATAAAGAAAAAAAGCCGCGAGTAATGAAAAAATATTATTTCGTATAATTATTCAAATGGGCTCTCTTCATGAGATTCTTCTTCTTCTTCAATTGCCCTGTTGGGTCCCCCCAACGTTGGCGATCACCTTGGCGAACCTGCCCCTGTCCTACGCCTCTCCGAACTTCTTTTTCTTATTTTTCTTCCTCATCCTATTCCCGTCCACTCCCGGAAAAAGGCCTCCTCCATCCGCTTCCATGTCACTCTGTCCTGTGCAGACTGCATCCAGGTTATTCCGACGTGTCTGTTCAGATCATCCTTCCACCGTAGTTGCGGTCGCCCTGCACTTCTCTTCCGCTCGGAACAACCCCTCCGAACTTCGGATGCCGGACCACCTTATGTAGGCCACAGCCAGGACATATGTCTCCTACCGGGCCCTCGGATACCCTCAATTTTCCCCTCCAATATCAGCTGGATATTGGAGGGGAAATGGAAAGATGGAATGTGGTACTTTTCTCCACGCAGTACATGACCATAGTTTGACAACAGCTCCCTGTCAACTCTAGCTCGCCTTAGGACCTCGGCATTGTTAACCATGTCTGTCCAGGGAATTCTGAGCATTCGGTACATACAAGTGATTAGTTAGAATAATAATGGCTATTTTATAGAAATAATATTATAGTATATTTTAAAGAAATTACTAAATTCTAAGGTATTATACGATCTTTAATTTTGTAACCTTGCTGAGGTGTTTTCAAGGCGAAACATGCCGTTACCATAAACAATAATAGAATTTTAAGAAAACAGGCGTTTTCATTCGTATTATTGATTTATTAACAAGTTTTACGTTACTGTACAAGAAACAAAAAAATTTAGTCAGTTATTTAAATTATTATATTGCCAATTTTGTGGCATTTCTTCCGATTTGCCATCTCAATGCTGAAGAGTGATCTCTAGTTACCATCATCCCTAATGGCGATTTTGCAGAAACCGGAATGTGGAATATGTAATCATTGGAGTCCGCTGAGTGTAGGGCCCATCGAAATGTATGAATAGCAATATTAATATTTAGATGGCAACGTTAAATTAATTAATTATTACATTTTAGCTAGATCAAACTCAAAATTCAAACTCTACATCAAAAGTTAATACATTCAATAAAAGTTTATTAATACTAATATTAAATACAAATTAAAGTTTTTTTTACGTTGAAGACCATACATAAATGAATGTCGCTAATTTCTCATAATTTTTAACACTACCTTCTGTTCAATAAATTTCTATTTTACTTTTAACTTAAACAGTGAAATTTTAAAATATTAAGTTTTATTCCAATCGCTATTTTAGTTTTGAACGGTTTCCGCGAGCTGGTCGAAACTTAAAAAAACAATTTTTATGCTGTTATTTTCGTTATTTTAAATTAACGTCTACCAAGAGATTTCAATTAACAACATTAATATAGAAATAAAAACAGAATGTTTCGTATGGCATCACTATTTTCGACGTATTTTATAAATATAGAGTAAAGATAAATATTATTCCAAAACATTCAGATTTTTCTTCTTCTGTGTATCAATTGCTAACTCTATGTTGTGATTATTTGAAAAATAGCATTTTTTGTGCTTTTTTCCCAAGTGCGTCGTTTTCAGGGGCGCCAGGTGCTATAGTTTCAATAACACTTTACATGGAGGCACAATCCTTAGCTATTTATTGAAACATACATTATAACAAACTTCCACCAATTGTAGAAAATTCGTGAAATCAATCACCAGACCCCAACATAATATAATAAAGTCATTTCAATCTATTTTATAATAGGTACATTGTATGTTGATTTACATATATATTTTCCAAAACATCGAAAAACTTATTTAATGAATAACGGTCATGTTCAAAGAATGGACACCACCAGACTTCCCTATATAGCACTACATAGCCTTATGGGAATCGTCCTCGCGGAAGGCTTCCTTATAGATGGAAGGACAGCTGGGAGTCTACCTCACAGGAGGAGCAACACTCTGGAAAACATACCACATAGGTCTAGAAAAAGGAAGAAAAAGAAGAATAAATAATTAAATACAAGAAAATGAAACTCACCTTATTAACATCAGCCTGTATCTGTTCACTCTGGATGAAGGCCTCCTTCATCTGTCATCTTTCTTTGCCTTACAATCCTGAGTAACACGCATGTAAGTCATATCGGTGGTCTCTTTAATGTCGTGGTCATCTACCTCCATCAAAGTTGGAGACATCCTCGGTTTCGGGTAACAGTTCTAAGACACCAGCAAAGGAAGCGTGTGTTTATCTATTTATTAATCTATCCACATAATACGAATTTCAGTACACATACCATACATTTAAGAACAGTTGAAGTTCATAATTTATAATAATAGTGTAATAGTGATGAACAGAGATGAGAATATGATACTGTTTCCGTTAATACGATCGTTTTTTTGGCGACGGAACCAACTTCAGCCAGTTTTACGGCTCTGCATAAATTAGGGACCCCGTTGTTAAAATGAGTGGTCTTTGCGACACGTGATCTGTGTATCGATGAAGATTGTATGAAAAATGGAAATTTTTACCGAAAATTTTTCACAAGGGTTGGAATAATTTAATAGTTTGAAAAGTTTACATACTGGACAATATATTTTATAACTCTTGCTACAGCGTATTTTCTTTTTCTTATTCACCTTCACTTTGTGTTTAGGATTCATATTTGAATAAATATAATTACACTTGGTTTTACAACACTTTATTTCACTTAACACAGACATGTTTCGGTTACCTTAGCAAAAACATGTCTGTGTTAAGTAAAATAAAGCGTTGTAATACCAAGTGAAATGATATTTATCCAATATTTTATATTGCGCCACCCAGTACCTCATTTTAGTGGTATCGAAGTCAATAATTCAGTGATTATTTTAAATAAAATTTTCATTTTGTAATCTCGAAAAATACCATTTGTAATATTTATTTCAAATATTCATTAATGATTACCGGTTTCTAGCTGGCATCAAGATTGTCGATACCAGCTAGCATGGTGACCGGTCGCTGTCGAAATAGAGACAAAATGTGTATGCAGTTACTAAAAAAAAAAAAATTTTTTTCAATTATTATTCTTCTTTTTCTTCTTCTTCAGCCTATTCTCGTCCTCTCCTGGACAAAGACCTACTCCATTCACTTCCATGTCACTCTGTCCTGTGCAGACTGCATCCATGTTATTCCGACGTGTCTGTTCCGATCATCCTTCCACCGTAGTTGCGGTCGCCCTGCACTTCTTTTCGCCGTCCACGGTCTCCAAGTCAGCAGTCTTCTTGTCCACTTTTCATCTGAGCTTCTGGCTATGTGACCTGCCCATTGCCATTTTAGAGTCGCCACCCGGTGGATGATGTCAGTGACCTTTGTTTTTTCTCTCACAGTATTGTTTTTAGACTCTGTCTCATAGGCTAATTCCTAACGTGGTTTTTTCCATGACTCTTTGTTGTCACTCGTAGTTTCTCGGCACTTTGTTTGGACAATGTTACAGTTTCAAGACCACGTTCCAACTGGCAGAACGCAGGCTTCATAGACTTTTCGTTACAGGTAGATCATTTTAAGGATGTAACCCATGTTTTCGAAAGTTGCCCAGTTTAGTCCAATTCTTCTTTTAAGCTCTGCGGTTTGGTTATCTCGGCCCAATCGAATAATTTGTCCCAGGTATGTATATTCTTGGACGTTCTCAATTCTGTTGCCATTCACGTTGATTTTAAGCCTTTCCGTCCCCATCACCTTGGTCTTTGCAAGGTTCGTATCCAAACCTACAGACCGATTCAATTATTATATTTTCAAATTGTTCTAGTTTCACCAGATGGAGGTAACTTCATATGATTCAACTAAATAATCAACACACCATCTTCCCGAAGGAATAGCCAGAAAAAATGGACCTTCGCACTGTTCTCTTGTAACATACTTTTCTCTTCTATCTAACATGCACTCACGTCGATTTATAAGTTTTAGTCTAATGTGATTCTTCCAACCGTAACAATTTGCCCAAATACATAATTCTTAATATTACCTTTCAATATTCGTGATGTTGTGCAAATAGCCATGATGTTGTTTAACTTCCGATAGGAGAGGAAAAACGGGAAGAAAAATAAGAATTATATTCTTTAATATTTCTCGGACAATGATTTTAAACTCTATATTATAAAATATTATTATTAAAACGATTGAAAATGTCTGTTACTTAGAAGTTTTATTATAAAATATTTTATAGGAATTAATTGTTTCACCTTGCCAAGGCGTTATTAAATATACATTTCTTTCTTTTCATTCTTTCGAAAACATAGGCTTTTATGACCATACAATGCACGTGGTTTTTTAAATCTTGTTTACAAAATATTCTGCCATTACATCGCAAATTGAATTATCCAACATTCGGGCAACCCTAGTTGTAAGGGGTGCCGGCGTTATCTCCAGAAATATTCGTGTTTGCAGTATAAGAGTGGAATGTTCGGGGTATTTCATAGAAATGAAATATGCTAATGGAAACTTTATGGAAATGTCTCGGGTCTGCGAAGTTCATCAGCTTTAGATTGTGAGATACAGTGATAAGGCCGTGTCGGTTAAATAATAGCGTTAAATTATCTTAGCTACCACTATTAATACTAACTTGACATGCTTATTGCACAGTGATCGGAGTTCCGTATCCATCATCGCATTTTTGTGAAAAATAATGTTTTGTTCTGTTTTCTTAAAAATCTTATCATCTACATATATATGTACGAGTATATAAAAATATATAAATAAATGTTTGTCTGTGTGTCATGATTTTCTCGAAAATTACTAAACCGATTTATTGAAGGTAGTGTGAATGAGCGCATGCGCATCACGTTAAAATCACGTACACATCACGCTCAAATCACGTGTGCATCACGTGAACATCACGCGTGCATCACGCGCATATCACGTGCACATCTCGTTTAGATCACGTGAACATCACGTGCGAAATAAGTGCAGATCACATGCGCATCAAGTGCGAATCACGTGCACATCACGTGCGCACCACGTAAACATCACGTGCACATGCGCGTCACGTGCACATCGCGTGCGCGTGCGCGTTACGTATAAATTATGAGTGTATGCGCGTCACTCGTGGCCTCACGCGTCATATACACATGATGTGCGCATGCGCGTCACGTGCTCATCACGTCAGCTTGCGTGTCACGTACACGTTTTGTGTGCATGCACGTCACGAACACATTAAGTGCGCATGTGCCTCACGTGCCCATGTGGGTAACGTGCACTTCACATGCTAAGCACTTGCAATTCAGATGCACATCACGTGCAAGTAACGTGCAGAGCACGCGTACATAACATGCACATCACGTGCACATCACGTGACCATCACGTGCACATCACGTGCACATCACCCGCACATCACCCGCACATCACGTGCACATCACGTGCACAACACGTGGACATCCATCGCACATCACGTGCCCATTTCTGCACATCACGTGCACATCACGTGTACATCACATGCACATCACGTGCACATCATGTGTACATCACGTGCACATCACGTCACATCACTTGCAGAGCACGCGTACATCACGTGCACATCACTTGCAGAGCACGCGTACATAACGTGCACATCACGTGCACATCACGTACACATCACGTGCACATAACGTGCACATCACGTGCACATCACGTGCACATCACGTGCACATCACGTACACATCACGTGCACATCACGTGCACATCACGTGCACATCACGTGCACATCACGTGCACATCACGTGCACATCACGTGCACATCACGTGCACATCACGTGCACTTCACGTGCACTTCACGTGCACATCACGTGCACATCACGTGCACATCACGTGCACATCACGTGCACATCACGTGCACATCACGTGCACATCACGTGCACATCACGTGCACATCACGTGCACATCACGTGCACATCACGTGCACATCACGTGCACATCACGTGCACATCACGTGCACATCACGTGCACATCACGTGCACTGCACATCACGTGCACATCACGTGCACATCACGTGCACATCACGTGCACATCACGTGCACATCACGTGCACATCACGTGCACATCATGCGCACGTGATGTGCACGTTTTGTGCACGTGATATTGCGCGATAATTACTGTGATGTGCACGTATCACGTGCACATCACGTGTACATCACGGGCACATGACCTGCACCTAACGAGGTGCACTCCATGTGTCCGCATCCTTTGCCCTAAATTGCGCCTTTTCGAGCAGTCACGTGCACCGTGCCCATTACGTGCACATTGCGTCACGTGTGCATCTAATGCGCGTCACATGAATATCATTCGGTCCATTACTTCCTCATTCGCCACTCTTTCCATCCGTGATATTCTAGAAAATGGCTGGCTATTGCACTTTCTTAATATGACAATTCGGACGACTCTTAGGGTGTACTACACTCCTTAAAAATCCCATCCTGAAGTCAATTTTTTATTTTACCTATTTTAAATTATAGATTTAAACGTAATCCAAAAAATCGGCCCTTACAATAAAACGTATCATTTAGGTATTAATATTCAAAATTTACATATTTTTTTATTTGTTTAATATGTACGATTTTAAGTATCTTAAAAATATGTATTCTTGTAATAAATAAGAAATTAAATATTGGTTTTTAAAATCTAATTTCTCCGAAAGTATAATAATTTAACGATTTCTTTTAAGTTTTGACATAAAGTAAATATTCGTTTGTTCAAATAGATAAATTCAAATAGACAAATACAAATGTTAATATTCGTTTGTACTTAATCTGAAATCTCCGGAAGTTATTGATTTATATTCGATTCCCTTTTATATTCTCTATTGCTTTGAAATTTTGACACAACGTTGCATTCGAATCAATTTTAAATTTCTGATATCGTCTTCTCGAGAGCTCCAGCCCGGGAACTATTCTTGCCCCACACGTAAACAATTTCTTGCTTGGAGTTGAGGTTAAATATTGTAGTTTTGGTTGGTGGGACGAGGGTTTCTTAGAGGATGTGGTGGGTTGGGTTCGAAATTTGGACCTGACTACCTGAATAAGAAGGATTGTAGAGGGGTTGTGGGTGGCCTTGGGCGGGGGTCAGTTGGACTTGGTTACAGAACTGAGTGGTACGAGAATTGCCGTGAGTTCATTTAACTTGGCTGGGTATTTTTTAATTGTGCCAAAACTGTAATTTTTTTATTGACACCTCGGTATAGTTTATAAAAGTTTATCAGAGTTCACAGATAAGAAAAGTGGCAGTTTGAAATACATTCTCCGTAACGAAAAATATATGGTTAGCAGCGCCCCAACATAACAGGAATGTTTGAGGGATGTCGCAAGGTAGGAAAATGGCAAATGAGTTGGATGGGAAATCTCAGAAAGTGGATCAAAATCCAGAGGTTGGGGGAGTGGTTCCGTCTAGCGAAGGATAGAGAAGCCTACACCTGGGTGATAGCCGACGTCGGGAGGATTAGACATGGTACTTTAAGAAGAATAATAGACAAATTACAAACTTTACAGTGACACAAGATTTTTTTGTTTCTTTTTTTAAATTAATATAAATTTATTAATTCTTCATATAAAGCACTCACTTTGTGGATAGACATTTTAAATAATTATATAAATAAAATAACTTTGTATTTAACCACGGTAGGGTTATTATATTGATGCCAACTAGTTTCGCTTGGACCCAAGCTTCATCAGGGCATGAAATTATTATATTATTACAGTTATTATACTGCCCTGATGAAGCTTGGGTCCAAGCGAAACTAGTTGGCATCAATATAATAACCCTACCGTGGTTAAATACAAAGTTATTTTATTTATATAATTATTTATACATTTATTAAGTAATTATGAATGTAATATATTTAAAAAAATATATTTAGATGTACAAAAGCGAGTACATGAAAAAAATCAGATTAGTTATGAAGCTCTCCAAAGATTCATCACACATCGGACGTATTAAATTGAGTGTGGAATTATTGCAATTAAGTTTACTTTTGAAAATATTTTTCTAGGCAATCCATCAAACCGAGTCAGAATATGATTGACGGCGTTTGGAGTGACTCAAAGGGTTTAAAAGCCTAGCTTTAGAAGCTTTCCAGAGATTTTAAAATTCGTTTTTTTTACCAACCCGTATAAAACATATTAAAATTATGATATGTTGACATAAAATAATTATAACACAGAAAACGAATATTTTAGGAATATAAACAACATTTTTTACACTTTTGATTTTATTTTCTCGGATGTTTATACCGTTTTCTCGATGATAAAAGTGTAAAACTTTCGAAACAAGTCAAGAAAAATAATCTAAAAAGTGAAAAAAAACGTGTTTTAATTCATAAACTATTCGTTATAATGGAATTCTAAATTATCTGCAAAAACATATTTTTTTGTACAAGGATACCTTGGTCCTTATAAGATATTTGATAATGTACCGATAAAGGTTAATTACCTTTGAAGCACGCTGAAAAATAATATACTCAACAATGGAAGAAAGATTTTATAGTGTCATGTTTTCTTCGGTACTTCTCTATTTCTTGTTTCGAATACGTCGTTCACAAAAACTTACTCTAATCTTTCTTTCCATGTGCCCGAACTATTTAAATGACATTATTTTGTTAAAAACGCTTTAATTCGCACTGCATTCACTTCTTATATTTGTATTTGACACTATCATATACACTTGTCTCACATTTATTTTACTTTCATCTTTCTTTTGCCAGTTCCATACCTCATTTACATTAAAATTCGCACAAGAGAATCATTGTGCAATGCCATTTTAGAATTAGTTCGGATGCACAGTGTTTTAATCCATATATAAATCATGTAGAGTGTAACTTTAAAAACAGAAAAACTTGCGACATTTTATAAAAAAAAAAATCGGCCCAGTGGCGTAGCGAGGGAAGAGAAGAGAGGGACGATTGTGGACGTGATTGATTAGTTAACTGGGGGCTAATGGGAAAGGCCGCGGTGGAAAACAAGTCTGGAGCGGAGGGGAGGTAAAGAAATAGAAAAATGAGGGGAATAAAAAATGAGACTGCGTATCCCTGAGACGAAGGCCCTATTCAAGCACCGCAAAAGTAATTACTTGAATCATTACTGTTTTCTAAAAGTTCGTTCATATTTTAATGGAATGACAAGATTCCCCTTGCTAAGGTGTAATCAAATTAATTCATTTTATTTCTCAAAGATATTTCAAACAAATATTAAAGTTTAAGGCATCTATTGAAAACAGGTAAAATATAATAATGGTTAAATAGCAGGTAAAACATAATTATGTACCAAGAACGCATATAAATGGTTCGACATTATGAATATAAATACATACCAGTATAAATCCCGAAGATTCATTCAAATGTGAATCCACAATACAAAGTGAAGGCGAATATAGAAAAAATAATGATATTATTTGACTACATACCAGAAACATACTCAAAGTATGCTTAAGTATCTTTCTGATACAACGTCAAATAATATCATTATTAAAGAAAAACTAAAATAACTACAATAATGCTTTAACTTATTGAAAGTTTAGGCATTAACATTGTGGAATTCCATAGTAATACACTTATTGAATTATAAGAACATTGTTTAAATCACTTTTTAATAAAAAATATTAAAATACGCGACATGTTTCGGAGGATACCTCCATCATACCTCCATCATCCCAGGTGTAAAAATATAACAAAAACTAAACAATGAAAGACTAATAAAAAACGCATTTAAAATTCGATACAATAATTCAAATTTAAAAATTAACCTGGACTATTTGTTATAAGTAGGTACTAACAATTATTTTTTAACAGTAAGAAATAATAAATAATAATAATACATGATGATAACATAATTTAGAAAAAAACATACATTTGAAAAGACATAATTTATACAGAAATTAATAAATGATTTATTTGCATTTGATTGGGAATGGGAGCTTGGGAGATTAAATGTAGATAGACTAAGGTCTGCATTGTCTACATTTAATCTTTATTAATTGGAGGTATTCTCCAAAACATGTCGTGTATTTAAATATTTTATTTTATTAAAAAGTGGTTTAAACAATGTTTTCTTAATTCCCAAAGTGTAATGATGCTTTAACTAGAAAAAAATCTGAAAAAAGAATAAAATCTTTATAATTATATATTTTTTCGTCGTTTGAATATTTCGTTTTCATCTCATACTAAAAGAAAGTTAAAACTCCATAGCCACGTGTGCGATGGAAATGTTGATGAATTCGTATGGGATGCGAGACATTCGGAAAAAGGGCGCTGTAGCAAGGGCGCTCGTGTGCAGATCAGCCGGGGAAACGGACGGCCGTGGGGCGTGACGTGAAACTGTTGCTATCTATCAAAAACTTTAACCCCAAGGAAAATAAAAACGTCCGGAATAGGAAAAATCTTCCTTACTCGAACGATCCATACTCGGAAATCTTGATTCCAAAGACGAAGCGAGTCGGAGATTGTTTTATTTTAAATATAATTTTGTTTTTTTGGTATCTTAGGTATATCCGTGCTAAACTAGTCTTTATCGACCAGCGTTTCAGACTTTGTTGTATTTTTATGATATTTTACCTGTACTTAATAGATGCCTTAAACATTTTCCTGTTTGTAATGTCTATTGAGTTAATAAACTGATTTGGTTTGATTTGATTTGATATCGTTTCAATCACCATCTTCAGAGCAGTTAATTATGTGTGGTGGGTAATGCATATTTAATCCTTCCGACGCTGTGCTGTCGATCGTCGAAGCGTCGTCGGTCGAATCAGACAAGTGACACGGATATACCAAAGATCTTAAAAACGTATTGCTGCCAACCGTTGAAAAGAACTGAATTTAAATCTTATTTAATCTTCTTCTTCTCTTTCTTATTTGCTATAAATCTATGTGGTATGTTCTCATGAGAGTTATTTCCTCTGTGATCCAGCTGTACTTCCGGAGGGAACTTTAAGGAGGTCTTCCACGAGGACGAGTCCCGTGAGGCTGTCTATTTAGTGTAAGATAGGGGAGTCTGGTGGAGTCCATTATTTGGGGATGACCGTACCAGTCCACTCTTTTGCTATCTATTCCATCTTACAATATCTTAAGCTTACAAAACGTTGTAGAATAATATATATTTTAATGTTATTAATTGTTTTTTGAACCATGTTGTAAATCTTCAAATTGTATTTTATATATTGATGAAACTGTTAGTTTTGTAGACGTTTTATCATTACAATTAAACTTATCGCTCTGCAGATGATTAAGGTGTGAATCTTCGAAACCTGTCGAGAAAAATTAACTCAAACGTGGAAAAAATTCATGAAAAAATCGTCATTGTTTTATCTTATTTTGCGTGAATATCATAAATTTTATGATATTTATAAATATTTAAGATCATTTTTATAATAATATGAACGTCTGTTTTATTAAATTTAATGGGAATAACATGTTTCGCCGTGGTTAGGTATCAAATGTAACATTTGAAGTCACAAGCGGCATATTTGATAATAACTTATCCAGGTGAAACATGTCATTGTAATGATATATAATATAATATTTTTTTTATAAAAAAGACGTTTTCATTCGTAATAATTGTTCAATATGCGGTTTTACACCATTGTTCAAGAAACAATTATATTAAAACAAAATATTTTAATGAAATTTTTATTTGAATGACGCACTTCTACACTAAAGGTACATCTCATTTTTATTCAGTAAGGTTTCAAGTCAATTAAAAAATTCCGTTACTTTTAAAATTTAAACAATATTCTGTTTCAAGATTGACGAACAAAGGAAAGATGGCGTGCAATCGAGTTTTAAATGTCGGCCTAGCACGGAGGAGACGCACTTTGAAAGTAAATATTACGAGGATTCAAAATGGAAAAAACGCCTTTGTCTCGAAACTCGTACAACTTCCGCGTAACAGTTATTCTTTGTCTTTTAAATTCTGCAATCGGAGCGGAAAATTTCAAGTAAATGTGTTGTTAATGACACAATAAACAAGAAGGCGTCACAAAGTTGGCGCCCGTTCGCGGTTTGCAATTTCATGGAGGAAACTTCTTGAATCGAGGTAAATATGCCATAAAAACTCGGGCTGCCTGTAATGAACAAGTTATATATGATTAAACTGCTTCATTACCGCTGAATTTGACACGGATTAACTAATTAATAAGGTAACACGATTATGAGTTGGGTCGATGGTGACGAAGTCGCTTAATTATGAGTTTATGACATATCTCTCATTGTAACGTTAACGAGTTAACGGTAATAAACGTTTTTGTTCTAATTCGTTGTCATTTTGTAAACTAGAGAATAACCAGGAATGACCAGAGTTCAGAACCTGTTCCAAGTAGCGCAGGACAGAGATGCCTTTGCCGCAGTAATCGCCAATGTTAAGGGTAGGGGGGGGGGGGGGGCGTGACACGGCACTGGAATGGAAGAAAAATAAGAGAGTACCTAATATATTCATGCTAATATAATCAAATGATTATACTGAAATCTCTAGATGGAAGTTAATTTAAAATAATAATTAAATAAAACGATGTTTTTTAACTACTTCCACTTTTGTCTTTATTTTGACAGCGACCAGTTTTGCTAGACTCGCTGGAATCAGACCAGTCTGTCGATGCCAGCTAGCCTGGCGAAACCGGTCGCTTTCGAAATAAAGACTAAAGTGGAAGTAGTTAAAAAACATCGTTTTATTAAATTATTATCGAACATTATGTTATTTCCGGGCTTAGACTAAGCATACGTTTTTATTATTCACAACTTAGCCATATCTATCAAACTTTAAATCTCATCAATACGTTCACTGTGGAGCACTGACCGGGACAGTGATAAGGTGAGAACCTAAACAGCGGACCCCTGTCCAGGTCAGGTTCTATACCGTTCGGTTATAAGTAATTAGGAACTGATGAACCTTTCACTGACGGTTAAACCCCCTCTTGGTCATATAAATCAAATTTTAATTCTTAATTCACAATCTAGGACACAACAATTAGTCCTAATTTGGGCACATCAATTACACCATTATTCCTATCTTGGACACATTAATAATCCCATTATTCCTATCTTAGACACATCAAACATCCCATTACTCTACATAGAGGTTCACCTTATTATAGTTGATAATGAAACTTTAAAATATGGTATTTATTTTAAGATGTAACTAACTAATTATCACGCCGTCGTAGGCAGAAAGAATGGAACGCCACGCTGTTCTGTCCTGACATACTTCTCTCGATTTCTCTACACTCGTACAACTTGTCATGCATGCACGTCGATTTCTCCGACTCCTTACGTGACCGACATTTAATATATGATTGATTTGATCGTGCCACGTTTTCCTCGGCTTTCCTCTATTTCTAGCCCCGTTCACGCTGTTTACATATACCTTTTTCACCATTCTGTCTTCACTCATTCTTTCCATGTGTCCAAACTATCTTAATGACCCTTTCATTATTTTGTTCATAACACATTCATTCGCACCGCATTCACTTCTTATACTTGCATTTGACACTCACACACATCATATAAAGATTTACCACACATTCATCTAAGAGATCTTATTTTTACTGCATTTATTCTACTTTCATCCTTCTTTTGTCAGTTTAATGCTTCACTTCCATTACATAAGGGTCGGCACAAGAACACCATTATGCACCATTATGTGCATAATGGTGCAAAGACCTATGTGGTCTGTTCTCCAGAGTGTTGGTCCTCCTGTGAGGTAGATTCCCAGCTATCCTTCAATCTTTTAGGAGGTCTTTCACGAGGACGAGTCTCATGAGGCTGATTATGCAATGCAATATAGGGGAGTCTGGTGGTGTCCATTCTTTGAACGTGACTGTACCAGTTCTTTTTTCGCTGTCTACTCCATCTTATAATATTCTCAACCTCACATATCTCTCTTATTCTGGTGTTCCCCACGCAATCTCTCAGTGTCTTCGTTTCGGAAGTCCTTAAAACTTGTTTCAATGTCTTTAATATCACAAATTATTCGAATTTCTGTATTTCATATTTTGTCACGAAGGCTTAATATTTTGTTGTATTGTATGCCAAACGGGTTGGTGAGTTTAAAGTCAGCCACCCTTAACACAGGGAACAGACGCTGCTTAAAGTCGCCCACTATGGATCAGACGCTACTGCCTGTTGGTCTGCGAGAGGTATTTGATTTCCCTCTTATCCCCCATATCTGGTGAGCCTTCCCCTATCCGCCACCTGGGGACGCATCTCCTAGCGGTTACAGGCTCCGGCTCTGCTGGGTCGACGACATTGCTGCCGTGGGGGGGGAAATGTGGCTGCAGCTGGCAGAAAATAGAGAAGTGGAAAGAAAGGGAAGAAGCCTATGTCCAGCAGTGGACCGATGAAAGCTGACGAAGAAGAAAAAGAATATTCAATTTAAAAATATAAACAGAACAATGTCTTAAATCGCTTTTCAGTGAGATTGCGTATCAAAACTAGCAGTTGATTGCGCAATTTATCCGATTGATATTCACCGTTATTTATAATGTGGGCGTCGCCTCTGTATGTGCGGGTGAAAACGATTTGGAGCTTTTCACGCGATGAAATATTACACAAGATAGAGAAATCGATTCAATAGTATTGTCGTACGCCGCACTTCACTTGGTGTGGGGGCGCCGTGGTATAAATCAAATATTAAGTCTGAAGTTGGCGCGTGCGGTTTACAATAAAACGCCTCGACATCATTTCATTCCATGTTCAATGTTCAATGTTCAATCACAATCGACTTAGGAAATCGAAAACAACTTTGTAATCCACAAAATAATATTAAAAAGTACTACATGTTTCGGAAAAATATATTAAAAAGTACTACACGTTTCGGAGGATACCTCCATCTTCAGGTGTAAAAATATAATGAAAACTAAACAAGGAAAGACTTATATAAAACACGCATTGAAAATTCGATGCAATAACTTAAAATTTAAAAATTAACCTGGGCTATTTGTGATAAGCACGAGTACTTATAATGAAATTAATAAGTAATAATTAAGCGTTGATTGTAATATTTAACGCGCGTGCATTTTTATGTACATCAAATCAAATCAAATCAAATCAAATCAGTTTATTTCATCAAAAGACATTACAAAATCAAGGTTTAAGACATCTATTGAGAACAGGTAAAATAATGTATTGAATCTAGTATACTACCAGAAACGCCTGAGAAATTCTGCAGAATAATTGCTCTTTCCACTGGTGTCACCAGAGGCAGGTTGATTCTGGCGGCCGGTTGGTAAAACAATCTATGCCGTCGCTGTCGGCGCTATCTATCGGGAACAAAAAGCCAAACACACCAGTACGGCCGAGTTCTCGAAATATCTCCTGAGTAAAAATAACGGGTTATGAGTTGCCCATATTTTCGAAGCTGCAAAGAGTTGGTCTCAAGCATTCCCAAAATCAATGCCGTGGGATAGAGCCACGGTTAGCTACCATACTCCCTCATGCAGAGATATCTTAGAATTTTTTTCTGAACCCTCTCTAACATAACGGATTATCTCGCCTCATGGGGACTCCGTAGTTCGTAGACTCCGTACATCGTGCAAGGTCCATTATATTACTTAATAATATTACGATATGTCCACAATATACCCGTAATCTGGAAGGACACATAAAAATATCCTTAATAAATTAATCCAATTTTTAACAAAAAAAAAGATGAAAGGCTTGGAAGAACAGCTCGGGGACGACGCCGTAGGCTGGAGGAGGAGACGAACAAAGAGACTATCAGCATACGGTGGCGATTCCACCGCCAACGTCTTCCCCTGCTCTTGACCTCCCAGAGTCTGTGGATCCAGGATAGGACTTTATAGACACAAGATAACCCACTGCCTTGAAGTTCCGACAAATGTCCCGGGATACGAAGAACAGCCGCAATACCGTAAAAATTAAAAATTGTTATGAAAAGTTTTAACTGATTTTAATAAAAAAATTATTTTAAAATAAATGTATTTGTTTCAATAACTTTTGACAAACGCTTTATTTTCATGTTATGAGTTTTCAATTAGTTTTATTATATTTTATGGGAATTACTTGTTTCACCTTTCAAATGCACTATCAAATTTCTTTAAAAAAATGCTTCAGAAAGGTGAAACATATTATATGTTATATATTGTATATATTATAATAAAACTTCTAGAAAAATAGACGATTTCATTTGTATTAAATATGTAATATGAATAATGAAAACAAAAAAAAAGATTTTGAACGGTTTTGGCAGCTTGCTGCCATCTTCTGGTTTGGTCAAACATAAACACAAGTTGAAGCACACTAAATACGAGTACATAATAATAAAGAAATTTCGTATATATATTTTTTTGTTTTCATTATTTAAAATGAACTTCTAACCAGAAAGTTCAATTAAAAACATTTATTATATGTAGTATGAAGTTTTACATGATTGTTCAAAAAACAATAAATACATATTTTATTTTTAATTGTATCTCAATAGAGACGAAGAAACAAACTGGAAACTGAATATGGATGATCAAGGTGTTTACAGGACTTATGACCTGTCATTGGTTGGGTTAAGCGCACGCTTTATGTAATTACAACATTCCCCATTCCACCATTGTTATTATGATCATGCATGATACATTTTTGGAAGTTGTATATATACTCCAAATCCATACCTATCTTCACGTGTCAGTTCCAGTTAGCCATCTATGTAGATTTGATTGTACTAATTAATTTTTTAAGATCAATCTATACAATCCACCCACTAACGCCATCTATGAAGAATGATTGTTTAGCATTTAGCAAACTACTTTATTAACACAATGCGAAGAGGCTACCGCCTCCTAGCGCACTGTTTTAGAAGTCGCCTGGAGTATCACTCCTATTTTATACGCCAAAGAATTGACCATCCAGGATTCGTATACAGATATAAGTATACATTTCACAAATACATATTTTATTTTTACTTTTCTCTTTTTATGAACATATTTCGGCCTTAAGTTTATTAAAAAATATACATTTTACTTAATTGGACATTTTATAATGCCCAAAAAAGGCGAAACATGTCATTTTCATAAACTTGAATATAACTCCTAGAAAACTATCAGTTTTATTCGTAATAATTAATATATGTACTACAAAGCTTCTAGAAAACTTTTGCTTTCATCAGAATAAAAATCTTTTCGATTTAATATAGTTAGATCCATTTATTGATGAATACATATTCGATTGATTCAATAACATTGAACACGGAATAGAACATTGTGGGCGCAGTATACTCGTGAAGATGGACTTGAAAGAGTCCCGGGGGTGGGGTGCGGAACCACAAGTGGGTGAAAATATGAAAAGGATCGCGGGAAACGCCATTATTCGGGTTTATTGCGGACTCCGACTGCAGGGCGGGCCGAGAAACTTCCAACAGGACCAAGAACTCTCAACTTTATTCTGCGCTGGTTCCGCTCGCATGAACGTCATAACACAGCGAGAAACTTTTTGAAACTTTTTGTTCACGTTCATCGACATATTGTACCTAGAATTCATTACTATAAATATGCTACTTAATTAACTAATACGAATATTTTTTATTCTCTAGTAGTTTTATTTTATTTTATAGGAATGACATGGATTGGGCATGTATGCCGAGCCGAAGAGACCAGATCAATTAAGACCCTGTACGCGTCTAGACCGACTGGAGTAAGACCTCTAGGAAGGCCTAGACAACGCCTTATGGACAATGTTCTGGCTGACCTGACTAGGTTGGGCGAAACGGACTGCTGGGAGCAAAAGGCGCAGGATCGAGGAGATTGGCGAAAAATCATCAAGGAGGCTAAAACTCTTCAAGAGTTGTATGGCCATAGGAAGTAAGTAAGTAGGCATTATCAAATGTTGCCTTAGATAATACATTGGACAGGCGAAACATGGTGCTCCCATAAAATACTATAAAACTCATAGAAAATATTTACATTCGTATTAATTATTTAATATGGAGTTAGATATTATTGTTCAATAAACAATAAATATGTTATTACAACCATTTTTCAGTTTAAAACCAAATATTTTGCCAACAATAATGTGCTTCTTCTTCTTCTTAGTCGTAATTCTCGTGATTCCATGATGTCCCTCCCCTTAACTATTGACCGTGGACCATTCATTCCTTTCGCCTGTTGGTCTCAAGGCTGCAGCTGTTGAGAGGCTAGTCAGCGCCCCGATTTGATCAGACCACCGGCTGGGTGGCCATGACTTGTGGTCACTTTCCCTTTACTTTGCTTATTATTGTTGTGCTGTGTACGGCGGGACATCGAGGGAGAGTAGCGTAGCTTAAATGTGGTCTGGGTCCCCCTTGGTTGCAAATATACATATATTAATATTATTATTTTTTAACGTAAGTCCCGCATGGACGGGGGACGGGCCTAGGGTGTGCACGAGTGAAGCCGACGAAAGGCGCCGCTGCGCCTATAATAGCTTCGGGTAAGCGGAGGGAGCCCTCTATGGCTCGGCCATAATTAAAAATTTGCTTATTATTATAAGACTTACGCCCACCCTTTCCAGCACCACATTTCGAAAGTATCGATTTCGGATCTCTCCGATGCTTACATAGTCCAATATTCACAACCATAAAGGAATATGGTGAATGCAAGGGTTTGAACCAGTCTCTTATTAAAAAATATTTTAATAATTTACCAGTTCACAACAAAAAAGTGAATATACAATATTCTTATTTTTTAAATTACATTGATTTGTGATTTGAATTTATTCAAATGTGAACCCTGCTTTTATTTAAAAAATTAATAAATAAATAGAACATGAATTAGTTTAAAAAATCTAATTTATTATTTCTTGAACAATACTCTTCACGATCTACTTTCTCGGACATTCGTTCCTTTCGTTTCTCGAAATTCTAGAAAAAAAGCCGTTTTTATTCGTACTATTTATTGAAAAAAATTATTATTAATAAAGAACTTTTTACTTTTTAATGTATATAAATGTTTTAATATTGTTTTTTATTGAAATATGTTCTTGGGGTTGTTTTCATGAATTTCCAAATAAAAACCAGGACTTGTATCTGATTATATATTATACAAAAAAATATTATAACATTTTAATTTTTGTTAACGTATTTAGCCCTTCAATCTACCATTAGATCCTACCATTAAATATACGGTTGCACATCGTAATTGCAGCTATCCGGAATCACCGAAGGATATCGAATCATCGCGACCGGCAAAGTTCTAGATGAGTCCATCCATCTCGGAAGATGATACAGCATCCGCTCTTGCCGATAGTGAAATTAAAATGGCGGGAAGCCCTCGTGAAATATTACCAGAGAGAAAAATATCGCAGATTTTGCAACGTTATTAAAATAAATTGCGCTTACGCTGTGATAAACGCGTGTTCGACAGTTTGAAAATTGTAACCGATTTTTATTGCGTTTTTATCGCAGATTCAATTTGCAGAATTACGTGGGAGATTTGTTATTACCCTGAGATGTGTTTATGCTTGAGAAGATTTATACGTGGGCATAGATCGTTCCTACGTTCAGATATCAACAAGGTGTTAAACGAGATGAATTTTGATTGTATTGTAATATAATATGTAAGGAGAGTAAGAGGTGTTTAAAAATGTAATATAATATATATATCCTTTGTTTTATTAAAAAAAACAGTTTTTCCAAGCAATATGAAGTCTTTAAACTCCCATATCTCCAAAATTCATATTTGCACTTAATTCGGTTTTACACTCACGGTGCGATATGTAGTATATATTTTTTGAAATGTAATTTTATAACAATTCATTTTGTATCATTAATAAACAATAAAAACGTAAGGATCAATTTTATCTCAATACAGACGAAGATACAAACTGAAAACTGAATATGGTGATCGAGGTTTTTACAGGACTTATGACCTGTCATTGGTTGGGTTAAGCGCACGTTTTATGTAATTACAACATTCCCCATTCCACCTTTCTTATGACCACCATGTTTGACAAATTTTTGGAAGTTGTATATATGTTAATATCCAACACCACAATTCACATGTCAGTTTCAATGCGCCATCTATGAAGATTAGATTTTGATTTGAGATTGATCCTTTAATTGATGACCCGCAATGGGTTAAAAAAATCCAGTATTCGTCTACAAGTATTTGTATACATTCAAAATGTTGTATAAAATAAAAACGTATATAAAAAAATATAGTTTTATTTAATAAATTTCCGCTTTGTTTATTTTGTGAAGTGGATTCCCATTTGAATGACAGTTTGTATTTTAACAATATTTTATATTGACAGATACGTTTCGGTTCTTCATCGATACAAAAAAAAATTAAGACAATTTTATACACTAATAAAGGACCGAAACGTGGCTGCAAGTAAAAAAATAAATAATTGTGAAAATACAAATTTAATTTAATTAAAATACTGAAATAAAAAAATATATTAATAATGAAATATAACGACGAGTACTTTCACTTTTTGTCTTTATTTCTGGGAAATCGGTAGCTTTCGAAATAAAGACAAGAAGTGGATGTAGCTATTAATTTTTTATATATATAATTATTATTTAAAATTAACTTCTATCAACGGATTGTTGGTGAATCATTAGTTATTTTTTTTTATTGTATACAAGAGTCGTTTCAACCCAACTACTGTTTACAATTTATTTTAGCTATTATATTGAATTTTATGACAAGTGATAGGTAGCCAATCTATCGTCAATTTATTGTCACGTGAATTATTCACCAGACCAAAGACAGTGCGACAATCACACTGCCATCACCGAAAATCGAACCCGGGACCTTCGGTATGCTGCTTCACTCTGCCACGAAGGTCGTCGTTATATATTCATTCAATCAATACATATTATAGAATCGAAAAGCAAATATAAAAAGAGGATTAATTTAATGTAAACAGATTTTCGTAGCTTTGAAAATAACAAAATTTCGGTATGATTTATAAATTACAATCCTTTTGTATATTTACAGATAAGTCGATTTTGGGAATAAATCCGAGGGAAAATTGAAGGATTGTCTGGTTTATTGTGTTTTTATAAACCTTCATGATATGATTTTGATACACCAAAAGGGACGGATTACCCAGCGAAGGTAGAGTATTAGTGAGACAGATAAGAAACTATTACATTTTTATTTTTATTTGAACTCGGATCCTTCATATATTAGTTTATATGCGTAGGTTTGATTTATGTTATTTTGAATTAAATACATATTACCTTTGTTTACCATACGTATTTGTTAGATAATTTTTTTTTTACGAAAACTCAGGAATTAAGAAAAAAAAACATTTTAAAGCACTTTAAAAATACTTACTGACTAATCACGCTGATCATTCGAAGGGATTGAGAGAAATAATGAATCGCGCCACTTTTATATCCCAAATACTTTTCTTGATTCCTCAACACTATCGTGTCATAATATAAAATTAATAATAATAAATTGGATAATTTATAGAGCGCCATTTTTATAAATTACTCATCTCAAAGGCGCTGTAGAAAATGCTCCGTTTTATGAACTATTTAAAAATAAACATATTTAGAGTGAGGGCTGCACCCAACGCAGTCGATCAACCCTTCTTATCAGGAAATGATCATTTGAAAAAGTGCGTAAACTCTGATTCTCAATGCACTTAAGGTATGCTGGAAGATTGTTCCAGGCTGAAGGGCTGACTACCGCGAAGGGTCAGTCGCCAAAGTTTGTGCTAGGACTGCTTTTTGACACAGTCAATCTACCGATCGCAGAAGTCTTAGCTGATCGCAATATAGACTGTCTGGCATTCAGGTTCTCGTTGATGCAGAATTCTGATATATAAGCTGGTGCCATACCATGCAACGCCTTGAAGACCGTCCAGCAGAGCTTATATTGTATCTTTTCTGGACATTTCAGCCAATGGAGCTCCTCAAGATGCTGTGTTATGTGACAATTCTTCGGCACACCTCTTATCAGTCTTGCTGCTGCGTTGAATGCAGATTGGAGTTTATTAGATGGCTGTTTGGGGAGGTTGGTGTAGACTCTATTGCAATAATCTAGTCGTGATACGACGAATGACTTGTTTAATGTTTTAAAACTATCATGCATGTGGATTTCTCCGACTTCTCACGTAATTGTAATATTTGATTGATTTGAACTTTTAACGTTTTACATTTTCATACGAAGTACGCAGTTTGTGGTTAGATATTTAAAATTTGTACGTATAGAATAATAAAACACTTGAAAAGAAACTAATTTTGTTTGTACCCATGATCTGGGCAATATAATAACTCCACGCAAAACAAGTCATTAATTATAATAACCATTCCTAATCCTTACAAGTTTTATTAAAGTGAGAAAAACACACATTTACATATCAATACAGTACCTACACTGGATAAATACATTTGAATTGATTTAATAAATCAAAGTGGAATATAAACAGAGTTGTTATTCCAACTCCAAGGTTAATCTATATGATGTTTAATACAGATATTTTGAAACGTTTTTATCATTTGCGATTCAATTGAATGTATTTTCCACATTTCTCAATATATCTAGAAAGATTTGCCAATTGGGATCGCGGCTATATAAATAAAATATTATCATGAGCTCAAGAAAGAGTAGGTTACAATTTCATATCGTATTCCATATTAATATACATGATTCGACGTATTACGGGACAATGTCGTTCTTGCTATTTAATTCGTTGATTTGCGACAGTAGAGCGAAACAATTAACATCCATCACGTGGAGCGAACTAACTTAATAAGGGTGGCGCCACGTATCACTCGCGGCTCACACTTCACTCCAAACTACCGCAATAAGTCAGAATCACCTCACTCTAGCAGATATTCAAATATCTATTTAATATCCGTAAGATCTATTTTCACAAATCTCCGCAGACACGACAAAGGACTGGCTTTAGATGAATACTTATACAAGGTGTTTTAATGCTTTGATATAAAGCTCGTGTCAATAATCCTTAAAACATTTA
Organism: Lepidostoma basale; assembly: GCA_022606425.2. Lineage (NCBI taxonomy): Eukaryota > Metazoa > Arthropoda > Insecta > Trichoptera > Lepidostomatidae > Lepidostoma > Lepidostoma basale. Next base: position 1,410,361 of record JAHDVF020000331.1, on the reverse strand, counting down.
ATCCCATTTTCACATCTGTTCCAAGTGAAGGCAGGACCATATTTTAGATAGAGATTTTTAAATGACGTGTTGGTAAACATTGAAAGTGTTATAAAAAATAATGAATGGATCATTAAGATGGTTTTTTCCTCGTGCATGACAATATATATTAATGTTGATGAATCGAGAGAAGTACATCAAGAAATAAGAATGAGGTGGTCCATTATTTTTGCCCACCCCTTTGAGGAGACGACGTGATGAGTAAGTTGATAAACACATTTTTTTCGGATTCATAATATTATAATACAGTAAATGATGATATAAGGAAAATATTTTATTATTATTTTCTATTAAGAAAATTTATTTGCCAAAATCAAATAAAAACACATGTACTTAGGAAATTGAAAATAACTTTTAACCCACTAATTATTAAAAACATATTTAAAAACACGACATGTTTCGGAGGATACCGTCATCTTCTATAAGATCGCCTTCATCGTCTAGTCAAAAAAATCCATATTTTATTATAATATTATTTTCTACTAAGAAAATTTAATTGCCAAAATCAGATAAAAACACATATGTACTTTGGAAATTGAAAATAACTTTGTTTAATCCACTTATTATTTAAAAAAAAAAAAAAAACACTACATGTATCTGAGGACATGTGTCCTCCGAAACATGTGTTTTTTAATATATTTTTTAATAATTAGTGGATTAAACAAAGTTATTTTCAATTTTCTAAGTATAAAACTATGGAATTCCACAGTGTTAATGCCCTAGCGTTCAATAAAAACACATGGATGAATTAGACTTAAGATGCTCTTTTTTAAGTGTAAAATTTTGAAAATTCTATTTTTGAAATATCAAAATTAAACAATATTCAAAAATATTTTTAAAATGTATATTATATATTTTATTACTCTAGTTTTGACCGGTTTTGGCAGCCAGCTACCATCGTATTTTTCTGTTTTTGTAACTTTTTTTTATCGATCGAAAAAATCTTTCAAATAGTTAGAGGTAATAATATTACACTGGGACACCTTGTATTAATTTCGAAGCAGAAAAGCAAGCCCATCTTTTATTTGATATCCTTTCATAAGAATTCGAGGTACGGCAGATAATGCGATGTTCAAGGAATAAGTGTGCTGACTGCTGTACTTATGATATTGAAGAAACTTCTGGATCAAGTGGGTTGCGATCATAAATCTGATATAATGTTGCCGAGCCAAAGGAATATACTTATTGTTTCTATTAATTAATCATTAATGGTTTTCATTTTTAAATTTTTTTTAGTTATCTATTGCAAAATAAGGAAAATTTATAAAATCATACTTATTTTTTGTTTAAATTTTATCTAAATCGTTTAATGCAAATTTAAAAGAAAGCGAATTTAAAAAAAAAATTCAAAATGTATTTTTTATATGCCTACAAAAAATGATTGCATATGGTGTAATTACTCACCTGGCAATGTACTTTTAATTTATTCATTTGAAAATAACGTTTTGTAAAATTCAAAATGTGTTCATTTAACTGACAGTACCATATACTCGTATAGGTCAACTGTCAAACAAATATCAACGAAAACTTGATTTGTTTTCTTGAAGTTTTATTATGTTTTATGTGAATGAAATGTTTCGCCTGTCTAAGACATTATCAAATGTATGGATATTTGATAAATTGAAATTTAAAATGTAATAAAACTTCTAAAAAACTAAGGTTTTTATTCGAATTATTTTTTAATTTGGAGTAAAATTGATTTATTTGTAAACTAACGCCACTAGCGATTGTTTGTGTATCGTAATAGGTAGATAAGAATGTAGAGTGTAGAGTACAAAAAATATGCAAGCCTTCGTATGAAATTAAAATATTCTATACAAATATTATTAGATTTTTTGGTTTGTATCAAATTTGCTACAAAATGCAATGAAGGGTTGAAATATTCGTAGGTAGAACGGTAGAAGCGATAGAACTTTACAGATATTCAGAAATAATTCGGGGGCCAGTATCAATGAGGTTTAAAGAAAAACTAAAACTAACTAACTAACTAACCATCACGCCGTCTCCCCGAAGGGGTAGGCAGAAAGAATGGACTGCCACACTTTTATTTCCTGACATATTTCTCTCGCTTCCTCAACATTTATACATTGTGTCATGCACGCGCGTCGATTTCTTTGACTTAAGAAAAACTATAAAGCTATATAATATAAACGCTGTTTTCATAAAGCCAAGATCGTTAAAACGATTTTGAAATTGGCTTTGTATCAAGGTTTTTTGACGTGAATTCATGCTTATTGGCTTTAAAATCAATGTACAGGTGACAGTTTTAAAGAACCTGTCAGATACTTAAAGCGGAAATTCTTTTCATCTTCGGATGGTGATATTAACTCTTCTTTGTAGGATATTCACAAACCTTCAAAGCTTCATTTAGATACTTTAAAAAATCACGTAGTTACACGAATTTCGTTTGATAGAGAATTAGTCACTATAAAACAAGTAACCCCTAGATTTGTTGTTTGACTATGGTATCAATTTGGTAAATAATGTGAGTAAAATGCAATAACATGGTTTTAATACCCGAAGCAAATAATTTTGACCGTTTTAAGAATTTTTTTTTCTTACTTCTATGTCATAATTTTGTGTTGTAGATGTTTAATGTTTTTATTTTATTTTTATATAATTTGTACCCAACACTCACATCTGAGTTTTGTATACAAAGTATACATATACAAACAAAAAAAACATTAAATATTTTTACAGTCATTCGAATTATTTTAACATTTTTGGGTGTGTCCACATTGCATTCACGTTTACTTCGGGGATTTTTTTCGTATACAACAAGTCGTTAGAACAAAATTACTGTATGTAATTTGTTTTCAGTTATTATTATATATTGATTCTCATGACATGTGTTAGGTAGCCAATCTAGCGCCATTTTATTGTCACGTGAATTCTACACCAGACTAAAGACAGCGTAACAATCACACTGACATCGCCGGAAATCGAACCCGGGACCTTCAGTATGGCAGTCAGAGTTCTTACTACTCTGCCACGAAGGTCGTCGGTTGATCATTTAGTCACACAGAAATACAAAAGATACGTCGATATCCAAGATTCAAGAAATAAGCATTTTTATTAATTTGTAAATTCTTAAACCGTGATGAAAAACTCTATTAAATTTTGAATATGAATGAAAACGTCTGTTTTCATTAAGTTTTAAATTATGCTTATGGGTTGTTAAGTTTAATTATAATATATTAATGATATATTTTGTCTGAATAAGGCATTTTCAAATATCAACATTTGATTAAACCTTAGCGAGGCGAAATATGTTAACATTAAAAAATAAAATAAAACTTCTAGACAATAAACGTATATTGAAGCATTTTTCCAAATAAAAATACGAGTATAATGTACACTAAATTGAACCCGTAGACATGTAAAATGTGGATTATTTATATCATTCAGAAATTTCACAATGTCTAAATATATTTTATATAATCCCAAAATAATCTATTTTTAGTACTCATTATTTGACATGTGGCTTCGTTTGAGATGTATTAGTTTATCAAATATTATTTAATATTATTTGATAAACTAATACTTCGTCTGGGTTACAAAAGACACACGTGTGTCTTTTGTAGCCCTGACGAAGCTTCGGTTGAAGCGAAATCGGTTGTTTGTTAAAAATAATGTGGTGTAAAAACGAATTAAAAGTGTATTTAAATTATATTTAATAATGCCACACCACAAATAAAGTGCTCCATACAAAAGAATAGTATTGCATAGTTTATATGTAAAGAGTCAAAATGGATTATACTTTTATAAAACAATGTTTCTTTTTTTAACTTTGTACACAACACCAACTTTATTAAAAATTAAAAAACAATTAACATGTTTCAGACACAGAAGCCCTCATCAGTGATATAAATATTATAAATATAAAAAAAATCATGAACTTGGTCAGTTTTGACAGATATAATTTTTTTAAATTGTTTTCTGGGAACAGAATATGGTGGTCGAGGTGCTCACAGGACTTAAGACCTGTCATTGGTTGGGTTAAGCGCACGCTTAATGTAATTACAAACATTCCCCATTCCACCTATGTTAATCTTGAAAAGATTCACAAGTGCAATCAAATCTACAAAGATGGACAGTTAAAACTGACACGTGAAGATAGATATGGATTTGAAGTATATATACATCTTCCAAAATTTGTCATGCATGATCATAATAACAAAGGTGGAATGGAGAATGTTGTAATTACATGAAGCGTGCGCTTAACCCAACCAATGACAGGTCACAAGTCCTGTAAACACCTTGATCATCCATATTCAGTTTCCAGTTTGCGTCTTCGTCTCTATTGAGATACAATTAAATTTGAATTAACCACCCTTTGGTGAAAATCCAGGATTTCGTATACGAGTATAAGTATACATTCACAAACATTATTCAATGAATCCATGACAAAAAGTTAAGTCGAATATAGGAAAAAATGTACTTTTATGTACTGAAATCGTAATATTTATTAACGATATGATTTATTTTAGAATAGTTCTATTATGTGAGAGTGAAAAACACAATTATTGAAATTACGAGTAATCATTTTACTTTCTTCCGTTTTCATCTAGTTACAGTTCATACGTTTTTACCACAAAATGCATTCGATCACTTTTTAGTATTGTATTGTACTCTTTATCAATATGAAAGTGGCCGCTCGATTAACGATTGGATATGGTCAGTTCGGCCATGTCTAGAACGAATCATAAATGCATTATGTGTCCGGAAATGCCAGGCTACTGATACTGCTCACGATAGACTGCCGGGCCGATTCAGAAATGCACCTGTTTCTGTATTTCAACGTGAAAAACAGACTAACTAACTAATCATCACGCCGTCTCCCCGAAGGAGCAGGCAGAAAGAATGGACTTCCACACTTTTCTTTCCAGACATATTCAATATTTAATGTCGGCCACGTGAGGAGTCGGATAAATCAACGTGCGTGCATGACGCGATGTTTGAATGTTGAGGAATCGAGAGAATTATCTCAAAGAAAAGTGTGGCTGTTCATTCTTTCGGGAAACGGCATGATGGTTAGTTTACACAATGTTTTTTTTCTTCATGTTTTTCTTCTTCCTTGTTGTAGACTTAAATTATCTGTTCTCTATAGGGTTCCACCTCCAAGTAGATTTCCAGCTCTCCTTCCATCTTTTAGGAGGTTTTTCACGAGGACGAGTCCCGTGAGGCTGATTATATAGTGCATTGTAAGAGAGTCCGGTGGTGTCCATTCTTTGTACATGACTGTATTAGTCCCTTCTTCGATGTCTACTACGATTTTATAATATACTCAACCTCACATATCTCTCTAATTCTGATGTTCCTCACGCGATCTCTCAGTGTCTTGCCTACTATCGTTCTGAGTGTTCTCATTTTTGAAGTCCTGAAAACTTGTTTGGTCTACTGTACACAATATTAATATTTAATAATGCTTTAGCAAGGCACAATATTTCATTCTGTTTGTTGTGTTTTTGGGTAACACCGTGTGATACCTCCTTCTCGACCGACGTTTCGGAGATCGTTGCAGTCTCCATCTTCAGGGTAATGAATGTTATATGTGTTGTGTCTGCTAAGGTACTTCACCGTTGTACCGTGTAGCTTGGCACAGGGGGGCATTACGGAGCGGTATGTCTCCGGCGACATACCGCTCCGGAATGCCCCCCTGTGCCAAGCTATTTCGGAGAACCTTTGTCTCACACTACACACTGCTGGCGACACGGTACAACGGTGAAGTACCTTAGCAGACACAACACATATCACATTCATTACCCTGAAGATGGGACTGCAACGATCTCCGAAACGTCGGTCGAGAAGGAGGTATCACACGGTGTTACCCAAAAACACAACAAACATATTGCTGCCAACCGTGAAAATCTACGCAATTAACATTTCATTCCTATAATATAAAATAAACTTCTTGAAAACCGATGTTTTAATTAATTAATAAGGAGTTTTACATAAATTTTCAACAAACAATAAATGTTTTCCTATAACACTCACTTTCAATTATTAGATTTACAACAAATGTATATGTTCTGATTAAAGATGAATATAAAAACAAAAACCTTAAAAAAATATTTTGACCTAATCAAACTTTTACGTATAGTTATTAGTTTGTTCTACAATATTTTGACATTAAAATAAACAAATAAAAGTATAATACACATGTTAGTTTCTTTAAATATATGTATATATTTCATTCATAAAATGTAGGTGAATACAGACGAAACTTTTAACGTCCCAGTTCACGCCTGTAGTGTCAATTTTTTTTTTACTCCTTCGAAATAAAGGCGCCACAGCGACGAGTGCTAGTACCATTTCAGGAAATTGTTAAGTACTGAAATGCACTTCGTCCGGAATTTTTGTATTCACTGAATCCGAAACTTTTCAGAAGCCTGAAAAGAGTTACCGGAAATAGGAAATAAAGGTACCCTCGTGTTTATTAATTTCTGTATAATTGTTAAAGTTATTAATCCATTTATACAGTTCGGGATTTAAAATTTTTCGATAACTATCATTTTATATACTTGATTTTAAAAGAGGACTGGAATTAATGAAGTAACTGGACTTTATGCTTCAAAAACGTCTGGAAGGGCCACTTTTATTATAATATTATTATTTATTATATTTTAAGTGCGCTGTTTTTTAAAATCAATTATCGATGAGCGCCCCAAGAAAAGACTGACCAAATAGTTTCTTAAATTTAACGTCACTATCCTGTTGATATAGTGAACATAGAGGCTATTCAGAACATAGAACAAAGAGGCTGTTTTACGCCAACGTACCCACAATGACGACCTTCGTGGCAGAGTGGTAAGAGCTCTGATTCCCATTCCGAAGGTTCTGGGTTCGATTCCCGGCGATGGCAGTGTGATTGTCACATTGTGTTGGTCTGGCGTAGTATTCACGTGACAATAAAATGGCGATAGATTGGCTACCTGTCACATGTCACGAGAATCAATATATCAGCTTAAAAAAAATGTATACTGTAATTGGGTTCAAGCAACCTGTTGTATACGTAAAAAAAAAAAATGCTGAAAGCAGGATCATAGAAACTTCTGCTTGCATTCACTTTGTAGTTAAAACTTTTTTTCTTAATTTTTTTGCTTATCCCTTTCCCTCACCCCCCCCCCTCTGACTTCCTCACCGTTTGTTTATTGTTATATTAAGTATATGTAAATTTTGTACATTTGTTTAGCTATTATACTATCCTGATGAAGCTTGGGTCCAAGCGAAACTAGTTGTCATCGATTATAATAACCATACCGTGGTAAAATACAAAGTGTTTTTGTATTTTATATCTACGAGTGTAACATTAATATTTTTTCATAATAATCAGATCAATATCTTAAGTAATATGTCAATTAAATTGTGTTTGGCATAAATTTATAATTATTAATTGGTGAAAATTGAAATTGAGACTATTGAAAATAGTACTAATACCAACATGGCATGACCAAATTAATCAAATTTTAAAGGTTGGTCATGTTAGAAGTCGGAGGAATCGATGTGCGTGTATGACTCGTTGTATGAATGTGGAGGAAGCTAGAGAGGTTTGCCAGGATAGAGTAGTGTGGCGGTCCATTCTCTCTGCCTACCCCTGCGGCGAAACGGCGTGATGGTTTGTTGTTGTTGTTGTTGTACTAGTACCAAAATAGTGCCAATAATAGCATTATACTCAAATTTACACGAGTAAGGGAGCCAAATGATTGTAGACCTTCTAATTTAAATTTTAATATGATCACAGTTTTGTTCAAAGAGAACCTTTGATATAGGATAAGACGATAGCCCCACTTTAAAGGGCGAGTTAGCGTCGTCTACACATGTTAACGTTTTTCTTATAATGAGATATTATTTAAAGGTTTTTATATTTCGTAAAGTTGAATTTAAATAATTTGATTCTATATTATATTCTAGATAACTTTATGTATAAACATATACATTTGAGTTTGAGTTTGAACATTTTGAGTTTGAGAATGCCCTTGCAAGACGAAACAACTTTGTAGCAAATATTCATTTATTTGTAAATAAATAAAAAATCTTTATAAAACCGTTAAAACAAACTAATCCAATAAAATGTGAACACATAATGTAAATACTAAACATTATTTTAACTAATTATTGAATAAAATGTAAAGAATTATTATAAAAAGATTTGATTATTGTTTCTTGAAAAATGATTTAATATTCCATATTAAATCATTAATCCGAGTCATAAAAAAGTATGTTTTCTAATAGTTTTATAATATTTTATGCGAATGAATACTTTCGCCTATCTAAAGCAATATCAAAGGTCATATTTGATAATGCCTTTGATAGGCGAAACGTGTCATTAACATTAAATTATGTATAATTAAATTCCTAGAAAGCAAACATGACGTGCATTGCACGATGTATGAATGTTGAGGAACCGAGAGAAATATGTCAGGAAAGAAAAGTGTGGCAGTCCATTCTTCCTGCCTACCCCTTCGGGGAGACGGCGTGCTGGTAAGTTAGTTAGAAAGCAAACGTTTTCATTCGTATTCGTTACAAAGATTTTCCTTTCACTAAGTATGTGTGTACCGTAAAAATGTTTGTATTTATAACGATTTAACTTCCTAGTTTCTTGTTAGATTTACTTTGGCATAACCACTATAAATTCTGTTTGTAATAAAATATTTTATCTCATGTTACAAAGCGTTTAAGTGCTGGTTTATATATTAATATTTCTGGTATGTGCTAATAGCGGGTCCTCGCAACTAAGCCAATTCCGTACTAGGCACAAAACCGAAAGGCTTGCATAAACATTGCCGAAGTTATAAAGTTTGCACGCTGTTTTGCCAGCGAGTATTCAACGAAGTAATTAACGCCCTTAATAATGAGTCCCCGTGTTCCGTTTCACCTACAAACACAGATCCGCAGATCGCGCGCTCAGCTTGACGGGGACGCCATATTGTGCGTGCCCCGTTCCCGCCAAAACCGACCCGCCATCTTAGCTGACAAAGCTGGAAAATGATTGATTGCTCGTCTTATGGCATTAAATCAGCTTTAGCTGAGCATTTGCGACGGAGCTAGGCACATCATTATTCTGTAAATTATATTATCATCCAAGCGGAGAGGGATCTTCATTGTCAGCGACATGTGTCGTGGGTTTATTGTTGTTTTTTGGCGCCGTTCCGCAGACTTAGTGATTCTATCATTATAGCACATATTCGCTGAATAATTTATTATGATTGTCGTTATATTTAATGAATTCGCTAGCAGTAGCTGCGTGGAGGAATTGCGGTGTTTGTTTTCTAGAGTAATACGAATTATGTGATATTAACGTCTTCCATTGTTGAATAGTTCTATGAAATTTATAAAATTAACACTCTATACATAAACAGCACAAACTACGTCGCGTTAAAGTGTTTCAGATCTTAAACTATCATTAAGATAAATAAATATACCGTTTTAACATAAATGTCACTAGAATTACTTATATTATATATCATGTTAACTGGTTTACCAAACATTAATTTATGTAATGTGATGATCAATTGAAATAAATAATTTTTAATTATCCATATTTATTATTAATCGAAGATCTATCTGTCAATAACTTATTAAATATTTTTTAAATACATGATTATTTCAAGTATACATTTTCTGTACTATTTCTCTGTACGATTTCATTTAAAAATATATATATATATATGAAGGCCGATCTGCATTCATATGTTTTTCACTCTGTAACAGTAACCGTTCTCTGGACCATGGCAGGCGAAAAGCCAATTAGAGAACAAGTCGCTGGACGCAAATGGCAGTGGATCGGTCATACTCTGTGACGAAACCCAGCCTGCATCGCTCGGGTGCACTAGACTGGTCCCCTATGGGGGGAAAGAGGAAGCGAGGCAGACCTAGAGCCACCTGGAGAAGAACCCTGCAGGACGAGGTTAAGGCAGCAGGTCTCACTTGGGATGATGTTAGGCATCAGGCATGCGATAGAGTCGGGTGGAGAAGGTTCCTTGAGGCTCTATGCATCACAGAGATATGACAGGACAAAAAGAAGAAGAAGAAGAACAGTAAGATATTTTTTGTATCTAAAAACATTTTTTTTTCTGAAACCGGTTGTGCACAATATTAATATATATGTCGAGAAATGTTAAAACCGCATCAAACAAAGAAAACCTTCTAATTAATATACAATTTAAAAGATAAATAAATTGAATGTGAACATTGGGGGCAACTACGAGTATTATCTCAATTACATAAAAACAATATTGACTAATATATTACAATTAGTTCATTACAATTTTATATTAATTATGAAAGATACAATAATTACTTTAAACTCCATGTTGAGTGCTCTAAAATAGTAGATATTAATTTTTTAAATCATATAACAACGATGCATATAATCTTATTTGATTTTTGACTAGTTTCGGCAGCTAGCTGCCATCTTCAGGTGAAAAGTATCTATAAGATGGCAGCAAGCTTCTGAAACCGGCCGAAAAAAGAAACACCAGGGAAAGGAAAACACATATTTTAAATAATTTTTATTATTTACTATTTTTATTGTTAACCATACAATAAATGAAAGCATAAACACTTAAAGAACCGAGATTTAATTAAAACTTTTTGAAATTTCTTGAAAAAAAAAAAGATGAGATACACATTTATAATATTTATAAAGAGTAGTAGTAGTAGTAGAAAAACTAATTCTGATTTTGAAAATTTGGTTTGGTTCATTTGGTGCTCCCGTGAATTTGGAGAAATTACGTGTATAAGTGAATTGTTTTGGTCAATTTGATTGTTGCCGCACTTTATAATAGTTAATTGTGAGACGTAATACGTTTGTACTGTTTTCATGTCAAAATTATACAAGTTTTTTTCGTTTATATAAAGAATTTTGACAGGTGTAAAAATAAATTTTTCATTTGTTCCAATGACAATTTGAATAATTTCTTCAATATTCTTTTAAAGTTCTTGCTGGTGTTGGTTGGTTTTAAGTGCCTAATTACTGCCAAATAAAAAAAGTGGATACGTCGAACATTAATTAAATCATATAACAGCTAATTTAAAAAACGGTGGATACGTGTAACATAAATTAAATAAACACAAAAGTCCGGATCGTCCATGTCAACATGTGCAACATCGGAAAAACATTATGTGTTATTATAATACATTATGTGCTAAATTTAAAAAAACGGTGGATTCGTGGAACATAAATTAAATAGACAAATGTGCACGTTGTATTAATTATTTTTATTTTGTTATTTTATTTTATATCATTGTATTTTATATTATTTGTTTAAGATTTATTTTGTGGATGTTGGAAGATCAAAGTGTGCGCGGGAGATGCCTATTGGTGGCGATGAGGTTCGCAACCCATCACACCGCGTCTCCCGCGGGGCGAAAAGAGAAGGATGGAGTGCCGCATCGATTAAAGTGTGACAGTCCATTCTTTTAGCCTACCCTTTCGGGGAGACGGCGTGATGGTTAGTTAGTTAGTTAGTTAGAGTAGTGCAGATTTCAATTTAACAATTGTGTAAACTTAAAATTAAACCGAACTCGGGGGGTGATTATTCATCTAAGACTGTCAGAAAAACGTCTTAAAGTTAAGTATATCAGATAAATTCAATATACCGACTTCACAAATCTTTCCAAAGTCGATCTTCCTCCTCCCTTAACACGTAACGCGCTCGACGAGCTTAGGAATTTAGCTTTTTTGGTTTCTCGCTCTATGAAGACGTGCATCACAAGTAAGCGACATTGTCAGACTTTAGTCGGGAGCTTTTCGAACACGCCAGACGCCATTATGTCATCTCCAATAAAAGCTCTTTCTTCTGGGGGTATCTTCCCTCGCTGTATCCATGGGAACTGCTGCTGAGACGTGTTTACCGATGCTCAGAGAAATTATTTGCACCGGAAGTGAATAATAATACTTAAGTCAGAATATTTAACAGTGATTTATTATATATTTTTATCACATTTAAAAATTTGTGCATCAAAGAAGTACCAAATAAGGACCGAAACATACCGAAATAAAAATTATTGTAAAAATACAAGTTGTTCATTTATTTATTCAAATGTGAATCCACAACACAAAGTGAAGGCAAATATAGAAAATAAAAAATTGAATTATCTTCTAGAAAATATGACACGTTTTTATCAAATCAATATTCATTTGAAATTGAAAAAAACTGAAAGGAAGAATACCGAATGATGGATATGTATTTAATGTTGGTTAGTATGCAAGAAATTAAGTTGTTGTTGGAAATCGTGTTTCAGTGAGGATTGTTTGTGATTTAGGGACTCATAAATCTTTCATACATTTTGAGTGAAGTTTCGGGGCTCGGGAGGTAAACAAATGGCTGAAAGAAATTCATTATTCATTACATTTTTAGGCACCACGTACCAGCGGCGGGGTGCAATAATTTTTCCCATCTTTGGTCGTCCAGTACGTCCTCAACATCGATGGAGGGACGACATTAAAAAGACCGCCGGTACGACATATATGCGTTTTGGCCAGGATCTACAAACATGGAAGCAGATTGGGCGGCCTACGTCCTGGCGTGGATGAATATAGGCTGATGATGTTGAAAAACTAAGCCATTTTCTTTGATTTGGATTAATTTATGTGATGAAATAAAAATACTACGTGCTATTGCTGGGAGAAATGAAAACACTACATGTTATTGCTAAGAGAAATGAGAACACAACATGGTATTGCTTGAATGACTGCGTGATATGGGTATGTTTTATCCTTATAATAATGACAAGAAATTATTATTCAAATATATAAGAGATACACAGAAAACATGAAATCTTTATCTAAAAGATGGCAATGATAAAAATCAATAAAATTATGGTTGAAAAATATAAAATATAAAATATTAAAAGAAATATATTTTCAATAATAACAAAGAACCCTTATAAACAAATTCCAATTAACCACATTCATATCTTTACTTTTTCTTGCTACAACTTGCCGACTTTGTTTCGTTTCCAGGTGCATCAGGTGATTTGTTTTCTGTTACACCGTAATTTTCTTGTCCACATTAATTATTAAGTAAGACGAGAGAAAAAAGATATTTCAAGAATCCGATAAAATCTTTTTCGTCAGCTTTCTTGCCACCACTGCTGCCGCATCCCGATCTTCCCAATACATCATACATCTGTTTGCATGTTGACAGATATTTGTTCAAAATTGAATTAAAGAAAATCTACCCTCTCCGCCACTGCTTTTCCCCACTTGTCTAGAGGTATACCTACGCGCCATTTGCATTTTTCTGAATTACAAGTGAAGAGCACTTCGTATTTTTGGTTTATAATAACTTCAGCCGGATTTTTTATCCAATTTAAACATTAAAATATATTCATGTGATATATATTTATTGTATATTTATTGTGTATATATTAATTGACCCAAATCTAAGGCATACATATTTTGCTTTGAGATTTTAATATATTACTTGAAGCTGTTGAACCGTTTTTGATTCATGAATGATTTTTTATGAATGAAACACTGTTTATCAAACAAGTGATGTATGTTTTTGTGATTTTAAACTATCGAGGAGTATTTTTCAAATATTATTTAGTTATCTTCTTCTTTTGGTGCCGTGTCAGGTCCCTTCAACGTTGGCAATCACTGCAGCATAGGCATCTATGTCCTGCGCTACTTGAAACAGGTTCTGGACTCTGGTAATTCCTGTCCAATATTTTATGTTATCCAGCTAAGACAACTGCTTTCTACCAACTCCCCGACGTCCCTCTACGTTACCCATTAATATCTGTCGAAGGAGGTGGTATTTTTCTCCCCTTAGCACATGACCCAAATGTGGGACTTTTCTTACTTTCACACTTGACAACAGCTCTCTATTGGCTCTAGCTTTCTGTAGTACGTCTGTATTACTCTATCGGTTCACGGTAAATGGAGCATTCTGTGGTATATCCACATCTCAAACGCCTCTAACCGGTTCATTCCATTCACTTTCAGAGTCCTAGTTTCACAGCCAAATAGTACAACAGACCATTTTTTATTTTAATAAAAGTGAATTTAATTTCCTTAAATACTTAAAACTACATTGAGTGTTTATATTATTATTATATATTATATTATTTGACTGTTAAAATTGTATTCATTGATAAAGGTTACTTGTAACCGAAACATGTCTGAGTTCAGTAAAAATGAAAGGTGTTGTAATACAAAGTGTAACAATAATTATTTAAATATGAATTCACAACACAAAGTGAAGGCGAATATAGAAGAAATTATTATCTAGAATTTCAGATCGTTGATTTTGCCATTTCATCTCTTTAAATAAGTACGTTTATAAAAAGAATGGCTTTGAATGTTAATAAAAATCATAAAAATTACGTAATTAATGTAATGGAACATGTATAATAAAAGTACCGTCTTTAAAGCAGAGGAATGTTCAAGATTCAATCTAAAATATCCAGAGTGTATCCTGTAATACGTGATTATAGTGAGCGGTTTAATCTTATCTTAAGCGAATCTGGTTATTGGACTATAAAATCACTTGCGGAGAGCTGGAGATAACATCTTCAAAGTCTCCTTAACCACCGTCACATTATCAGGCGACTGCACGGCATCTGCCGGCATCCTTTCTTAATTATATCCTCAAAAACTTGAGACCTCTCCCCTATCAAGGGGCGATTAGTGATGCCGGAGACTAACGGTGTGGGCTTTAATCCTGAACTGCCCGAAAGTTTTACAATTAAGCCGAAAGGTTAAAAGGGATGTCAGGACTCGGGGGATCGTGACACGCCGCAGTGTTGGCTCTGGCGGTTTTAATTTGGATCTCCACACTCGAGATCAATCTACTGTGGAAATTTGTGAAAACTCCATGATTAGCGGCCAACAGTGCTCCTCCTGGATGTTTATCCTTTGGGCTGGCTTTGACAAGACGTGTAAGATTAATGGCCTGTACAAGTGAAGACCCATCGAGGGAATCGTGACTATCGATCCGCAACTGAATTAAAGTAAGACACTTCCAACTAGAGAGACCACACATCCTCTTTTATCTTTACATGTACCAGGAAACAATATTAATTTTCAATTGTTAATAACCTGAATGCGTTTTTTCTGTGGAATCCCTTAATGACGAATTAAATTATGTTTTATTTTTTTTATATAAAGCACTTATTTTTGTGTTAGACGTTTTAAACTCATAGATATAAAATAATAAATCACTTTGTGATTAATAAATCACTTTGTTACTATAACTGATGCCAACTAGTTTCGCTTGGACCCAAGCTTAAATGCCCTGATGAGACTTGGGTCCAAGCGAAACTTGGTTTAGCATCAATTATATACCGTGGCTAAATACACAGTTGTTTATTTATTATTTTATCTCTATAAATGATGCTTACTAACAAACTAACCTAACCTAACTTAACCAAACCTAATCTAACCATCACGCCGTTTCACCGAAGAGGTAGACAGAAAGAATGGACTGCCACACTTTAACCGATGCGGCACTCAATCCTTTTCTTTTCTAACATTTACTTTCACAAAATAAATCTAAAACAAGTTATATAAAATGATACTATGAATTAAAACAGCGTTTATTCCCCTTTATCTTTATTCTTCTCGAAATGTTTCATGAACAAAATATATATTTTTTGACGATGAAGGTGAAAAAACTTCGAAACATATCGAGAAAACTAACCTTGAAAAAAAACCCAGTGTTTTATTCATAAAAAATTCTTTTTTTTTTCACTTACAAAAGTTTTTTACAGTTACAGCTAATACACGATGCTAAGAATATAAAATAAATACGATTAATAAATTATTATTTAGTTCATAATATTTAATTTTAAAAAGTTGTGTAATTTGTTATTTTAACACTATGCTTGCTTTTTTTTTTAATAAAACGGCTTTGCTCCCACCGAACCTTCGTCATGGTCAGTTTCTATCGGTGTCCCGATGATGTAGGTAATCGTATATCTACGAAACACGATGAGAAAAAAAACCTTAAAAGGGAAAAATAGTATTTTTTTAATTCATGAAAAATTCACAATCATATATATGTATTGTAATGGCAAAGAAAAAGTTAATTTTATCTATTATTCAAAAATATAAAAACGGATAGACACCCTAGTTACAAGGACTGGCGATTCGGAAGAGACAGAGGAATGAAATTAGAGCGAATGAGAAACAGAACTTTGATTGATACTTAATTAAGGAAAGTAGGATCTGTTCAGATGGTTAGACATATTAGATTGCTATTTCTCTGCTGAAGTAAGATAGTAAGAGCCGGTTTATTTCTTTTGGAACAAGATGTATCGATAGGCAAGTAATTTTTTTTAAATTCAAAATAATGCTTTTTGTATTCATTATTACGTACGTTTTGTGAAAGTTTGATTAGACTTTAAGAGACTTGTTCCTCTTTCTTAACACATTCTGTGCGGGAAACGTAAGAATACTTAAATTTTTATCATATAATATGTTAAATTCCCACAATACCTCAAGACTAAAGTCTTCAACCAGTGCGTCTTGCTAGTCATAACAAACGGAGCCGAGACGTGGACATTGACAAAAGGTCTAGTCTATAGATTCAAGGTCAGCCAGCGTGCCATGTAAAGAGCTACGCTTGGAATAACCTTGAGGGATAGATTTAGAAACGAATTTATTCGACAACAAACCAAGGTGACTGAGGTGGCTCGGAGGATGGGCAGGCTGAAGTGGCAATGGGCTGGCCATATCCAATACATATGGAGAACCGATGACCGATGGGGGAGACGGGTTCTGGAGTGGAAACCGCGTAAATGCAGTGGCGGTACTCCCATAGAAGCCCAGAAGCCCGGCTTGCGTAAGAAAAATTGAATCAAAACCTCTTCTGGCTTACAGAGGTTAAGCTCTTGTGGTGGTATTCCTTTTACGTCTGATGGGAACATTGTTAAAAGGTGATTTGGTGGGTTGTTGGTTTATGCGGGGGCATGGTTACTTAGATTTGGGGGTTTTGATTCAACATTTCTTACGCAATCCGGGCTTCTGGGCTTCTATGGGAGTACCGCCACTGCGTATAGGATTCCGCAGAGTTGAACGTCTCTCTGCCCGTTGGACCGACGCCGACGATCTGAAGAGGATTGCTAGACATGGATGGACGGGAGCGGCAATGGATAGGGGGCGGTGGCGTGCTTTGGGAGAGGCCTAAGTTCAGCAGTGGATAACATATGGCTGATGATAATGATGAGGTTAAACAAGCCCATTTATTTAAAACAGAATTAAGAATAAGTATATTGGACTTAATTTACAGTAAATTCTCTAGTACAAAAGCACCCGCAGACAATGCGTTAATTTCCTTATTACTGAAGGTCTTGATCTATGGAACTGCCTGTAGCTTACAAATCGCCTTCAATCCTCTCTGTTCTTCACAGTTCGCACCACCGAGGAGAGGTTTCCCCCGGTCATCTCCTTAATCTGATCACACCTGAGATCTGCCTCTACTTCTTTTGCCTGGAACACCTCCGGTGACAATACTTATTTCCAGGTTAATAAACTCTTTCCTGGCGATGTGACCAAAGAAACTCAATACTCACCGACTGAATTGAATTAAAATTGAGATCATTACTGTTAAAATTTGAAACACTGTTATACATCACAATTTCTTTTTATGTACTGAGTATCGTGACAGCTGTTACGCCTACCGATGTTGGCATCGTCAGGTGTTACAATAAACATCGGTTGGCGAAAAAGCTGTCTCGATACTCAGTTAATAAAAAGAGATTGATATACAAGAGTGTTTTAAATTTTAATAGTAATAATGTTGAAGTACTCGTATCATAGTGTTTTGGCCAATACAATGGACTATTTAAAATCGAGATATACATATTTTATCCTGTATTTACATACGTAAAGAAATATTTGTATATACTTAGGAAATTGAAAATAACTTTGTTTAATCCACAAAATATTAAATGACACGACATGTTTCGAAGGATACACCCATCTACAGGTGTAAAAATATAATAAAAACTAAGCAAAGAAAGATTAATATAAAAAATGCATTTATAATAACATTCAATACACGTACATTTGAAAACACATAATTTATATAGAAATTACTAAATGATTAATTTGAATTTGATTGGGAATGTGAACTTGGAAGATTTAAAATATTGTATTGACATTTTTTATGCGTTTTTTATATTAGTCTTTCATTGTTTAGTTTTTATTATATTTTTACACCTGAAAAGATGGAGGTATCCTTCGAAACATGTCGTGTTTTTTAATACATATATATATTTTTAAATATTTTGTGGATTAAACAAAGTTATTGTCAATTTCCTAAATACGAGTATATCACTATGGAATTCCACAGTGTCAATGCCTTAGCGTTCAATAAATATTTATATAATATTGCAATAGCATTATTCTTATGTAAACAAAGTATAAAACTGTAATATTTTACCGAAACTGTAAGTATACAAGAAAACAGAACACGATCTTAGAAAATAAGGTATAAATATAAAGATCACCTTGAACGTAATATCGACAATAAATTTTATAAATGAACACTTCTCCCGAATAACTGTCTAGATACCCTATACATTGCGCCTAATAAGAAAATATTATTCATTTGCAAGAGAAAGCGTAAAGAAAATAACGTTTCTAGGAGTTTAGGAAAACGGTTAAAAATATCACTGCTTTTCTTTGTAAGAAATCTTTAAAAAAATAAGTTGATAGGAAATGTAAACTATGATATAATAAATCGCAATAATATGAATAAGCAATATTAATTGAATAAATACGTAAAACTCCATATTAAATAAAACAAATACAAAAGAAAACGTCTATTTTCTAGAAGTTTCAATATAATTTATGGGAGTGACATGTTTCGCCTGTCTAAGGCAATTTCGAATTATTCAAATATGAGACTACCAGGAAGGTCACCGAAGAGATTGAGGGATGATTAGACGTCATCTTCCCAGGACAGCTCGTCATCACAAACAGGCCACACGACCTAAACTAAGAAAAATAAAACTTATCAGCGTGTTTAGTCATATACTATAATATAATATATCTTCTTCTTTTTCTTTTTTCTTGTTGTAGACCTATGTGGTCTATTTTCCAGAGTGTTGCTCCTTCTGTAAGGTAAATTCACAGCTGTATTTTAATATTTTAGGAGGTCTTCCACGTGGCATGATTCTTCCTCTCCGGTCTCAATCTAATGATTGGTCTGCAGCAAGGCGACGCATCTCCTCTTCCACTCCGCTCGGTCCTCGGCAACCCTCTTCAATTCCGCATGAGAGGTGCAGCCCATATCTCTGCAAATCTGGTCTAGGTACTACTGGCGAGGTCGTCCTCTGCCAATCGATCCCTCAACTATTCCCTCCAACACATCATGCAGGAAACGTTCGTGTTGCAACACATGACCAATCCACGATTATGAAGTGTTATATAAGGGAGTCTGGTGGTGTCCATTCTTTGGACATGACCATATTAGTCCTTTCTTTGCTGTCTACTCCATCTTATAATATCCTCAGAAGTCCCCAAAAGTCGTTTGGTCCAGACTTTTTCTGCCTTTGCTTCAACGCCATATGTTATTATTGGTCATACGCAAGTTTTACAGCTACAATTTATAATTCAAAATGGACTTTTACCATTAAACATAATTATAAATATTTGCATTTTATTACATGAATATTTTACGAAAATCTTTAGTATGCAGCGCACTCCTAAAATTTTAATATTAAACTGTTTAGTTTGTCCAAAAGTTTGGGCTGGCTCAGATAACAAAGAACATTTGAGCACTTTTGGCTTAAGCCTCGATACTCCAAGAGATGATTTGGCGGGTGTCCGCTCGTTACACAATACGAGTACGGAGCCGAGGAACAAGCCCGCCTTTGTTACTGATATCTCAAATTGAGATAGTCGCCCGTTCGGAAAATCTGAAAACGTGACATACTCCCCAGCCAACGCCTCGTGATATTTTCTAATCATATGGATAACTTTATTTTAATATACATTTAAAAACAATGTTAATTTAAAATCATTGAAATATTAGAATTAAAAAAAAATCCAACAAAATTGTTTCTTTATTTGTTTTTTAAATGATTATAAACAATCATTTAAAAAACAATTAAAGAAAATTAAAAAATAAATAAACTTGACAACACAATTAAAGTATATACAAGTATTTAGTTAAATTGACGAAATAGAATTAAAAAAAAATATTACATATATTTTTCAGATTTATTAATTTTTTTTTCTATCTTAACAATGACCATCTACAATAAAATTTCAAAAATAACATTGATATAAAAAAAAATTAACTTCAAATCAAATCAAATCAAACCAAATCAAATCAGTTTATTTCATCAACAGACATTACAAAATTTATTTTTAAGGCATCTATTGAGAACAGGTAAAATAATATATTATGTATAGTATACTACCAGAAACGCATTAGAGATGGTGATTAGGAAGACAGGATACTCTCCAGAATTAAGAGTATTTGCCCTCTGAACGTACTTTCACTAACACGAAAGAGACCGCGTTCAGCAGACTAATTGGTCTTCCCACCGGTGTCACCAGAGGCAGATTGGTTCTGGCGGCCGGTAGGTAAAACAATCTGTGCTGTCGCTGTCGGAGATATCTATCGGGGACAAAAAGCCGCCATTGATTAACCACCAATTGATTTGTTTCTTTTGTCCCGTTATTTTAACTAACTAACTAACTAACCATCACGCCGTTTCCCCGGAGGGGTAGGCAGAGAGGATGGATCGCCGCATTGTTCTATCTTAGCATAATTCTCGCGAATCTTCTACATTCACACATCGTGACATGCACGCTCATCGATTGCTTTTACTTCGAACATGGCCCCCTTTCAGTAATTGATTAATTTGATCCTGCCATGTCTTTCTTGGCCATCCTCGATTTGTTTTCCATTCACACTACTTGTATAAATCTTTTAACCATTCTTCCCTCATCCATTCGTTCCATATGTCCAAACCATCTTAGTGACCCTTTCTTAATTTTATTTATCACACATTCATCTGCCTTACATTTCTTCCTTAACTCAAAACACATAATACAATTCCAAGACTTAATTACTTCCCCCTCTTACGCATTCTGACAAGGCGAGAACTGCCACTTAATATACCATAATACTCGTATAATTAGACTACATTTAAATTGATATATTTATCAATTTTACACCGTTTGATTAAAAATATCTTTAAATAAGTTTACTTGAGTCCAGGGTAACCTACATGAAAAAACCGAAATTTACAAATTTAAAGTTAAAACTCAAAGAGCTAAATAAAAATTAAAAGAAGAAGAATCTGCTGCAATCAGTTTCGAACCACACTGGTGCGACTAAAGTCAGGACCGACGATCTCAGTTCAAAGGACGGCCGCTGCCAACTAAAGGCCTTAAAAAAAACTTTCGCGTGGAATCCAGCCAACTTATTGCAGCAACACATGCGCTGGAGCGGTACAATTAGAAACCCGTTCATCTGTGCTGCCTTTTAGAGCTTAAAGGCCCCTTTGGGTCCGATATCGCTCATGCTGGGAGGACTTTTATTTTTGGCCGCTGTCAACCGGGTAATGAATTTCTCGATGGATTATTTATTTTTATGCAGGCAGTTCGTGAAACCATTTTCCTAAATTCAGATATTTCATATTTATTATTTGTTGAACAATGATTCAAAATTTCATTTTCATTCGCATCGCTATATCTTGTGGATTATTGTTTATCGAATTATTACGCTAAGAAAGGACGTCTGCAGCCCGACACATATTTATTGAAGTGCAAAAAGGTATTGTAAAAATACAATGTTTTAAAAAAAAATTAAAATAAGATCGTGGTTTACAAATAAAAAACAATATTTTTAAATATTAAATCTTCTTAAATCGTATTTTTGTCCCCGAAAGATATCTCCGACAGCGACAGCACATAATGTTTTACCTACCGGCCGCCAGAATCAATCTGCCTCTGGTGACACCGGTGGGAAGAGCAATTAGTCTGCTGATTGCGGTCTCCTCGGAGATCGTCGTCTTTCATATTAGTGAAAGTACGTTCAGGGGACAAATACTCTTGACTCTAGAAAGTATCATGTCTTTCTAATGTCGAACCATCACTAATGCGTTCCTGGTATTATATTGTATGTATATAATATTTGACCTGTACTCAATAGATGCCTTAAACTTTCATGCTGTTTGTAATGTATTTTAAGTTAATAAACTGATTTGATTTGTTTTGATTTGATATATCACACAAACTGAATATTTTAAATAGAGCGTGTTTAACCACAATAAATTATTAACCGTCAAAGTACGAGTATTAACGTATTTACTTGGTTTATATCGTTCTCTCGATGATGTTTTGAAGAGGTCATGTTCTAAAAGTGTTTAAAATTTCCGATGAATTTGATGATCTATTCAATTTATCTTTTTGTTTATAAATGGATAAAGATAGTGTAAAAAATTAATTGAAAAATTTGTAAAACTACAATATAACTATAGGGGGCGTCGGATATTTCGTTCTTGTAGAGAGGGCAGTGGTCCAGAGATCGTTGGGAACAGGTGGGTTAATGTAATAAGGCGATCAAGTAAGCATAAAATAAAATTTTGCAATAGATATGAAAACATTGCATTACATTTCAATATAATGCAAATAAAATCTTCCGGTAAATAAAAAGTTTATAATGAAGCAGTCACCTGAAAACAGTTTTTAATTCAACAACGTTACTTTCATGCTATTTAGCAGTTGCCTTGAATTATTTAGAAAGTATGGACGCTTGTAAGCCGAAACACGCGGCGGCATGAGAAAATTGTGTCAGCCAGGTAATGTATTTGTAAGCCTACCCCTCCAGGAAACGACCTTACCGTATTTGCATAATATGTTTGAACACTTTGAATTAAAACCTTCCGAGCAGAATGATTCCAAGTTAGTTGTAGAATAGTGTACCAAGCAAACTAGCTTCTATTCTAAGGTCAATATTAATATTTTAATTAAAATTTTAATGGATCAAATTTTGAGATATGAACAAGGTGAGTGCGTATAAAAATGTAAATTTGTTATCATCAGGCAGAGTGGAGTAAGATATTTGATATTAGAGCTAAAATATACTAATGGTGTTCTTGTACCGAGCCTTATGTATGGAAGTGAAGCATGAAACTGAAAAAAAGAAAAAGGAAAGTGAATTAAATACAGTAAAATGAAATCTTTTAGATGAAAAAAAAACTAACTAACCATCACGCCGTTATCCGAAGGGGTAAGCATAAAGAATGGACTGCCACATTTATCTTTCCTGACATATTTCTCTCGCTTTCTACATCGTGTCATGCACGCGCGTCGATTTCTCTAACTCCTCACATGCCCGACATTCAATATTTGATTAATTTGATCGTAACACGTTTTCCTCGGTCTTCCTCTATTTCTGGTTCCATTTACATCGTTAACATATATTTTTTTACCATTCTTTCTTCATTCATTCTTTCCATATGTCCAAACCATCTTAATTATCCTTTAATTCACTTCTTATATTTTCATTCGACACTCTATTATACACAGAGTATCTATACAAGAGTCCGACGTGCGTGCATAGCGCGACCTATGAATTTTGAGAAAGTGAGAGAAGTATGTGAGGTAAAAACAGTGTGGTGGTCTATTCTTCCTGCCTACCCCTTCGGAGAGACGGCGTCGTGTTTTTTTTAGTTAGTTTATATAATATACTACTACTTGGACATGGATCTTCTGGCTTAAAGAGGTTCAGCTCTTGTGGCTATTGTTCTTACGTCTGATGGAAACATTGTTGGATGGCTATATGGTGAACTGTTGGTTAATGCGGGATATGATTTGTGTGACCCGGACTGTTCCTCTGAAGGAGGATTGATTTTGGGCGCTTGCAGCTGGAGGAGTTTGGGCCGTAATTTGATAGGTCTTTTATTGTGGGGTTTAGGGTATGAAGGGAGTCCTTTGTAAAAACGTTAGGCAAGTTTCAGAATGAATTAATCTATCATCGGGATATCAGATTCTAGGTTCAGTTGTGTGATCCTGGTTAACTATTGAATTTATTACACTTTTATTAAATAAATAAATTGTTATATTATTAACAGTGTTCCAAATTAAACAGCTCACAGCGTAGATCTCAGAACGAAGCGAGACACCTACCTGTAAGTTATTTATTTATTTATTATTTATTTATATTATTGACAAAACGATTACACATCGTGTACATACATTTTCAATTCCAATTATTCATTTATATTTTTTTACATCATTTACTTCTGGCTAAAATTAACATTAGCGTGAATGGTGAAAACTTGGAGCAAGTAGTTGAGTTTTTGTATTTAGGTAGTATGTTTACAAGAGATGGGAGAGTGGAGAGGGATATTGAAAGAAGGGTTGGGGCAGGCAACAAAGTGAATGGTGCACTTAAAGTTGTCATCGCAAACAAAAACCTATCCAAAAAAGCTAGAATGGCAGTGCACAATGGTGTTCTTCTACCGACCTTATGTATGGAAGCGAAGCATGGAACTGGCAAAGGAAGGATGAAAGTAGAATAAATGCAGTAGAAATGAGATCTCTTAGACGAATGTGTGGATACTCTGTGTATGATAGAGTGTCGAATGAAAATATAAGAAGTGAATGCGGTGCGAATGATGGTGTCATGAACAAAATAATGAAAGGATCATTAAGATGGTTTGGACATATGGAAAGAATGAATGAAGAAAGAATGGTAAAAAAATTATATGTTAATGATGTAAATGGTACCAGAAATAGAGGAAGACCATGGAAAACGTGGCACGATCAAATAAATCAAATATTGAATGTCGGCCATGTGAGGAGTCAGAGAAATCATGCATGACACGATGTATGAATGTTGAGGAAGCGAGAGAAATATGTCAGGAAAGAAAGGTGTGGCAGTCCATTCTTTCTGCCTACCCCTTCGGGGAGACGGCGTGATGGTTAGTTAGTTAGTTACTTCTGGCTTGTGACAACTTTTCTAAAATAGTGATGAATGTCACGAGCATTATAACGGATTTCTCTTAATTTATTATACAACTATTGTATTTGATAACGTAAGTACTTGCTCATCTAGCACTGCTACAGTGTCAAACATTAAGATCCGTTGGGTTCCATTCCAACCTGAGAGCCACGAGTCAATTCCAACGCGAATCCCGTTATGGTAATGATTTCTCATATAAATATATTCATATATAGACATTTTGACGGGAACCCGAGAACGATTTCGGTTCATACTTCTATTTCCGCCAAAGGTTTCTGAGGAGATTGGTACCGCGTGAGGATTTTTCAAGATGGAAATGTGTTTCCTGTGCATTCTTGTGACCCGGTTTTGATATTCAATCTCAAGGCAACCTACTGAAAGGCGATTTTATAGTTTTAAGGTAGGTATTTCTATTTAACGTTTAAGCACTAACAGATGCATCATTTGGAAACACTTGCAGTTATCATAAAATATGTGTCCATTGTTTTGGCCAAAACACTATGATACCTTATAATTTTAAAACTGTTAAATTAATAAATAATTGTAATCTACTTCCTGTTATTGTTTATCGTTTTTAATTTATTATGTTTAATCGTTTTTAACTCTATACTATGTGTAATTGTTCCTTCTCATTTTGTACTACTGTTTTATTATTATTATTATTTATTATTATATTTTCTACCATTAATATTTTCTTCTATAAATAAAAACTAACCGTTCTTTTAATTAAAACATTTAGGTACCTAACTCAATATCAGCAAGAACTTCAAAATTATATCTAAGAAATTATTCAAATTGACATAGGTAGAAATACACATAAAGATTCGAAAAATCACGAAAATTTTACAGTCGATATATTAATGTTACATCTGATGATGTGAACATTGGTTGATGAAACAGCTGTCGCGTAAAATAAAACGCTATTGTGATACAAAAAACAAAGTTATTTAATTTAACAGTTTTAAAATATTTGTAATCAATTTTGAAAAACAAGTCATTTTATATTTGATTAAAAAAAAACAATAAATTATTGCTTTTGTTTTTCGTACACATTTTTTAAACCCAGTTTCAAGTGTCAGTATTAAAAACAAAATTATTAAAAACAAAAAGTATACTTATGAAGTATGACCACTTAACATTATGAATAAATTGAAAAAATAGTATACTATATATCAATTCAATATTTTAAAATTCATTTTGATTAATTTCATTAAAATGTATTCTTATAATTGACATGTTTATTAGTTAAACACTTAGTGGAGATCATAATTATATGGCATAAAAAGTGGCAAGGAATCGAACAACAATTTTTTTCAATTCTCCTTCATCTTCTTCATTTTTTAATAGATCTGACGATCTGTGACACAGAAGTCATGTCTCGTCGGATGATGAGATCCAGCTATCCCTCCATCTCTAAGGCGGTCTTCCAGGTGGGCAGTGTCCGGAGGGGATTTCATAAGCGGCTGTATATGCAAGTCTGTCACCATCCATTCGGGCTACATAGTCCCTCTAGTATCTTCTTCTGAATCTACTCCACTGAACGATATCCCCTATTTCGCAAGTTTTTCTTATGTCAACGTTTTTTTAAATGATGTATAATAATTATTCTTCTTCGTAAACTGGTTGGAGACCGCTAGGGCCTGTTTGTGCAGAGATTGCTGTCTCTTGGGATGTGGATTCCCAGCTATCTTTCCTTCTCTTAGGGCGTCTTTCAGTCATTCTTCTTCCCTCTGGTTTTCCATGTAGGGCAAGGTGTGGTAATTTTTGGGTGCCCGTTCTTTCTACATGGTCCCTCCAATATCCTTTTCTCTGTCTCTCCCATCTGACAACATCCTGGATATCACATATCTTTGTGACGGCCGTGTTCCTCATTTTCGAAACCAGCCTGCTATTTTCTCTTCTTGAAGTTGTGAAAGTCCAGGTGACAAAAGCTTTGGTTGTATCAGGATGATTTAATAAACTAAGATGGAAAAACAAAGACATGCAATTGAAGAGTTATGTCCGAATTTACAAAACCTGTCTCAGACCGATAATTTTATATGGGATTGAAAGCAGAGCTGAACCACAGTTCGCAGTAAATCACTTCTCAAAAATTATAGTCCATCAATTATTATGCTTATATTTACTAATAACGAAACAATAAATGTACATAAAAGAGTAAAGAAAGTGTGCATTAGTGACAAAATTGTGTATGAGTTTATAAAATTCAGAAGAAATATTAGAATTATCAAATAAAACAATTTCGAAATATCGGAAATACCATAGTTATCATAGTGTCTGAGAAATAATTCTAGAGAAATATGTATTTTGTAAGAATTTACTGTATCTCAATAGAGACGAAGATGTAAATTATTTGGAAACATAATATAGTGATCGAGGCGTTTACAGGACTTATATGACCCGTCATTGGTTGCGTTAAGCGATCGCTTTATGTAATACAACATTCCTTATTCCGCCCTTCTAACGAACACGACGTCTGACAATTATTATTTTTTTGAAAGTTGTACATATGCTACCATAATGAGAAACATTTCACATATTTTAGTTCAATCTACACTAGTGCCATCTATTGAGACTAAATGTAAGCAATAAGCAAAAAACCTTTATTAATGTAATGTGAAAGGTTATCAATCAAATCAAATCAAATCAGTTTATTAACTCAATAGACATTACAAACAGGAAAATGTTTAAGGCATCTATTAAGTACAGGTAAAATATCATAAAAATATTACAACAAAGTACCAGGAACCCATTAGAGATGGTTCGACATTAGGAAGACAAGATACTTTCCAAAGTCAATAGTATTTGCCCCCTGAACGTACTTTCACTAACATGAAAGACGTCGATCTCCGAGGAGACCGCGTTCAGCAGACTAATTGCTCTTCCCACCGGTGTCACCAGAGGCAGATTGGTTCTGGCGGCCGGTAGGTAAAACAATCTGTGCTGTCGCTTTCGGAGATATCTATCGGGGACAAAAAGACCAACATCCTCCAGTACGGCCGAGTTCTCGAAGTATCCCCTAATTAATCTGAAGAAATGGGTTATTAGATGTCCATCTCTTCGAAGCTGTAAAGAATTGGTTCCGAGCATTCCCAGAAGAAATGCCGTGGGATAGAGCCACGGCCCAACCCAATCATCACACATTACTAGACAACGCCTGAAGAAAACTTTCCAATTTTTATATGCTTTTAACTTTGACCAGTTTTTATACAATATTTTGTTTTTTTGAATGTATACAAGTACTTGTAGACAAATACTGAATTTTACCCATTACGGGTTAATCATAAAGAATTAATTGTGTCTCAATAGAGACGAAGTTCTTTGTGTTACATATTATAAAGATACAATCAATTCTTAATGATTAACCCGTAATGAGTAAAATGCAATTTTTGTCTACAAGTATTTGTAAACATTCAAAAAAACAAAATATGTATTTTGTGTTCATTTTTTATAGTCTCACAATAATAAAAAATACATTTTTTTAGACGTGAACTGAACTCTTTGCATAAGTTCAAGTAATTCCTTATCTCGAAAACAGCAAACAATTTTCTTTAGTTAATGAAGTTTGCTTATTATTTTCGAGACCTGCTCTAACCAGCAGGAGCATAATTGAGAAGCAACCATATTTGTGTTATCAAATGAAACCGAAAGATTAATTAAACTGAAAAAAACATATTTCAAAGAATTTATAATTGAAACGTCCATCCATGTACAAAATACTTCAGCTCCATTATAATACACATTAAAAAAATGGAATTTTACTCTTTAAATTTTTGAAATATGTCCACAACAATAATATTTTTTTAAAATATATTTTTAAGTCTGTATTTTTTCATTTCACATTAATGTTGTTATGTATTTTTTTTACCATACATGATAATATAGTTGAATTTTATAAAAATGTTCGTTATTTCCACCAACGAACATGTTTTTGTCGACACATAACGAAGGTAGTATACCTTCACCGTCGAAAGTACTAAATAAAAAAAGTATATTAACCTTCAAAACTGCCACCCCGAAGGTTCCGGGTTTGATTCCAGGGCAGTGTGATTGTCACACTGTCTTTGGTCTGGTGGTGGTCTGGACTATGAGAGCTGTCACCTTTACATCAATTTGGGTCATGCTGTCATGATGTAAAGAGTGATTCAACAAAAAATATATATGCAATAAGAATTATATTTACCATTGGAAATACAGTATTTTATAATCATACACAAATCATAAAATTGTTTTCATCTGGAAGTGTAAATACTTTTGATTGATATGCTCAATAAGTATGTAATAAGTATATTGTGAACACTTATTTTAATGACATTTAATACTGTATTGTATTATATGACATTTAATAATGCTTTAGAAATACAAAATTCAGTATCTAACTCTCATTTGAACGTATATTTGCAACACAATGAAAAACAAAAATAAACATCAAAGAGTAGGTAGGTTTTCTGAATATTTTTTCGTTTTTAAGAGTGATTTTTTATATTTTTATGAAAGCATAAAACTAAATAATAAACCATAACGCAATCTTTCTGAAAGAGTAGAGAGAAATAGTGATCCGCCACGCTGTTATTTCCTCACTGATCATACTTATCTCGCTTCATTAACATTCATACATCGTGTTATGCACGCACATTGATTTCTAAAATTCCTAATGTAGCCGACATTTAATTAATTTGATCGTGCCTCTTTTTCTCGGGAAAATGTAAAATGTCCAGGTTAAATGTTTAATGAGGTAAGGCAAAACATTCAAAACGAGCAATTTAATTATTTTATATAATAAAATAATTTAATTGTTATAATAATTAAATTAAATGACGTTTAACTATTTCCAATTTTGTCTTTATTTCACCAGCAACCGGATTCGCCAGGCTCGCAGGCATCGACATACTGGTCTTTTGATGCCAGCGAGCCTGGCAAAACTGGCCGCTGTCGAAATAAACACAAAAGTATAAGCAGTAAAAACATAATTTTATTTGATTATTTTTTTAAATGAACTTCCATCAAAAGGTTTCGGTAAAATATTACATATCTGTTAATTTTTAGTATTGTATAAAATATGTCAATATAAATTAAATTACTAACTAACTAACTAACTAACCATCACGCCGTCTCCACGAAGGGGTAGGCAGAAAGAATGGACTGCCACACTTTTCTTTCCTGGCATATTTCTCTCGCTTCCTCAACATTCATACATCGTGTCATGCCATTCAATATTTGATTTATTTGATCGTGCCACGTTTTCCTCGGTCTTCCTCTATTTATGGTTCCATTTACATCGTTAACACATTTTTTTTTTACCATTCTTTCTTCACTCATTCTTTCCATATGTCCAAACCATCTTAATGACCCTTTCATTATTTTGTTCTACTAAATTAAAATACTATTTTTGCAGAATATGACACCGTTTAACTATGTATACGTATTTTTCGTGATTTTACTCCGTGCTTTCAAAGATACGTAATTCTTGTATAATATAACGTATCTAAACATTTCGCTGCGTTTATGAAACGTAGTATGTACATTTGTACATGTATGCCTTGTAATCATTTTTGCTTCAAAACCCCAATTGCCTGAGCGGCGAATTTCAATTTTCGAATTTGCATACCGAAACGTTCATCTAAATGTACACAAAAGGCATACTTCAGTATAACATAGGTACACCCACGTAAACCATTTTATGATATTTATACATGTCTACACGTTGTTCCGAAAATGATAATTGATTGAATAAATTATCCCAAAGTATTTATATTAATAATAATTCTTTAGCTCTTATTGTAAACCGCACGTCGATTCCTCCGACTTCTAACATGACCAACCTTTAAAATTTGATTAATTTGGTCATGCCTTGTTTTCCTCGGTCTGCTTCGACTTCGTATCCCATTTACATCATTAACGTATACTTTCTTAACCATTATTTCTCCATCCATGCGTTCCATATGTCCAAACCAACGCAGCGATCTTTTCATAATTTTATTCATAATACCTTCTTCCGCTCTACATTCCTTTCATATAGCAGCATTTAATCATAACACTGTTTATTCCACTTTTAATTTTATTTATTTCGACATGTTTCATCATCGAGAGAACGATATGAACTTGTTTATTTTTTATTATTTAGATTGTTTTATTTATATTGTTTTTTGATGTATTAATTGTATTTAACTTGTACTTGTATTTTTGATTAACTTGTATTTCTTTTGTAGATATGTTTTGTTTTGAAGATAAGATGAGTGATCTGTCTGTAAACTGTCTGCTTTACGCGGACGATGCCGTTCTCGTTGCGGATAGTGCGGACGAATTACAAGTCTTGGTGTCGAGAATGAATGAGGTATGCAAGTCAAATGATTTAATGATGAATGTCGGAAAGTCAAAGGTGATGGTTTTCGAAAGGGAAGAGCAAATGACAGTTTGTAATATAAGTGTGAACGAAGAGAACTTGGAACAGGTGAGGGAATTTGTGTATTTAGGTAGCATGTTCACAGCAGATGGCCGAACGGATAGTGACGTCGAAAGAAGGGTTGGTGCGGGTAACAAAGTGAATGGAGCTTTAAAAATAGTTATTGGAAACAAGAATTTATCAATGAAAGCGAAAACGGCCGTTCACAATGGAGTTCTGGTCCCAACCTTAATGTATGGAAGCGAAGCATGGAACTGGCAAAAGAAGGATGAGAGTAGAATAAATGCGGTAGAGATGAGGTCCCTAAGACGTATGTGTGGTAGAACGATATACGACAGAATCTCAAATGCTGATATAAGAAAGGAATGTAGAGCGGAAGAAGGTATATGAACAAAATTATGAAAGGATCGCTGCGTTGGTTCGGACATATGGAACGCATGGATGGAGAAAGAATGGTTAAGAAAGTATACGTTAATGATGTAAATGGGGTACGAAGTCGAGGCAGACCGAGGAAAACATGGCATGACCAAATTAATCAAATTTTAAAGGTTGGTCATGTTAGAAGTCGGAGGAATCGACGTGCGTGTATGACTCGTTGTATGAATGTGGAGGAAGCTAGAGAGGTTTGCCAGGACCTACCCCTGCGGGGAAACGGCGTGATGGTTTGTTTGTTTGTTTGTTTGTTTTGAAACGGAATGTTAAAATTACGTATTTATAATGGTGCAGTAGGTCAAAAAGTTTGAGAAACTATTAACTAGTTAATGAAAACATGTAGTTGTTAGAGTAAATGTTATAATAAAATTTGTGCTTGGTTTGATCAAAGGATAGAAGCAGATCTCAAATCATATTATGTACACCATAAACGTAGTTCGTATAATTATTTGTTCATTGGCGAGGTTACATCCCACACCAGAGAGAAGAAATAGCTTGTAATGTTTATAAATATCTTAGGCTGATAAATTTTTGGTATTTTTTTTGAAAATTTAATACATAAATCATGATTATTGTATTATTTCACTATTTTTTCATTATGAACTAATTACTGATTTTGTAAAGAATTTTGTATTTCTTTTAGTGTTGTTCTTAGGAATTATCATTTAACAAAGTCTATTTATATATTTTACTGGTCCTAGACGCACGCTCGATTTTTTTTTTTACATTTTGTATATAACTTATTTGAACCCAATTACAATATAAAACTTTCATAACTTCTGACTTTCATTACTTGTGATATTAAGCTAGTCTATCGCTATTTTGTTGGCACGTGAATTCTACACCAGATCAATGAGAGTGTGATAATCGCACTGCCATCGCCGAGAATCGAATCCGGGAGCTTCGGTGTGGCAGTCATAGCCCTTGCCACTCTGCCACAAAGGTCGTAATATACTTTAAGAAATAAATGTGTTATTGGCATGTGAATTCTACACTAGATCAATGACAGTGTGACAATCGCACTGTGTGGTAGTCATAGCTGTTCCTACTCGTCCATGAAGGCCGTCGAGATTTTTGAATGTGACATAAATAAGAAATGGCAAAGCAATTTTGCAAAATTCTTCAGTTCTGAACCATTGCTTATATCGAAATTCTTTGTACATCGCAGTACAGCAATAAATGTTTCATAATAAATTTTGCATAATAATTTTACCTGAAATATAATTTGGCAACGCTATAAATATTTTTTAAATTTATTTGGTCCACTGGGTCTCCCGAGGTAATGAAATACTCTAACTAATTGGTTTGTAATACAATTATTACGCGAAACAAAAAGAACGGAAAACTTTTATGCTCATTCAGAACGCTTTCTCCGGGAAGCGATTTTCATCGAAATTTAATCGATTAATTGAATAAGTTCACGAAGAATTGTTTACAACTTTAATTTATTTCCATTTCAACTCTGCGAAGTGGTGGGTAGAAATAATAAATAATTGTTTCTTTGTTTTATAACATGACCCTTAAATAATATATTAGCTGATATAATATGATCACATTCTAAAATTTAAGTATTACTATCAGTATTTTCAGAATTATAAATTTTAAACTGAAAAAATTAAATTTGAATTCTGTGTTTTATATGAAATTTCAGAATCTACTGTTTTTTTATGTTTGTATAATAAATTAATTCATTTATATATATTTGTCATCTTAAAATGATTCAAAGATGTAAGTTAGAGAAAAAAGTTTAATAAGATTTGATTGATTTAAAAAAAAAAACTGATTTATTTAGGTCGATTGAGTTAAAAAAATTAATTTTTATTTTTATTTATTGTAAATGTAATATATTTATAGATTTTATAAAGTTTTTCTTAATTGAAATGCTAATATTCGTTTTATTTATATAAGAATATACTTTATAAAATATACTTTAATATGATTTAAAATCAATTTTATTTTCCTTTAAAAATAATAATGTTTTACCACTAATAAAGTCATAATATAAGTATGAATTCAATCATAAAATTTCGTAAAAAAAATGATTAGTATTTTTCTTATATATAGAATTTTGTTAAGGTGAATAAAAAAAACAAGGGATTTGTAAATTGTCAATCTTATTTATATTTACAAAAATTAGTGGTCTTTAAACAGTTACAAAATGTAGAATCTCAAGTCGCATTTCATCAAACATAACAAAATAACTACAGCTCAATAGAAATGTGATTACACTTCAAAGGAGTAAAACGGGAGGTTAGGAGAGTATCACATTGTCTGGGCGAGTCGAGGGGATCAGTGGCCCTTGTGGTAGCCCCACTTCTTGTGGTCGGAGTGACCGCCCTTCTTCCCGTGGTCAGAGTGGTGGTGATAGTGGTGGTCATGTCCTCCGGAGCCCTTGTGTCCCTTGTGGTCGTGATGGTGGTGTCCCTTATGGTGGTGGCCCTTCTTGCCGTGATCGTGATGGTGGTGACCGCCGTGGCTGTGGCCTCCCTTGTGACCGCCTCCCTTCTTGTGGCCGTGCTCTTCGTGGAATCCTCCGTGCTTCTCGTGGTGACCGGAGTCATGGTGCTCATCGAAGAAGTGCTTGTCTTTCTTGAATTCGTCCTTCTTGTGAATTTCGTGCTTTCCCTTGGTGGAGTGACCCTTCTTGTAGGATCCTTTCTCGTCGTAGCCGTGTCCCTTCTCGCCCTTCTCTCCCTTGTGGTGTCCTCCGTAGTAGCCGCCACCGTCATGGTGGTGCTTCTTGTGGCCGCCGTGCTCGCCGTGGTGTCCGTGGTGACCCTCCTTATCGTGGTGGCCCTTGTGTCCCTTGTGGTGGCTGTGGTGCCCCTTGTATCCCTTGTCGCCTTTGTGGCCGTGGTGGGAGTGGTGGTCCGCGTGGTGATGCTTACCACCGCCCTTCTTCCAGCCATGGCCATGGCCGCCGCCGCCGCCATGGTGAGAGGCTGCAACCTCCAGGTCGGTAGCCGCCACCTGCTGGTCTGACGCGGCCAGTTGCTGGTCGGCGACCAGTTGCTGGTCGTCGGCCTCCCTCTTCTCGCGGTTGATCTCTCGGGCCGTGACAGCCGCCAGAGCCGCCGCCAGCACCAAGAGGGCCGGCAGCATCCTTCTGCCTAGGATCGCCATGATTACACCACTACACCTGCACTAGAGTCCCACAGATCCCGATTGATGGTTGCTTTAACTAGACACGACAGCGACTGACTGATGCTGTGTTAGTCGCGAAATAGTCTATTTATACTGATACCACTTTTCGCTGCTTCTTGTCTTTGCGTTTGTGTAATAACTTAACCGATTAATATTACGTTAGAGAGGTACTTTGTTATCAAAAACGAAAAGTCAACTTCTCTATTCAAGCATAAAGGACCGAATTGCATCAATTGAGGAATTGTGGCACCGTATAATGTCCATGCACATTGGGTAACACTCGCTTCAGTCTATAGTCGTTTTTCCGCTAGCGACAGAGTACCCAACGTTCGACTTGTGTCCTCAGCGGAACCGATTGAGCATTTCACTGCCACGCAAAAAAATCCCCGCACTGAGAACTCTCTTGACGCGGTTCGCTCCGGTACCTACCTAATTGGATAATTCGATTACATGCGAAATTTGACATTTGTAACAAGTGCAGTTGCAAATATAACCCGGGATTTGAAATCTACCCAATAACGTTGGTTCACTGATTTTTAACATTTATGTTGATACTATGAAAATGTTTCTTTCGCTAGTTTTTTTTCCACTAATACGTTAAAAACAGTTTTTTTTTGTTTAATTCTATACTTGTGTGATGAGTTCATATTGTCAATTAAAACTCTAATACGCATTTACATAAAAAAAAAACTTTTATGTCATTTTTACACAGATTCTTTTCATTCAAAACAGTGTCCGTCGTAACCGTTAAAATATCTCTGGCCCTAAATAATTTGTCCCCCGAGGGGCAATTTGTTCCATTGGCATTCCAAATTTAAAATTCAAAATACAAAAAATCTAAAAAGTCCTCTTTGCTTACGGGTCACGCCGGGCGGGCGGGTAATTTGAATCGTAGGACACGGCTGGAAATTTATGGAACAGAGACATACGCTATCGGTGCTCTTCGCACTCGCAGGTTAGATATGTTAACTTCCTACTCTAATATTTTAGATTGGTATTTTGAAGACTGTTTGTTGAATGCTTTATCAGGTAATCTGATTGCCCCTGTAACAGGCGTAACAAGGGATGTTCTTTTAGAAGGTATATGGTATTGATTCAATAAATAAAACGTGTACAATTTATGCAAGAGGAAATTATGAAAAAAAAACTCACTTTAACCATTTTCCTTAAAAAACCTAACCTTTACCGCATCTAATTATTACATTTTTGTATTTCGGTGAAATATCTGTTTTACTGGAATCATAATTATCTAAAACAATATTTAGATAAAATCATTTACTGTATATACAAAAAAATGTTAAAACAGATATAAAATATGAACTCCAATCTTATATTTGTCTTTGATTTTAATGTTAGGGTTGAAGATATTTTCTTATGATTCTCCGAGTTAAAATAAAATATAAAAAAAAAGATATTAGAATCACGATTATTAGGGTTTGTCCAGCAAATACATGCATTGTTTTATGATTATCATTGGAAATAAGGCAAAATAATATTTTAAAAACAAATTAAATCTAATATATAGTATATCTTTTTAATGAACTTTAGTGGTTTAAGATAATCCAATGATTTTACTGGAATCTCTTGATAGATGTTATTTAAAATAAAAAATATATTTTTTCGAAATAAAGACAAAAACGTAAGTTTACCTTTTTCGACTTGTTCAAAGGTATAATAAATTTATCAACGGGAGTTTATATCGTTCTCCTGATAATGAAATTATAAAACCTAGAAAACATGTCGAGAAAAATAAATCTATATTTGAAATAAAAAGTGTTTAAGAAATTCATAAAAAAATATATTCTAGACCTGTATCATGAATATTTATAAAATAATTTTTGAATGATAATGATAATAAAAGGATCATTAAGGTGGTTTGGAGACATGGGAAGAATGAATGAAGAAAGAATAATAAAAAAAGAATTTGCTAACGACGTAAATGGAACTAGGAATAGAGAAAACCGAAGAAAACGTGCCACGATAAAATAAATGAAATATTGAATGTCGGCCACTTGAGGAGTCAGCAAAATCGATGCGCGTATGACATGTCAGGTAAGAAAAGTTTGGCAGTCCATTCTTTTTGCCTACCCCTTCGGGGAGACGGCGTGATGGTTAGTTGGTTATTTAGAAATTTTGGAATTTTTAAAAATTGTTTTGTCATTTGCTTGTCATTTTTACCAATATTATAGGGCCAATCATCAATAAAAAAAAAGTAATGAAGCAATAATTTTTTCCGCTTTTTTATTTAATAGTTTTTAGCTTCAGTCGAGATGGGTTATGAAACTAACTAACTAACTAACCATCACGCCGTCTCCCCGAAGGGGTAGGCAGAAAGAATGGACTGCCACACTTTTCTTTCCTGACATATTTCTTTCGCTTCCTCAACATTCATACATCGTGTCATGCACGCGCGTCGATTTCTCTGACTCCTCACATGGCCGACATTCAATATTTGATTTATTTGATCGTGCCACGTTTTCCTCGGTCTTCCTCTATTTCTGGTTCCATTTCCATCGTTAACATATAATTTTCTTTACCATTCTTTCTTCATTCATTCTTTCCATGTGTCCAAACCATCTTAATGATCCTTTCATTATTTTGTTCATAACACCATCATTCGCACCGCATTCACTTCTAATATTTTCATTCGACACTCTATCATACTCAGAGAATCCACAAATTCCTCTAAGAGATCTCATTTCTACTGCATTTATTCTACTTTCATCCATCTTTTGCCAGTTCCATACATAAGGGTCGGTAGAAGAACACCATTGGGCACTGCCATTCTACATTTTTTGGATATGTTTTTGTTTGCGATGACAACTTTAAGTGCACCTTCGAAATTTAACTTTTTGAAAAAAAAATTATTTTGATCATTTGCTTGTCATTTTTACCAATATTATAGAGCCAATCATCAATTGAAAATAACAATTTAATGAAACTAAAATCTTTTCCGCGCTTTTATTTCACGGTTCTTTAGATTCAATCGAAAAACGATAATTCGATAATTTATTTGATAACGTCAATAAGCTTTAATCACATCATCAAAAATGTGATTACTCATTAATAGTGAAAGCAAGATTGAAGCTGGATCATAAATAATTGAATCAACGAAATTTAATAATGAGGGACCTTGGAAGATTGGCTCAAGTAGAGCTAGCAAATCTCTCAACACGACAAATTGACTATTTCAAAAGTATTCTTACACGTGAAAACGGTTGGAAACATTCGCAGAAAAGTTAAGTAAATTGAAGTGTACTGGAATGAAATTTCTAATGGATGAACATCGAGCATTACGCTGCTACCCCGCTGCTCCCGGCGGGGGTCGGACTGCCCGTTTTCCAGGTAGGGATATTGTCTTTAAGGTAAAATGTTCATAATAGTGGTTACAGAGGTCCGATACCGTAGGGACATTAGGTCCGGAAAGTGAACGAATGGAATACTAGCAGA
Source organism: Lepidostoma basale (assembly GCA_022606425.2). Classification (NCBI taxonomy): domain Eukaryota; kingdom Metazoa; phylum Arthropoda; class Insecta; order Trichoptera; family Lepidostomatidae; genus Lepidostoma; species Lepidostoma basale. The sequence continues at coordinate 1,371,949 of JAHDVF020000331.1, read as the reverse complement.
CGTGTTACAGCTTATCAGAGGCGCAACTGGATATTTTATATCTGATAATAACAGAAATAGTGAATCTTCTTCTTCTTCTTCTTCCTCTTAGTTTAGGTCGTATGATCTATTTGTCACGGTGGGCCATCCTGAGATGATGATTTCCAGCCATCTCTTCGCCTCTTCGGCAGCCTTCATGGTAATCTCTTGCTGCTTGGGTTTTCAACCTTAACAATTTTTTTTAGTGAAACGTAGTTTTGAAATATTTAAATTTAAAACACTGTTATTACGTATAATGATTTATTTAAATGAGTTTGTCGCTACAGCTTTTTCACCAACCTATGTTGGCATCATCAGGTGTTACGAACAACTGTTGTTTGCAACAGCTGATGATGCCAGCATATGTAGGTAAAACAACTGTCGCTAAAAAAACTAATATAAATAAATTATGATACGTAATAACAGTGTTTTTTTAATTTAAACACATACTATTCAACGCTAAGGCATACTTGGGAAATTGAAAAACTTATAATTATATTTTTACACCTGAAGATGGAGGTATCCTCCGGAACATGTTGAGTTTTTAAATATTTTTTATTAAATAGTGGATTAAACAAAGTTTTTCAATTTCCTAAGTATAAACACATACTTTAATGATTAAATTAAGAGCAATGTTATTATGAGGAAATCATCTGCCTTACATTTCTTCCTTATTTTGTCGTTCGATATGATTGATAAGTTATTTCTTATTTTGTTATATATGTAAATATATACAATATATTTCAAACATTTGTAATTTTCAATTTGAAAAACTGTGCAAATCAATTTGACGAAGAAAATAGCACCAGTTGTATAAAATAAAGCCACAGTTAATGTTAGATAATGCTTGGTTTAGACACAAATAAACATTAAAAATTATATAATATTGTAGATGGAAGCGTAATTCTCATAAATAGCTCAGAAACAGTGTCGGTATCACTCGCGTCTTGTACGTACCACCTGTTTATTGGGCTGAAACGCGGTTAGAACTCATTCCATTATGTTATTTTTTTATGATCAGAACAACGGAAAATCCAAAGACATTTAAGTCTATCGATCAAAAACAATTTAAGCGTCTGTCTGTTTCGTTTCAGCTTGAGATAATTGTATCAAATTGCTAGTATTATTAAATTTTAAACCTAGAACGTTTCAACAGTAGGAACATCTTATAGCGTAAAATAGAAAAATCATCACGGTGTGTTCTGGATTCGCATCAAAATATAAAGAGACAAAAGCCGCATGTCATCAAAAAAGAGTGCGAGAATATTTTAAATACAAGAGAGCGAGAGAGGAACACTTCTTTGAAATTTGTTCTGATTATGAATCTTAATTTGAATTATAAGATGTTTAATTATTGTTATATGACAAACGTGTAGAAAACAAAAGAGAACAATTTGGTGTTGCTAATTTTAAACTTTAAACAACTTATTACTGATTACGGTTGTACTCGTACAGTAAACCAAGATTTTAGAGGGTAGAAAATCTTTACTTACTTACTTACTTAAACAGCCGTTGTTGTCCACTGCTGGACATAGGCCTCCTCCATCAGAAAATCTTTACTTACGTGAAAATTTCACGGGCTGCAACAAGTTAGAATACATTTTAAAAACATTCTTTCTTCTCCGCAGTTTCAATCCCTTCAGCCTCGTTCTCCACTGCACTTGGTTTTCTGCAGCCCTCTCTTAAGCTCAACATATGAGACGCAGTTCTCACTTATTTTAGATATTCCCGTCAGGGGCGCCCTCTTTTATTTGACCCCTCAACTCTCCCTCCTATTATGTCATGCAGGAGATCCTCATGGCGAATAATGTGGCCGACAGATTGGGCTCGTATCTCTAAATTGGATTTGACAAGTTGTCTTCCACCTTTGATTCTGCTGAGAACTTTGTCATTCGTGATGTGTTTCTACCTGGAAATACCTAGAATTCTTCTGTAGAACCACATCTCAAAAGCCAAAAAAATATGTTATGTGTTTTCACAACAATTAATTGATTTTTCACAAATTTACGAGCTACAACCATGGGGCTGCAGGGTAGAAATTTTAGCCTAACCTGCGCTACAATTATTTTGCCAACCGATGCATGCATCATCAAATGTAACAATTAACTCTTCATAAAACTAGAAACGTCTAATTTATAAAGGCCTAATTAAATAACGCATTTCTTGTTATAAATTAAGTTAATGGTAACATCTGATGATACTAACATAGCTTGGAAAATAATTGTGATACCAATTATGTATTTTAAAAGTGTAATAATTATTGATTGTTGAGGTTTTTGTTTTGTAAAACTCCATTATAATTATTATAATAATAAACGCGAATGTTTAATGGTTTTACTTAATTGAATGCATATAATTACGCCTTGCGAGGGCATTTTCAAACTTACTTGAGTTTGAAAATGCCCTCGCAAGGCGAAACAAATTTGTAACTGATATTTATATAAGTAATTATATGAATTAAATCAAGTAAAACCATTAAACATTCGCGTTTATTATTATAATAATTGTTATAATTATTGTGTTTTAAATTAAACAGGAACCAAGATTTTTTTTAAATCTTAATTCTTATGAAAATAATGATAATTATATAAAATAATGATAAAGAACATATTTTTTTTTTTCGATTTTTGCGTTACATTATGAAAAGTATATACAACCTACTATCAGAAAAGATTTCATTGATGTAGGGTTTCTTATACTCGTACATTAACGTGACTATTAGGAACAAGTCATGTATGTTTGATACTTGAATGGTTAATCGCAGCTCTACTTAGGAACCAGCACTTTCGTAGTAAATATCGAGGCGATGACGTCACAAACAAGCTGTAAATAATATATGCCAGAAACCTCCAACTACAGTAATCGTAGACTGATGTGGAGGAAATGGATAGGTAAAGGGTAGGCAAGAAAACTATAGGGTTGGAAAGTTTTAAACATTTTTCATAGATTTAAATTGACGACAATTTTCCATCTGTTTTACTATATAAATATTAAAAAAGTAAATATAAAATACTGTACGTATCTGAATATATTTTTTAGGATATTATAAATTACTTTTATAATTAATGTAGCCTTTATTCACGATGTTATTAGAGTATGGAGTAGAGGAAAACTGAAAAAAACATAGTATGACCAGATAATCAAATGTTAAAGGAGTTCGGCTGTATAATGTGGAAAAAGTTAAGAGGCCATTGAAAATAAATAAAATATTATTAACAGCCAAATACACTAAAATTTAAGTCCAATTATTGACATGATCTCATTTTACTACTATGGCATTTAGGTAACAATTACTACAATTACTGAACCTTACATTATATATGTAAAACCATTTTGTTTAATATGATTGTAAAAAAATCGCACTACGAAAGGACGTCTGCGATCCGAAATACGAGTATATTTGTAAAAATACAAATTATTCTAAAGATAATTTTCAACTCAATATATAATAGACGGTATCTACTTTCAATAGGAAATATTTTAGTGATATAATCCTATTAAAGTTTTAACTAAGATGACAGCGAAAACTTTAGGCAATTACACAAGCCACTTAGCGCTCACAATGCGATAACTAGTTAACCAGGACTCCGGGTATTCCTGCCAGCGCTACTGAATCCTGCTCCTTATAAGGATAACGTCCAATTGTCTGATAATATAATATCACCATAGAGCTGGGAATATCACACAAGTGATCAAAATTCAGGCGAACGTCTTGGAGAAAGTTTCCTCTTTAACCATTTTGTGTGTGAAGATTCAATGGTTTCTGGACTGGGTAGCGAGACGGGGGTAGTTGATCGATTTCTGGAGACAATTTAGAGCGAATGAACAGAAATGCGGAGAACCGCTTATATATTTAAGATTCTCGCGTTTAATAAATTTAAACTTTTTACAAATGGCCGCTATTTATTGGGCTTGATTTGTTTTTTGTGGGAGGTACAATCTATAGGTTTGCTAAATATTTCGTAAAATGTAATTTTTAACTTAATATTTTTGGATTAAGGGGTTTTAAGGTTTAAATTCAAAATGTTTATTTATGTATTTAAATTTATAACACAAACCAAAGTTATAAAATTACCTAAAAATACATCTAAAATTACTGTTAAAATGTAAGTCTGATTTCTGAAGTATTATCCACATTCATATTGTTTATATTCAAATAAAGTTAATTTTGTGTGGTTTATGAAACCAAGTAGCAAATTTTTATTTTCTGGAAACTAAGGTTGTTTTAAATATTTTAAGATACAAAGAGTTGAATAAAAGTGTTCCGATTCATAACAATCATCGTTATAGAATTCCATAGTTTTGATTATTTCAATTTCTTATACATTCGTTATCACTCGTGTGCCTTTATGTACTGCTGTTCTCCACCTAGGTCTGTCCTCTGTGCGCAGCGCAGCGCAGAGACGACGCCGCAGAGAGGAGAAGGAGGAGAAAGGAGAGACCACTGGGAGAAGGTGATGGCTCCGTCACAAGCCCCTTCCCCTGCCCCAGATGCCCCAGAATATGTGGGTCCAGGATCAGGCTCTTCAGTCACATGCGGACCCACAACCGTGAAGGACAGTATTCCTCGGACACGAGGGACAGCCGATGATGATGATGTTTTACACTTTGTGGTTCAAATTTGAATAACATTTTGAAAACGGTGTATTTTCACAAGACTTTTTTGCAATTTACAAATGAGTTTCGGGACGTAGAAGCCTTTCCTCTGTATTTTAATCTGAGGTTTATAATTTCTATGCTGAGGAAGGGCTTCTGTGTCTCGAAATATATGTTTGAAATGTGTAAAATAGGGTTCTGAATCTACAAACTCAAAATTATTATTATATTATAAAATATAAACATTTTTAGTTATTTAGTATGAATTTCTATGAAAAGATTTTAATAATTTTAAGAATAGAGATTGTTTGTGTAAATATGATTGAAGATGGATTATTTCAGCATTACATGTGTAATGAGGTTTTTAAAATGAAAAGTCTCATATATATTATAAAATATTTTATTCAAATGGTAATTTTAGAAACAAATTAAAATGTCATTAACGCAACGTCAAAGCAATTTAATTAATTTTGTTTTGAAGTGAAACCAAACTGAATAATATACTCAGAAGTCTGGCCAAAGACTTTGTATAGCACCTTGCGAAGAAGCTCTTATACGTAGTGTGGAAAGGAGAGCGTTAGTTTGAAGCTATTCTCTTCAAGTTAATTTAGTTTCTAAACTTGAAGTTCAACACACGGGAGGTTCGGGGCCTTTATTGACTCCCCCCATCGTTCAATACTCTTTACAGCCCTTAAGGTCCCCAGAATCCGGGGTAATCCCTCCTTGTTACGGCCAAAACGCTAAGAATGTGTGATTGTTTGATAAAAGACTTTCATGTCATAATCATCCCGGCTGCGGCTCGTCAAATCTCCCGCAAGACTAAGAGTTTTGTTTTTATCGGCGGTCGTTCTCTGCTGAGTTTATACAACATTATACTCTGAAGATTTTTGAGCGCAAGTGTTAAGCTTAACGCAAAAGAGTCGCAAAGTTACATTTGAGACTTTCTCTTATACACGGAACTTCTTTATCTCTACACATGAAACACTTCGTATCGTTTTATGAATCGTGACGTTTTGAGAGATTTCCATCACGCTTCTGGTGTTGGAATCGTTGACGTGGCGTTAAACAAGCAATTTGGCGCCACACGCTTAACACTGTTTAATCGAATGATTTTACTCCTTTGTGCTTGGGTGAGAAAACTTATATTAGGGCAATAACAACTCATTGTCTGCTGGATGGGTATTAATACTCGTTTACTGGACTAGTGAAAGAGAAATAAAGGTATAAATACCTCTTTCAAGAACTCGTAAATATTACATTCAAAAGTGTATTTTTACTAAATTTTTATTTTATATTTTTAATGCATTTTAACGTATACATAAAAATAAACATTAATTTAAAAGTTGCCCGTGTTGAAAGGCGTGCAAATCTACTTGCAGATAAAGTGTTCATAAGTTTTTTGATGAAGATATAAAACCTTCAAAATATATAGAGAAAAGTAAATGTACATACGTAACTTTTCTTTTAAATTCGCCATGACTTTGTGTTGTAGATGTTTAATGTTTTTTTTTTTTATATATACTTAGTTTACAGCACTCACTTTATTAAAAAAATAAAAATTAAATACCAAACACGTTTCGGACACACAAGCCCTTCGTCAGTGATATTATATAAATATAAATATTAAAAATATTATAAAAAATTCACAAATGTGGTTAGTTTTGACAGATATTCAAATGACATATTATAACAACTATTATGAATAGATTTAAAATAATAACTTGAAGTTCTTATTGTGGTCTAGGTATAAACTTACAAAAAAGGAAGTAAATCAAAGGTTCTTGACCTTACATTTATTTGATTATTCTTAATATTTTCTTTATTTTTAATTGCTTTTTTAATTTCTAATATTTCGAATTTTTTGAAAGTTATATTTATATGATAAATATGCAAAATTTCAACGTGATAATCTTCATTAAATGAATGAGATGTTTTCATATGTTTTAATGTAACCCATTTACATGTGTTCACATGTTTTAATTGATAAAAAAAATCATCAACAAATTTCATCATATAAACAAAAGGTTACAGGAACAAAAGAAAAAACATATTTGATTTTGGAATTCGGAACAATGACACATTAACAAGTGAGAGCCTCTGACCTCCGGTGCAGAAGTCGTCAGCGATAAGCATCGCCGATACCTACGTGCTTTTGAATTTTCAAACTTTTGGAAGCAAAAACTTGAACCAAACTTCGGAAATAGTTTCGCCATTAGATGCCGTTATTAGCTAAGGAAAGCAGCGCCGCGCGCGTCAAATTCCGGAACTACCGACCCGTCTGACGTTTTCCATTATTCATAGGGCGTCTTGGCTAATCGCTCCCCCAACGTAGGTAATGGTAGGTACCCTGCAATATAAAACGCCTCTCTTGTCGCGCGGGTAATGGCGCAGCGTCTCGAGCGGCAGATAGGAACTTGTCTATGTAGTTTCCAAAACCAAACTGAAATCCGCTCCGGATTAATTCCAAGTTCATCTCGGTCCGATTGATTTAACACTCGCTTTACGGTGCTAAATTCATCCTTACTCGCGGTGATGGTATCTGAGAATCCAGCTAAAAATAAGTGTTTCAAATCGATATAAGGCAAGAGCTACAAGGGCCATCATTGAATTTAGTATTTTTTTTAAATATTGAATGAATAATATAAATATACGTACACTAAATGTACATACGCAACGTACGACAGCACAGATTGTTTTACCTACCGGCCGCCAGAACCAATCTACCTCTGGTGACGCCGGTGGGAAGAGCAATTAGTCTGCTAAACGCGGTCTCCTCGGAGATCGACGTTTTTCATGTTAGTGAAAGTACGTTCAGAAGGCAAATACTCTTAATTCTGGAGAGTATCCTGTCTTCCTAATGTTGAACCATCTCTCATGCGTTTCTGGTAGTATACTATACATAATATATTATTTTACCTGTTCTCAATAGATGCCTTAAAAATAATTTTTGTAATGTCTGTTGATGAAATAAACTGATTTAATTTGATTTGATTTGATTTGATGTATCTCCGTCATGCGCGCACACATTAGTGACATGTGAACTCACGCGTCATTGGTCACTTGGTACACATCACCGTGCGGCAAGTGTTAAGGTGCCGGATTCGAAAATGTTGGGTGATCCACCACGGTTTTTCCATAAATATGTTATAATACTATCATAGAACTTGGAACAGGTGAGGGAATTTGTGTATTAAGTTAGCATGTTCACAGCGGATGGCCGAATGGATAGTGAAGTTGAAAGAAGGGTTGGTGCTGTTAACAAAGTGAATGGAGCTTTAAAAATAGTTATTGGAAACAAGAATTTATCAATGAAAACGAAAATGACGTGTCACAATGAAGTTTTGGTCCCAACCTTTATGTATGGAAGCAAAGCATGGAACTGGCAGAAGAAGGATGAGAGAAGTGGTAGAACGTCTATGTGTGGTAGAACAATATACTACAGAATCTCAAACGCTGATATTAGAAAGGAATGTATAGCGAAAGAAGATATTCTGAACAAAATTATGAAAGGATTGCTAAGTTACGATAGGTTCGGACATATGGAGCGCATGCGTGAAGAAATAATGGTTAAAAAAGTGTATATTAACATTGTAAATGGAGTACGGGGTCGAGGTTGACCGAGGACTGAAGATTATGGTAAGAATAAGTACCCTAAAGACGGAGACTGCAACGATCTCCGAAACGTCGGTCGAGAAGGAGAAATCACACGATGTTACCCAAAATCACACCAAACATATAAAAATAATGCTTTCGTATTCAATAACTCGATAATTGATTAAACCGTTGTTTTGATCAATTTGTGCATAAGGCACAATTCACAAAACTCTGATTCTCCTTTTGTTCCACGCTTTATCAAAACAAGGAAAGAAAAATTCTTTTCTCATCTCAAAACAAAGAAAAAGAATTAGGATCACTTACGAGAAAAAATGAAATACAAATTTCAATTCGTAAATTCTTGGAAATTTCAAAAAGTACTCCCCTCTTATTTTTTGTATTAACTTTTGTCGCTTTCATACAAAACAATAAATTACTCTTTTACGAGATCGGGAAATATTTTTAACCATTAAGCGGAAGGGAGAAAATTTTGGGGTTTTTCTGTTTCCATTTAAGTATTCGCAAAATCGCTGCCACAGAAAAAACAATTTTTACCATATTTTTGCTGTGCTTTTTAATTTTATTATGCGAAGTTCAAAAAATAAATATCCGTTTTTATTAATCCATCAATTAAAACATCCCTCTTATTACTATTAAATAAATATTTTTAACGATTGTTTGTCTAATTCGTTTAGCGAAACAGCTTTTGTGTTAAATGAATGAATTTCGTAAGATTTATTTTTATGGATAATATTGAAATAGAAAAATAATAGTGTTTCAACAATTTTATTGATTCACAAACAATATTAAAACTAGCTCACATCGTTAATTAAAGAAGTAGACTGAAAAAATGAACTGTAAATAATATAAATAAATATTTAACAATGCATTACGCTCATAATAACTTAAATAAGCAAGAGCAGATATTTTCAGAACGAAACTTCTCATTAGAAAACCAGAAACGGAAGAATTGAGGCCTTTCATGGGTAAAACCCTTCGAGATAGGATAAATTACAAAGAGTTTTATAGAACCTGGAAAATTTATGACATAGTGACTTGTAGTAAGCAGAGAAGACGATTCTGGAGGGACCACATCGATAGGATGACTCAACGAAGATTCCCAAGATGGTAATGCATGAGACTCCAGAGGATCGTCGGACACCAAGACGACCACCAAAGAGAGGTAGAGAAAGCTGAACGTTTTAATCACAGGCCCAAATTTGAAATCCTGTCTTAACTCTTCCAGAAAAATCAAAGCTCCTAAAGAAAGCGTAAAAGTGTATCAGATTATTTTTCTATATTGACACAATGTCCACTAAAACTTCTGCAGCATCCCTTAAATGCTTAAAATTTAAAAACGCCCCGAATGACCTCCAAAACGTCCACAAAAGGGCGGCTGGTTAAGAATCACTCATCTACATAAATGAGAAGAAAAAGACCAATAATAAAAAGTAAAGGAAGAAGAAAAAATAAGGAAGAAATATGTTTAAAGTTGTCGATATAAAATAATAAAACACTTTGTATAATATTTAACTACCGTATTGTTATTTTTCTTGTCCACTATTTGATGTTCTGCAGCCAGGACAGCTGCCTTCTACTAACTTCCCGACATCCCTCCACTTTACCCATTAATGTCAGTCGAAGGAGGTGGTATTTCTCGCCCCTTAGCACATGACCCAAATATGGCTCTGGCTCTCTGCAGTACGTCTGCATTACTGACCCTATCGGTCCACGGTATACGGAGCATTCTGTGGTATATCCACACCTCGAACGCTTCCAACCGGTACATTACATTCACTCTCAGAGTCCAGCTTTTACAGCCATATAGTAGAACTGACCATATATAACATTTAATCATTATTTGTTAAAACCTGTTCCAGGATAGAGATGCCTTTGCTGTAGTGATAGCCAACGTTGGGGAGACAACATAGAAAAATATTGTTATTATAATTGATGCCAACTAGTTTTGCTTGGACCCAAACTTCAACAGGGCCATATAATAATAAATTATATTGCCCTGATGAAGCTTCGGTCTAAGTTTAACTAGTTGGCGTTAATTATAATAACCAAATCGTGGTCAAATAAGAAGTGTTTTATTATTTTATAGCTATAAGTTTAAAATGTCTAACTACAAAGTGAGTGCTTCATATGAACATTTAAAAACAATATTTTGTATTAAACAAGTGATGGCCTATCCATCGCGATATGTAAAATGTATAACAACTTGTCACTTATCGGTTAACGGTTAATTCAATGGAATCGCCATTTTTAAAAGTTGCCCCGCTCAGCCGGCGCGGATGCGAAAAGTTTCCTGCCCTTTGTCCGAAAGTTTCCGCAATAGAAAACACGCACATAATAGAAAAACGAATCTCACGAAATTGCCTCTGATCAGGAAAAGTCGAAGAAAAGGGGGATTAGTCCTTAAATCAATACTTCCAAGATATAACTATCCTTAAAGCGTTTTCTATCTTGTTAGCAGACAAAAGAGCGGCCCTTGAAGATAAATAATTAATCTTTTATAAAGGAACAAAAGAAAAAAACGTTTATTAGACTTGAAGTAATGATTTTATTATTATTTTGATAAAGATCAGTATTATAAAATATGTATTATTTATGTAAGCACACAAACGTTATAATGTATATAATAAAAAGCTTAAAGATTAATTACGAAAATCTAAAAAAAAAAGCAACTATTTTTTTTTAGGAACTACATCCATTTTTGTCTTTATTTCGACAGCGGCTGGCCAGTCTGTCGATGCCAGAGAGCACGAACCGTCCCTGTCGAAATTAAGACAAACGTTATAGTAGTAAAAAATATATATCTTACTTCTCTGTTCACCATAACTTTGTGTTGCGGATTCATTGAATACATTTTAGAAATTTAAAAAGCTATTACAAATGAAGAAAAATCGATATCAAATTAATTTAACCTCAAGTCCAAAAGTCGATTTATTTCCTTTGTCGCATGAATAATACCTGGACCCCAAAAATAACTTCAAAATAATTTGGTATTTTAGATTTTTTTTTTCAAAATTTTTGCTATAATAAATGCATAAATGTTCGAAAAACTTCATTTCACCTGGATCCCAATAAGAACTTTAACATATTATTTTAGATTAATTCAAAATAATTGTTATAATAAATATATAAACGTTCGAAAAAAAACATTTTAACATGATTTCTGTCAAAACTGACCACATTCATGAACAATTCGTTTAAATATTTATTTTGTACATACAATAAATTACTACACGGATGGCCTTCTGCGTCCAAAATATAATAATAATAATAATAATAAAAATAGATTGGATAATTTATCGGGCGCCATTTTTATGAATTACTCATCTCAAACACTGTTTGTGTTATTAATATAAATGAAAACGTCTGTCTTCTAGGAGTTTAATTAAGTTTTATTTGGAATGAGATGTTTTGTATTTCTAAGACATTATCAAATATATATACAAATGTATCTCAAAAAGGAGAAACATGTCATTTCATATAAAACCTAATAAAACTCCCAGAAGACAGACGTTTACATTTTTATTAATTATTTAATATGGAATTTTACATCGGAACAATAAATGTTTGTGTTAATGTAATTAAAAATTATTAAGAGGGTTGAAAAGTTTTGACAAAGAAAAATACATTATTCAAACATCACTAACTAACTAACTAACTAACTAATTATCACGCCGTCTCCCCGAAGGGGTGGGCAGAGAAATTGGGTTCCTTTACTTTTCTTTATCTTTTCTACATCGTGTCATGAACGCGCGTCGATTTCTCTGACTCCTTACATGGCAGACATTCAATATTTGATTTATTTGATCGTGCCACGTTTTCCTCGGTCTTACTCTATTTCTGGTTCCATTTACATCGTTAACATATAATTATCTAATTTGTTTAATATTTTTTCTTCATTCATTCATTCCATACGTCCAAACCATCTTAATGATCCTTTCATTATTTTGTTCACAACACCGTCATTCACACCGCATTCACTTCTTATATTTTCATTCGACACTCTATCATACACAGAGTATACACACATTCATCTAAGAGATCTCATTTCTACTACATTTATTCTACTTTCATCCTTCTTTTGATAGTTCCATGCTTCGCTTCTATACATAAGGGTCGGTAGAAGAACACCATTGTGCACTGCCATATCATACTGTATCTATGAAAAATCTTTGTTTCAACTAAATGCATCGTTTACATGTGTAAGCGACCTATTTTCATGCAGAATATTGAAGTTGCATAGTTCATATTTTTATTATTATTGATTATTCGTATTGCAGGGAAACCATGGTTATCGATCATTACGTAAAGGACCCATTTGCATCGTTTCTTAATGTGTAAATAATCGATGAAGTCTCGTTCACTTCAAAGAACATCGCATTAAGCCAGCCATCAATAGCAGAGCTGCAGGTTCTGTAATGTAAGAAAACAATTCAATTTCTCCCAAAGTGATATTTCTGGAAGAGAATATATTTCACCTTATGACGCAGCACATGGCGCCGTTCCCAGCGAAGTGCGCCCGTGACACGGAAAACAATTTCTATGGACTACTAAACATAGAATACCAGAAAATTTTTCATGTTTCAGTTCCAAACTTCATTCTTACAATGTGCCGAGAAATAAATGCAGCTATGTCTATTGAACTCGGAAGCAGGAAAAAGCAATTTTTCCAGCTTACACGTGATCACTACAAAATTCTTCAAAATCTTCTCAGAAAACAAGCGTTCATAATAATATTGTACAATATATAAACGTATCTAATATCTAATATAATATAATAATATAATAAACGCCGTAGAAATGAGATCACTAAGAAGAATGTGCGGGAAAACGTTTTATGATAGAATACCGAACGATGAAATAAGAAATAAATGTAAGGCAGATGAGTGCATCATTAATAAAATTAAAAAAAGGATCCCTGAGATGGTTTGGACATATGGGTCGAATGGATGAGAGTAGAATGGTTAAAATGTTGTACACAAGCAGCGTGAGTGGGAAAAGAAGCCGAGGACGACCAGGGAAAACATGGCATGACCAAATTAATCAATTACCAAAAGGCGGCCACATTCGAAGTCGGAATAATCGACGTGCGTGCATGGTACGATGTATGAATGTAGAGGAAGCCCGAGAGGTATGCCAGGACAGGCCATTGTGGTGATCCATCCTCTCTGCCTACCCCTCCGGTAAATGGCGTGATGATTAGTTAGTTAGTTAGTTATATATCGCACGCTAAATAGTAAACTGACCAATTATGGTTTAGGTCATAATTGAGTTAACATTAGACAGAGGCTTGTGTTAACGCTATCGATCGCTATCGTGTATGACTCCATGCATGAATGTGGAGGAATCTAGAAAGTTATGTCAGGATAGAGTAGTGTGGCGGTTCATTCTCTCTGCGTGATGGTTTGTTGTTGTTTTTGTTGTAATAATCGTATCCTTGAACATTTTTCATAATTATTTTACATACGTTATTGATCTGGGCTTCATGTCTAAAAATATTAACAATTCCTAAATCGCAAAAAAATCATTTAATTATTATTTTTCAAAATAATTTCTTTTTTATTCTATTCCTGGTTCTCGGTCTGATTTTGATTGACACATGTCACATGCGTAGGTTCTTGATTTATGCTTATGCTTAAAAAATGTTGGTTAGTTTAATCTTTCTTCTGAAAATGAACGTGTAAACAGCGTTTTTATTAATAAAAAAATGGTATTATGTACAAGCTCTAGTTTAACTTATTCTTTTTCTACTTCTTAATGTAGACCTTGTGACGAGCTTCTTAAAAGAGATTGTTCAAAAAATATATAATCACTTATTTTTGTTTACAGTTTACGAAATATTTTGCTGATTTCTCTGTAAACCAGACAATAATTAAAAAAAATATGATAAAAACTCATCCGTTAAGTATTTATATGAGGGTTGCTTTTAACGTTATGTAATTTTTATAATAAGTCTAGAAAATTTCATAAAAGTGCTTTGGCAACAGAGTATCTCGAAGCTAGTTTATATAGAATGCAGCTTTCGCCGTTGTTAGGGGGACTTAAAGTTTGTAACAACGAGCAGTGACGAAAATTCGTTGATAGCAGAATAATGTAATTCGCCGGAGATTTTCGCCGCTCGGCCGGCCGTCTGACCGCACGGGCAGTGTATTAACCGACGCCAGGCGCCAGCGTCGTATTTTCCAGTTCGACGAATGAGAAAAGGACGTCTTTATCAACACATCACCATCCTTTCCGGCGGACGCGAGCTTTCGGCGTCTTTAAGCTCTCCGGACGCCTCGGATAAAGTGGGAATAACGCCAGTTCGTTGTGCGATGGAATATTATTGATTAAGCTCTATGCCATAAACTTTGCTTGATGTCGGTTATTGAATCCTTTATTATTTATTATATATTGAGCATAAAAGGCGATTCATTGTTACGACATTATGAACCGTGGTTGCGTAAAGTAATTAGGAAGTGTGAAGGAATGTTTTTATTTATAAGAATTTGCTTGATCCATGCGATATAACTTCATATTTATCAATATGCAAACACAGTATTTCTGGAAGTTTATGAACTGGGATATTCCACATTTCTTAAGCAATTAACATATAATTTTATTAAAATACCATTTAACGAAAATAAACAACAAAGAAAAGGAGTGTCGGGAGGTCACCTTAAAGATGAACTGACGATATTGTCTGAATAGCTGGAACGACTTGGATGCGGAAGGGACAATACAGGGACAAGTGGAGGAAAATGGAAGTGGCCTATATCCAACAGTGGAGGAAGAAGGCTGAAAAAGAAGACCATAAAATATCAAACAAAAAATAAACAATTTATAATCTTAAAACTAACTAACTAACCATCACGCTGTCTCTCCGAAAGGGTAGGCAGAAAGAATGGACTGTAACACTTTTACTGATGCGGCACCCCATCCTTCTCTTTTCGCCCCGCGGGAGACGCGGTGTGATGGGTTGCGAACCTCATCGCCACCAATAGGCGTCTCCCGCGCACACTTCGATCGTCCAACACCCACAAAATAAATCTGAAACAAATAATATAAAATACAATGGTATAAAATAAAATAACAAAATAAAAATAATTTAACACAAAATGTTCTTTTTAGATTGTGCATTTTATAATTTTTTATAATTTTCATTTTTTTATCAGGAAGAACTAATAAATAATTGTAAACATAATTTATATTTAATAATTAAAAGATAATAAAAAAAATAATTCGAGAAGAAATATATTAATAAATAATAATAAATTTGCATTTGATTGGGAATGGGAACTTGGAAGACTAAAAATAGACAAAGTATTTAAGGAGAAAGGAGTAAAAGGAGGAATCAAATCATAAATTATGTTTTCACCTAATTTCACCGACTTGAGGATTTCTTAAGATTCTTCTTCTTCTTCTTCTTCCTTGTTGTAGACCTATGTGGTCTGTTCTTCAGAGTGTTCCTCCTCCTGTGAGGTATACTCCCAGCTGTCTTTCAATCTTTTAGGAGGTCTTCCAGGAAGACGAGTCCTATGAGGCTGATTATGCAATGAAATCTAGGGGATTCTGGTGGTGGCCATTCTTTGAACATGACCGTACCAGTCCCTTCTTCGCTGTCTGCTCCATCTTATAATATGTTCAACCTCACATATCTCTCTTCTCAGTGTCTTGCCTGATTTAATGAAACATATTTTTATATTTTAACGAAGAAAGACTAATATGGAAAACGCATTTAAAATTCGATACAATAATTTAAATTTAAAAATTAACCTGGACTATTTGTTATGAATACTAAAAATTGTTTTTTATCAGTAAAAACTAATAAATAATATTAAACAATAATAATACATGATAATAATTCAAAAAAATAAAATTGTATTATAATTTAGAAAATAACATACATTTGTGAAGACATAATTTATATAGAAATTAATAAATGATTAATTTGCATTTGATTGGGAATGGGAGCTTGGGAGATTAAATGTAGACAAAGTATTTAAGGATAAAGGAGTAAAATAAGGAATTTTATATTGCGTTTTTTTATATTAACCCTTAACGTACCGTGTTCAAAACAAAACGCTTGCTCCCATGTGGTAAGTTCAGTTTACCGCTAACTTTATCTAAATATCAAGCATATGACTAGATGAATCAAAATTTAATTTATGTCATCTTGTAGGGAATTTCATTAGGAATAGATCGATATCTATAACATACATGGATTATTTGAAAAACATATCATTATTAATTTTTTTCTGGAACCATGCGATTTCTGATATGTAATGCGTCATAACATACGGGCGACTAAAAATCGACTAAAAGTCGGGTCGAAACTTGTCTGCACGCGGGGCGAAGATAAAGGCACCTAGGCAAAATGTATAGTACGTTCAAGACAACGAGTACGTATTAATATTTGTCCCTTTTGGTAAAGTGTTAATATTTTCACAGTTCTGATATTATTAAGTTACGTGGTGCGTTTTCATCCAGTCGGTATCATTACGTACCTATTGAAAAGGTCAAAGATATAATTTATAATATGTTCAAAACAGCGAGTAAGTATTTGTCACTTTTGATAAAGTTGTAAATATTAGCAAAACAAATTCTACCTTAACACGAATGAAGGTGAGGGCAGTCTTAGAAAATATTTTTTTTTGGGATGAAGGAAGTAATTTTTTGCTTTTTTTATTACGAAATATTGAGAACACTTCAATGGAGGATTACAATTTTTTTATAATATTAGGGTCCATAGGTTTTAAGAAAATCAACTTTAAATTGGCAGTGGAAACTCAATTGACCACATGGCAACGCGACGGTTAATCTTTTTTTTGTTTAGTTTTTATTAAATTTTTACACCTGAAGATGGAGGTATCCTCCGAAACCTGTCTTGTTTTTTAAATATTTTATTAATATTTTGTGGATTAAACAAAGTTTTTTTTTAATTTCCTAAGTATATTACTTTGGAATTCCACAGTGTCACAATGCCTTAGCGTTCAATAAGTTGAAACATATTTTTTTGCATTGATGCAAAATTTTATATTAAATTATTAATTCGAATAAAAACGTCTATTTTCAAGAATATTCATAATTTGATAGCAAGGCAACATATGTGTTTCCTGTTAAATAAAACACAACTTCAAGAATAAAGATGTTTTTACTACTTTTTTCAAACCACTTATAAATGAATGAATTATCGTTGAGCAAATTTGATTTTAATTCAAAGCAGTAAAGTAAAGTATTGAGTGCGGTAATGGTGGCCGTAAAGTACTCTTCACTTAACAGGATTACACTTCTAATTCCTTTAATTCCGTTAGCCGGGGTTTAGTGCAGTCCACAAAACCGATCTCCTGGTCAGGAGGATTATGTTTGCCCTGCCGAGAGTAATACAGATCCCAGTACCTATCGATAATTGCGTTTTTTCTACCCTTATCTGGATTTAAAGAATTCATTTAAGTGCCAATGTCACTAATTGAAATTGAAGTAGCGGAATATTTTTATGTTCTATTCAGTACTTTAAAAAAAATTCAAACGCCTTTAAACATTAAAGATCAAATAGTATGGTGTGTTGTTTCTTGAACAATGATGTAAAACTCTATATAAAATAATTGATATGAATGAAAACGCCAGTTTTCTAGAACTTTTATTATATTTTATGGGAATGACATGTTTCACCCTTCTAAGGTATTATCAAATGTGACGAAACATCAACCCGTTGCAGTTTATATTTACTGGTAAATGGAGCAGAATATGGTAATTAACGAAAATTGATGTGACTTTATACATTTTTAACAAATAATTATTTGGGTACGTCCAGAAATGTTTGGAAAATGTTTCTTGGAACTCGTTAAGAAATTTTATGACCATGATTACGTGGTTAGGATACTGAATGATACTGATTACTAGTGTACGAGTATATAAACTGCAACGAGTTGAATTTTCGTCACATTTGATAAACAGGGCTTAACATGTCATTTCCATAAAACATAATAAAACTTCTAGAAAACTGACGTTTTCATTCGTATTAATTATTAAATAGTAAGGTATTTTTTTTCCTCAGAATTCATTTTTAGTTTCCAAGCTCCAGCTATAAATTATCAAAATTATTATTATCTTAAGTTGTCCTCTTCCATGCTTCTTATTTCAGTTCAATCTCTTTTATTGTGCAGCCAAGACCTAAGACTTCTTCCAGGTACACGTCGTCCTTCAATCTTGCCTATTATCATGAGTTGGAATATCTCATATTTGTCTCCACGCAAGATGTGAAAAATTTGAAAAATTTGAACAATTCCCTGGTGCAATGAGCCCTATTTATGATTTTTCTCTTTAGAATTGTTAACCTAATCAGTCCACGGTGTTCTTTCAAATGCTTCTAAGCGATTCAGAGTATGCACTTTTAGAGTCGAGGTTTCTGAACCATACATTATAATTTATCAAACAAACCACGTTAACATCAACTACCTTTGCTTAAAATTCAATTTAATTTGGAGAATTTTAATACCATAAAACATGTTTCGAAGGTGTCTTTTATCATCCTCTGGTGTAAATGTAACTAAATTAAAATTACAGAACGACTTATCCTTTAAAACACAGATGTAATTAGAAAAAATGCATAATTACAATTCGAGTAATTTTAGTGTATAATTTTTTAGCTCTACTTTTGGGAAGTTATCAAAAGTAAATAGCGGTTCTATGTTACAAATATAATTCGACTACTTATATAAGCCAAAAATATGTTTGTGGTCCTTGAATAGGAACGTACGTATTTCAGGAGATGTTTTTTATTCAACCTCGTTAACAGTTATTTTCCCGCATACCCACGCTCGCATTATGCCAGTTATTATGAAATACACCCCATTACAGAGTTCGTTAAAAATCACATTAAAATAAATTGTAAAATGTCACCCGACGCTACATTTTCATTACTTATTTATGTATAAACGGCATATATGTACGTGTTATATAATACACTTTCAAAACTTTTTATAACCTATGTAAAAATATTCAAATATTTGAATCGACATAATAAAATTCTTCTTATAATATTGTTGAAATGTTAGATTTTTATTTATCTATTTACTGTCGGTACATAAACAAAGCATCTAAAAAAGTAAAATAGAGTAACAAGGCATTAATTTCAGAAAAAAACATACAATTTAAATATAACAAGGCAATAGTAAAAGACAAAGAAGTCATATACAATACCTGTATATAAACAAATATACTAAGAAAATGTGTATTTAATATTGTAAACTAACTAACTAACTAACCATCACGCCGTCTCCCCGAAGGGGTAGGCAGAAATAATGGACTGCCACACCTTTCTTTCCTGACATATTTCTCTCGCTTCCTCAACATTCATACATCGTGTCATGCACGCGCGTCGATTTCTCTGACTCCTCACATGGCCGACATTCAATATTTGATTTATTTGATCGTGCCACGTTTTCCTCGGTTTTCCTCTATTTCTGGTACCATTTACATCATTATCATATATTTTTTTTACCATTCTTTCTTCATTCATTCTTTCCATATGTTATATTGTTATTAAATTAAACTTGAATGCAGTGGGAATGAAAGCGTTTTAAATAAAATAATTGAAGG
This sequence comes from Lepidostoma basale, assembly GCA_022606425.2. Classification (NCBI taxonomy): domain Eukaryota; kingdom Metazoa; phylum Arthropoda; class Insecta; order Trichoptera; family Lepidostomatidae; genus Lepidostoma; species Lepidostoma basale. Next base: position 1,352,143 of record JAHDVF020000331.1, on the reverse strand, counting down.
TTCATTTAAATGGTTTGGATACATGGAAAAAATGAATGGAATAGAACGTACATGTTAACAAAATAAATAGAGGTAGACGAAAACTTGGCACGATCATATCAATCGATTATGAATATCGACCACGCGAGGAGTCAATGACAAGATGTATGAATTTGAAGAAATCAACCAATGTTTGTCAGTAAAGACAATTATGGTATTTGTTCTCAATATGGTCCCTTTTCTCTGTATGGGAGGCGGAATGTTTAGTAAAACTTTTTTTCTAAATATATTTTATTGAGTAGTACAAACGCGAATTTTTTTAATGGGGTATTCCGGATCTTATAATTGTCTATCTATTTATACTCTTTGTTGCACAACAATATTGCTAACCACATAGACTGTTTTATCTCCCAGCATGCAGAACCAACCTACTTCTGGTTATGCCGGTGGGGAGAGCAATCAAACTGCTGAACATGATCGATTCGGAGATCGATGTTTTTCATTTTATTGAAAGCTGCACGTGTTTCCTCTTTTCTGCATCTAATTTCAATTTCTGGGTCGATGTTTTTTGCCGAGATATTTAAATTTGACAATTTATTCTATCCTGGCACCATTTAAAGTTACAGATTTTTTATATTCAAGCTATTTAAGCAGATCTCAAAAGAGTCGCACAAGACAGGGAAAAATGGAAGAGAATAATGGAGGAAATTGCTGCAAACCAATCCCAGGATTGAAACCAGAGAAGAAGAAGTTATAGATTTTTTAAATTCAAGCTGTAGATTGAAAGCAAACTCCTCTTGGCATAAAATCAATATTTCGACGTCAGAAGTAGGTCGAAATTGTTGAACTTTTAAATAAAATCCATTTCGCGGGAATGATCCAAATTTCGATCACGTCGGGGCACGATAAATAAGTAGAATTCTCTGTGAAGGAAGCGTGAGAATCGATTATTGTTATTCTCACCTACTTAGCTAACTCGATTTGCCGTAACTTTTCTTTAAAATAATTCAGAGTTACATGTTGAGTTGAGTGGCGATGGTGGGAGTGGCTCCCTAGTAGCACCGGCGGGAGCTGGTACAGGGGGACTCAAAATTAAACTATGAATTTTATTATAGTCTAATCTTTGATCACTTTTCTCCATATATAAACAGAAACAAGCAACACATTGTATCACCACTCTGTAGTATATTAACATTGAAATGACTCACAACGTGTATTATGTACGACTTCAACGCGTGGTATGAATTTATATGTGAATTTAATTTAACACACTTTGAAATTTCGCAAATTCCAATTAACCTCAAAGTGTTCAAGTTTACTCTGGAAAAGGATCATGTTCATATAAAACACGTATCTGAAAATCAAAAATAAAGCCGTTGTACAAATGCAAATTTGTTACATTTATGTTTTTTAATTTTTTTTTAAACTAACTAACTAATTAACTATCACGCCGTCTCCCCAAAGGGGCAGGCAGAAATAACGGCACTCCATCCTTCTTTTTTCGACCACACGGGAGACGCGGTGTGATGGGTTGCGAACCTCATCGCCACCAATAGGCATTTCCCCCGCACACTTTGATCGTCCAACGTCCACAAAATAAATCTTAAACTAATAACATAAAATAGTCGTACAATAATATTTAATAAAATAACAAAATAAAAATTAAATAAATTTTACATATATTTAAAATATATTATTTTAGTACCAATACTTTATGATTTCAAATAAAGTTGTTACCAATTTTTTTCAAATGTTGTGTTCTCAAACACTTTTTAACGCTTTTCACATATAAATTTCGGGGCGCAGATTCATCGGTGTAGAATTTTTATACATTTTGGCGTTTTGGCTTTTTGGCTAAAAATTTCTTCTATATTCGCAATCACTTTGTGTAGTGGATTTACATTCGAATGTTTTTATGAAAATTCACAATACTGTTGTGTACTTTTCACTGAATTAATACGAATGAAAACGTCAGTTTTCTAGAACTTTTATTATATTTTATGCGAATGACATGTTTTACCCTTCTAAGGCATTATCAAATGTCACATCATATAAACATTTGATAATGCCTTAGAAGGGCGAAACGTGTCATTCCCATAAAATATAATAAAACTTCTAGAAAACTGACGTTTTCATTCGTCATCATGGAGTTTTACATCATTGCACAAGAAACAATAAATACTTTTCACTTTTTTAAGATAATCAAATGATTTTACTGAAATCTCTTGATGGAAGTTCATTTTAAATAATAATTAAATAAAACGATGTTTTTTAACTACTTCCACATTTGTCTTTATTTAGACAGCGACCGGTTTCGCCAGGCTCGCTGGCATCGACAGACTGGTAACACTATTGTAAACTTAGTCCTTTATATACATACAGATCAGGGGTGGTAAACATGATTCTATACAAAAATAATCTTCAAATATTTAAGTAATTTTTTTTTTTTTTTAAATTTTTTTTTTTTTTTTTAATTTTACTTAAATATTTGAAGATTATTTTTGTATAGAATCATGTTTACCACCCCTGATCTGTATGTATATAAAGGACTAAGTTTACAATAGTGTTACCAGTCTGTCGATGCCAGCGAGCCTGGCGAAACCGGTCGCTGTCTAAATAAAGACAAAAGTGGAAGTAGTTAAAAAACATCGTTTTTTTTAATTATTACTTTTCACTTGTAAAAAGAAGTGAGTAAAGAGTTAAAAATACGATTGTGAATCTACAGCACAAAGTGATGGTAAAATATAGAAGAAGAAAAAATATATTTACGACGAAAGATTTCTGTTCACACTGCTGAGTAAATGTCGAAGAGCAGTACGCAATCAAGCGAATTGCGGTGAATCAAGAGTGCTGAAACGTAATTATATTATAAACCTCCCCCTGATCTCAACCTCCGCGGTTTGGGTGGGCGTGAGCCCCCCCACGTCAATGCTTCCCTTACTTACAATATTATTCATCCTCCCTTTTTATTTTGATAAATAATTCTAGCCATTATTAGAATTTCAAGAATTACTCTTACAAGTCGTATTATGTTTACCGACGAATAATGTAAAGTTACTTTCTGGCATAATTAAGGCATTCACATTGTGTAATTACATAATTAAGAACTTCTTGTATAAATCAAAACACTGTTTTTTCTACTTAAAACACTTTTGCCATCAACGAGAAAACAGTGTTTTAATTAATATTGAAATCATCATTACGGAATTTCACAATGTTAACATCTAAAGTTTATCAGAATAAAAACGAGGTACAGATAATTTTTTTTGATATGATTCGAAGGAATAATACCTTGATCATCAAGGAAATGGTGTAAACTTATCATAATAAAATTATAAAAAACAAAAATAATTTCAATTTAACTGTTGCCGCACATTACAATAGTTAATTGTGACACGTAATACGTTTGTACTATTTTGCTGTTAAAATTATATCAGTTTTATCGTTTTTATAAAGAATTTTGACAGGTGTAAAAATAAAATTTTCATTTGTTCCAATGACAATTTGAATAATTTCTTCAATATTATTTTAAAGTTCTTGCTGGTTAAGTGCCTTATTACAGCTAATTTAAAAAACGGTGGATACGTGAAACATAAATTAAATTAACACAAAAGTCTGGATCGTCCGTGTCAACATGTGCAACATCGAAAAAAAAACACCATGTGTTATTACATTATGTGCTAAATTAAAAAAAAAAAACCGGGGGATTCGTAGAACATAAATTAAATTGACAAAATGTGCACCATCTAAAAATAACATTTTGTGTTAAATTATTATTATTTTGTTATTTTATTTTATATCATTGTATTTTATATTATTTGTTTAAGATTTATTTTGTGGGTGTTGGACGATCGAAGTGTGCACGGGAGATGCCTATTAGTGGCGATGAGGTTCTCAACCCATCACACCGCGTCTCCCGCGGGGCGAAAAGAGAAGGATGGAGTGCCGCATCAGTAAAAGTGTGACAGTCCATTCTTTCTGCCTACCCTTTTTGGGGGACGGCGTGATGGTTAGTTAGTTGGTTAGTTCAAAAATAATTTGAACTAAAAACTAAATAAACTAAAAATATCTTCTATATTCGCCATACTTTGTGTTGTAGATGCTTTATTTCTCTTTTTCTTTTTTTATATACTTTGTATATACAACACTAACATTAAAAAAAATTAATATTACATAGACATGTTTCGGACAACCAGTCCTTATTCAGTGATACATATTATAAAAATAAATATTTAAAAAATTAAAACATTGTTTACGTGATCTGACAGATGTTATAATGATTCATGTAAACTAGATTATAATATTTTAAATATGTATCTTAATAATATGTATCACTGAAGAAGGACTAGTCGTCCGAAACATGTCTTTGAATTTTTTTAATGTAAGTGTTGTATATACAAAGTGTAATATATAAAAAAGAAAAAGAGAAATAAACTAAAAATATACTCAAACGTGCAAACAACAGTGTTTTATTGATAGTTGTGGATTTTATTTTGTAAGACTCCATTATAAAATATTATATTGGGTGTTTCGGATAGTTCGGTCCGTTTAACAACAGAGGCTTCTGGCTGCTTCAAGTCTTCAAATCTGGCGGGATTTATTTTTTAGTAAGCCTGAGCATCTGTCAATTAAGTTTAGTTCGAAAAAGTTTGTCATTCTGACGACGTTTGTTTTATCGCTCCTTAAAATGTCGACTTTCGTTGTTCATAAGAAGCATTTGCGGGAAGATCTGCTGTTTTGTTTTAATTTGAATAAAAGTGCAGCTGAGGTGCATAAAATGATTGAGAAAGCTTATGGCGATCATGCCCCATAGGATAAATCATGCTGAGAATGGTATAGACGCTTTAAAGCTGTTGATTTTAGCGTTGACGGCAAAGATCGCCCTGGAAAATCGAAAAAGCTTTACTAATATATAATGGAAATGTGTTTTGCTATTTCTGTTTTACAGTGATTTTATTTATTTAAATAAAAAAATATCTAAACTCATGTTATAAAATTGTCTATTTAATAATTTTAAATAAAACCATTAAAAATGTTTTTAACAAAGCAACAGTATATTAATCCTATAAAATTCGAAATCTGATTAAAATGTGAAAAATTATTTAACGTGTACTTTTTTATTTTATTTATTAAATAACATAACTTTAGAATATACAATAAATATGAAAGTAAGTGTAAAGCAGTATTTTTGTTTTAGCTCTTAATAATTTTAAAAGGGTAAGCTATCACAAACGAATGCGCAAAAAGTATATAAAAAGAATGTTGAAATCAGACCTCATGAAGGAATGTTAGATAAACCAAGGATAATGAAATGATACGTGAGTGTAGAGGGTAATATTAATATATTTCAAGGGTATGAGAGTTCATCGAACATAACTAATAAATTATTTTGTTTACGACTAAGGAATAAAATTACTTTAGGTCACTTCGGAAATATGTTATTATTTAAAATATAAAATATATATCAAATAAATAAATAGGATATTAGCAGCGTTACATATACTTCTTACAATTTTAAAAAATCCTTCTGCTTTTTGTTATTATACAAAAGAGTAACAGAATATAAAAATTACATTTTTCTAGGAAAACCTTTCTTTTCTAAATATTTGAAGTTCTTAACAAAATATGTAAACTAGAATAAGTATCACATGGTTAATCTTTTATTCGTAAAGACAAAAAAACGGTAATTTCTTTGTTTTCGTAGAATACGATTTCTTATATTTAAGAAGCTTAAGCTCGGAATAATATTATATTACTTCCTAGAACGAAGTTTTTTTGATTTCAAACAATCGCGGTACATACTCATTTTTATAACATGAGCTTATGTATCATGTACAATACAATTATTTCTTTTGAATAATATGTTTTGAATATAATTAAAATGTCTTTTATGTTAGTTTTAATATAAAATATTGCAAAGTTAAATAAAGAATTAAACGTAAATATTGTAGCAAAAAATATGGTAATTTTTTTTATTTTATTCATGTTTTATTTTAGAAAAAAATTATTGAAATTTTTAATATTTTATTTTCTCTACAACGTAATAACTAATTAAATTCTTGAAATAGTTTCATTATTCCTTACAGGATTCAATCAAACTTTATAAAATAAGATTTCATATTAAGTTTAAAGGGTTGCTCCGAGTTGTAAGCTTTTTTCTTTTCCTCTTCCTTCATTGTTGTAAGGTTTATTATCCATATTCAACAAAATGAGATCAATATTCTGCAATGAAAACTTGAACTTGAAACTAAGACCGAGAATGTTGGTTCGAAAGTGCTATGTCTGGTGTGTATAACTCTATGGCTCGGAGACTTGGACTCTGAAAGTGCACACAATGAACCAGTTGTAATCATTCGAGATGTGGTTACACAGGACAATGCTTCGCATACCCTGGACAGATATTGTCCGCAATTTGGAGGTTTTGAGGAGAGCCAATTGTAGTAGACAACGGCTAAAGATCATTACGGTCCGTAAGATTTCATATCTGGGTCACATTCTGCGGGGAGATAAATACAGTTTGCTCCAACTAATACTGATGGGAAAAATTGAGGGGCAGCGTGGTCCTGGTAGAAGGCAAACGTCTTGGCTGTGCAACATAAGAGACTGGATCGGGATAAGACATGTGAAGGAGCTGTTCCGGGTTGCGCAAGATATAGAAGTCTTCGCCGGAGTGATTGCCAACGCCGGGGGGACCTGATACGGCACGCGAAGAAGAAGAAGATTATCCCTAAAGTTTTAAAGTTGACTAAGCAAAAATTGCATTAATTTGGTTTGATATACACACCTGCACATGTATAAATATAATATTGCACCGAGTTATAAGGTTTCTTCTTCTTCCTTTTCCTTCCTTGTAATAAGGTTAAACATCCCTAAATTATAAGTATAAAGTTGATTAAGAAAATGTGAATTAATTAGGTTTGATATTCATATCTAAACATGTGTAAATTTTACATTTACAGGATTACACCAAGTTGTAAGGTTTCTTCGCTTTCTTCCTTCATTGTTATAAGGTTTAACCAATTTTTATTGTAAAGTTGATTAAGAAAAACTGCATTAATTTGGTTTGATATACCTAAGGACATGTAAATTTTACATTAAGCTGAATTTTCACATACCGATTGTAAATCATTGTTCGTATTTGTTACTACTTAGTTTTATCTACTTGAGTCCCAAGCGTTATGAGTTCCTACCGATTCAATGCGAATTTAATTAAAATCGTCCGACTTCTCGAAGTTCGCGGGGGTCTATGAGAGTAACATATTTTAACTAGTGCAATTGTTACACCACCGCCAACTCGTGCTCAGTACGGGGGGTACGTAAATCAACAAGGAACAATTAGGCAAGCATTCTAAATCCAGCTAAAAACGAGGACGCGGCGCGCAGCTCCAGTCGGCATTACAGCGGTCTGCTTTTCAGAATTTACCGACAAATTAGGCGGCTTAGATAAGAGGCCGCATATTCAGTAGATCTGTTCTACCTACATTATTATTAATATACCGCAAGAAATGGCGGGAGAGACAATGCCTCGGTTATGTAGCTACATGTAACAGAACCGCGATATTGTTATACGCGCTCTATATTCCTCCTGTTATTCCCTACCTCCAGGTGACTTCATTATCACGTTAACACAGGTGATGAGTATATTAATGCAATTTTACGAAAAACGCTTATTATTTAATTAAATAAAATTTATTATTATAAAGTTGCTAAAGGGAGTTTAGAGACAACTAAGACAGGGGATGTTAAGGTGATATATGCGGTCTTTTCTGTTATATGGGTGTTAGACATGGACATTAAAAGTAAATACAATGAACCGGTTAGAGGCATTTGAAATGTGGCTTCACCGAAGAATGTTCAGGATCCCATGGACAGAGTGACGAACACAGAAGTCCTAAATCGTGCAGGAATAAATAGAGAGCTGCTGACATTGATCAAAGTCCGCAAGATTTCATATCGCGTCATTATCATGGCACATTTGATAGCGCCTTAGAAGGGCGAAATATGTTGTTTTCAAGAAGTTTTATTATAAAATATAATAAAACTTCTTGAAAACTGACGTTTTTATTCGTATTAATTAAAACAAATACATTAAAACATATGTAATCTGAAATTCGATTCATTACCATATATCAGAATAGGAAAATGCTTTATTTGATTATATTGCTGATATGTTGTGGATTTGTTTCTTTTTATTTTTTTTAATTTTCTGATTTTAAATTACTTTAGGTCACTTCGGAAATATGTTATTATTTAAAATATAAAATATATATCAAATAAATAGTCTGGGTCATATACTGCTTGGGGAAAAGTACCATCTTCTTCAACTGATATTGGAGGGGAAAATTGAGGGACGCCGAGGGTCCGGTAAGAGACAAATGTCCTTGCTGCGAAACGTGAGAGAGTGGACCGGCATCCGAAGTGTGGAGGAGCTGTTCCGAGCGGCGCAAGACTGGGACAGGTTCGCCGAGGTGATCGCCAACGTTGGGAGGACCCGACAGGGCACTTGAAGAAGAAGAAGAATATTCTACTTTTTAAAATGGCCTTGATATTAGTAAGGTGTTTATTACGACTCACAATAAAACGTTAATATCGATACATTAAAGACGTACATAAAATCCTTATCCTGTTTGCATATTTTTTTTATTTCTTTAATAAATATAACAGCGCAGGCGTGTCCTTTGCCATGAGCCATCAATGAGGCAGTACTTTACGCCGGCGATGCAGGTGGCATGGCGGAGTAATTCCAGTCTTATTGCCGTGGAAATGTTTTTAGGGGTGCAGATAAGGCCAAAAGTTTCCCCGCGTCTCGAGACCGCGGAGTGCGGCGTATCTCGGCGAATGAAAGGTATTTTTACGGTCATGAGGCCATTAAATTTTTGATGGTTCATTTACTCGAAATGATATACGGCGGAGTAGTGCGCAAATGACTGCGAATTAATTTATCGCCGTGCAATTAAAACATGACGACTCTAATGAAACACGCCCCCTGATGGCATCATTCACGGTTATATTTCTATTACGGGAATTTGAAGGGACGTTAACTGCTTTAATCTATTTCGCATTCATTACTTTCTGACCTTTTATGAGGGCTTAAAGTATCTTTTTAATCTGTCTAAAAAGTTATTTGCCATACTCCCGTAAAAACAAGGATTTAAATCTGTTTCACTGATCTAGTTGTTGAAAAATCTTTTTTAATGTGTAATGAATAAACTGATGAAAGAGTCATTAACCCTCCCTTTCCTGTGATGGGTATCTTCTACACGTTGCTTCTAATAACCATCAATATCTCTATACATTTAATAAATACAATGTTAAGATTTTAGGTATTCCTCCATAATATATTTACGCATTGATTAAAAAAGTAATATTAATAATAATCAGAATTCATCGGGTACATCGGAGGTATTTTGTGAACATCGGAAACAAAATTCGTAGCGCTGAGTACGCGACACTATATTCACATCTTACTCTTGCATATGTTTTAGCTCAATGTTATCATTCTCGCCGTCCCGCCGCGCCAGCGGCAGTCGCTTTCGGGCTTGCAACCAGAGCGGGTCTATGCCCGTTCCGTGAGCGTTGCCAGATGTTTTTTTTAAATGTTTTTAGCAATCAAATCTCAATTATTATAATTTTTTACTTCAATTATAATTATATAAGGGGATTAACTATGAATGTTCCTATTTTTCCGATTTAAATCGCTATTTTTTTAACGCGTACTGACTACCCTACTCCGGAACGCACGTTTTTAATTTAGCACCCTAAGGGAAAGGTTAAGAAAGTATGGACACATGGAAAATATGAATGAAGTAATAATGTCATAGAAAGTATATGTTAACAGAGTGAATGGAACAAGAAATAGAGAAAGACCGAGGAAAAAGTGGTACGATTATATCAATAAAATATTAAATGTCGGCCAAGCGAGGACTCAAAGAATTCGACGTTCGTGCGTGATACGATGTATGAGTGTTTTTATTTATTTTCATGAATTTATTTTTACTGTACACAAATGAGATATGACAAACGAAAAACATTTAGGCGACTCATTTGGACGCAAAACGGTAAACATAAATACAATATCGATATAAAACTAAGTAATAACTAATAGCATATCTCAGAAGAATCCCCAATATAACGACGTTAGTTACCCAGTACTCTTTCAAGAATCGATAATATATTTTTTATGAAAACTACCTCACTGACACAAAAATATCCAAATTCAACGTCCGAACTATTCTCCCTACTGGCATCACCAAAGGCAGGTTGGTTCTGCGCGACGGAGCAAATAACAATTGATATCGGCGATGTCGCAGGTAACCATCGGGCGTAAAAATACCTATTGGTTCTTGAACATAGAGGTTCTCAATAGAGCCCCGATTTAGCTTAAAAAGAGCCGTGTGATGTAGCAGTGTGATGTTTCACCTTTATCAAGGCATTAAAAATCCCATAAAATATCATAAAACTTCTAGAAGACAAAAGTTTTCCTCCGCATTAATTTATTTTAAAGTTCAATATATTTTAAAGTTAACAATATAAATAAAAGTGAGCGAGAGATAGTAGTCATATAATATATAGGAATGACATGTTTTACCTTGCTAAGGCATTAATAAATGTCCCATAACATTTTCAATTTTTAATTATTTTAATTTTAATTTTTTATTATTGAGGGTAACAAACAGCAATTACAGTATATGAATATAAACACACAGAGACAACAAAACAAGGCCAATTACATGCTACCACAAATATTATATAACAACTGTCATAAGGTTACATATATAAGAAGAATAAAGTAACACTTTGATAAGTTAAAGAGAAAACTAGTAGTATTAGTAATAATGAATAATTAAAGATGAAACATAAATTCAAAATGTAAAAAAAACAAAAAGACAAGAGAAGAAAAAGTAGAGTAACTAGTTTCATTCGCCCCAAAGGGTTGCTCCGACCATTTTTTTTACATCACTTTCATTAAGATGGAACACATCGATGTTATTAAAGCACTTATTGTATATGTCGCACGTCCGGTACACCGACGCACTCTGAGCGCAGTTAGTCCGATAAGCAGGAAGGTGGAATTTTGGTTCGCAGTGTGTCTTGTGCGAAGCATAGGGGTATTCAGTAATGATTTACGAAGAAGTTCGGAGTTGTCTATTTTGAAGTGAATGATTTTGTGAAGTAACATCGTATCATTAATTGTTCGCCTATTTTCGAGAGAGTCCAAGAAATATAATAAATCTTCTAGAGAACAGACGTTATCATTTGTATTAATTAGTTCTAAATATAATATGTTTATGTTAACAATAAAAATAAAAGTCAGTGAGAGATAGGAGTCATATGATATGTGATAATCTAAATTTTGCCATCTGATTCATATGGGATAAGTTAACGAGAACTGTCACATGAACGGCCAACATCACAATCCGCCCCACATAGCAGCCGAGGCTATTAGCATAGACATGAATAAATTAAGTCTTAATTGGTTCCCTACAAGGGCTTGCCATCAGATAGACATGAGATATGTGATAAAGATGGATTATGATTATGTCAATGAGATTTGTTATCCGTATACATATTACGTTGTTCAAATGATGTCTTTTGAGCCATTATGGTATAATTATTATAACTCGATATAATGTATACGAAAATAACAAACTAATGTAGAATCAAAGAATGTAAAAAAATAATACGTAATTTAACTTCTGTGGCGGATTAAACATTTTGTTTAAGGTTTTAAACAACAATTATTATTATTTCCTATTAATGTTTAATTATAAACGTAGAATAATTTTACTTTGCAAAAGAGATTTAGCACAGATATTTTACAGTTTTTATCGTTTTACAGATGATGAATGATTACTTCCTTCTAAATTTATTAGAATAATATTCAAATATTAGTGGAAAAAATATAATATATAAAATTGATAGAACAGAAGAAATACAGAAACAGGGAAACAAGAACATAGACACAATGTTCATATATTTAAATATAATTCGACCTTTACATATTTGAATAGCTTTTTTTTTAAAACATTGTGTTTTCAAAACACTTTTTTTTAGGTGTTTTGAATATACAAGGTTTTCCGAGATACCATAACACAGAGAGTCTATACTATCGCTTTTGTTTTCTAGAAGTTTTATTATTATTTATGGCACTGACATATTTCGCTTTGCTAAAGCAATCACTTCACTGTCACTTCCATTACATATAATAAAACTTCATCAATTTTTAATTTAAATTAAATATTTTTAGCGTTAACACTATGAGTTTCAATAATGACATATCTCATTAATGAAAAAAAAAGGACCTTTTAGTTGGAAAACAGTAATTTTATTCGCTATTTATTTATGATTCTATTTGAAATAAATCTTTTTGTCTTTAGATTGCGAAGAAATTTTTACAATAATCCATATTATTTTAAATGCTTTGTGATTTAATTTTTTTGCGAATTTAAAAAATGATTGTATGATATTTTTGATATAAGTCGTTCTGACGTTAATGCCAAAAATAATAAAGGAGAATTTTATCCCATAATTATTATTTCACATACATATTAAGTAATTATTATTCGGATGTGAGACTCGGAAATCTACCGCGGACGTTATTGGATAACTCCAAGTCTTTATAAAAAGGTGCCTTCGCTCAATATTCAAGATATGTATATTGGCTCCAAACAGTGTCAAATGCCGTTCTATTGACCATGACAGGCGAAAAGCCAATCAGAGAATAAGTCGCTAGACGCAAATGGGTGTGGATCGATCACACTCTGAGACGCAACCTGGCCTGCATCGTTCAGGGCGCACTAGTCTGGTCCCCTATGGGGGGAAAGAGGAAGCGAGGCAGACCTAGAGCCACCTGAAAAAGAACCCTGCATGATGGGGTCAAAGCAGCAGGCCTCACTTGGGATGATGTAAGGCATCACAACCTTCTCCACCCGACTCTATCGCATCAGGCATGCGATAGAGTTGGTTGGAGAAGTTTCTTTGAGGCCCTATGCTCTATGGAGGTGTGACAGGACAAGAAAAATAATTATTACCCAGAACTCATCAAAATAAAATTTTATATCTTGCATCATCAATCATTACGAAATGCTTGTTTTATTTTCTTTGGCAAATGAGAAAAACAGCCATTTTCTTGTATCAAATCAAAATAATTATCGTGAAAAGAAAATTTTCGGTGATCTTTACAATAAATCAACAATAATAATTGTCCCATCAATCACTCAATTTGGTAACGGCCCGGGGACTGGAAAATTATTTGACTTGAAAGCGAAATTGAATTTGGAACTGAACAACATTAATGGCGTCTTATTATAATGATTATATATTTCATTTAGAAATTTATTTACAGAATCCAATTCAAATAATATTTATTATTTTTATGATATGAAGTAACTTAATTTACAGTTTAATATTATTTTATAAGCCATTGGCATCTTACCATGTAAATTTTGTTGTTGATTAGAATAATACTAAAAATAAAATAAAATCTTAGGAATACTATTGACGGTTGAGGTATTAGTTTAATTTATGTCCATTAATAATTCATAATAGTTAACACGATTGCTAAATGCTTTTACTTGGATTTCATTTATATAAATATTAGCATGTGATAGGCGACTAATCATTCTAGTGAGTTCAGTATTTTCTTATGAGTTCAGTTTCAGAATGCCCTAGCAAGGCGAAACAAATTTGTCACTACTATTTATATAAGTTATTATGTAAATTAAATTCAAGTAAAACCATCAAACAATCGTGTTAACTACGAATCATCGTGATATACACGAATACACGAATAATCGTGTTGACTATAAATTACTAAGGAGTACATTAAAAATTACATTAAAATGACCTTGCGAGGACATGTACTTGAAAAATGGGTTAAATTCTATGAATATTACCATTTTAACTTAATTTCAATAAAAAGGTTTAAATTATACTGAAACGATTATAATATTAATATTTATAGATAACAGATTTTCTTCCCTAAATCATCTTTGAATATAGCCTCCTTAAGTTTATTTAATTAAGCAAGTAAGTATTAAGTTAAAATGATTTTTCAATTAAATATGGATTATAATAGAAAACCATTAACAATTAATTGTATTCAAAGAGAGAATAATATGTTCTTGCTTCTTGGAAATTACGTATTCATTAACTATTCTTTTTACATTAATAATACAAAAAAAAAAAATAAAACGCCTTCAAAAAAGGCTTGTGGTAGCATGTATTTGGCTTTACTTTAAGTTTTCTAAGTGTTTTTCTAATATGTGTTATTGATATTGCTGTATGTCACCATTAATAAATAAATAAAATAAAACTTTTTTATATTAAAAAAGAAAGTCGAAAATTTTATTATATCCAAATAAGTATTTAAACGGACTTATTAAAAAAAACTAACTAACTAACTAACCATCATGCCGTTTCCCCGGAGGGGTAGTTAAAAAGAGGATGGATCGCCACATTGTTCTATCCTGACATAACTCCCGAGAATCTTCTACATTTACACATCGTAACATGCACGATCGTCGATTGTTTCTACTTGTTCGAACATGGCCGCCTTTCAGTAATTGATTAATTTGGTCGTGCCATGTCTTCTTGTTTTATAAAATATTATATATAAATATGAAATAAATAATTCATTACATCTAACTATGTAAATATACATGTCATATTTGGTAATATTTTATTTAAAATCTCACCCTCTTGCAAACCTTACAGAAGCACGATTTTATTTCATAAAATGCGTGTAATGAAAACAAACAAGCCTACTTGGTATGACGTTTTTAACAGGTTTTGTATCATAAACGCTTAATTACAAGAATACCCACTCAGAGGGGCGCGAGATCGGGCGCTTCCAACCGCACTCTAAGCCCGCTCCGGTCATCGTTGAGTGGCCCATTTGGAGCGCGAGTGACGCTGTCCGTCACAGATTGGGAAAACGGGACGGAGTGCCCTCGAACACGGGACAATTTGGGCCAGAATACGGGACACGCTTTGTCCCCTAATCGGGGAGACAATGTTCCGCAAGTCCTAGAGCTTAACAGCGATGGCCGATCGTCAAGAGAGCGCCCAGATTTTGATAAAGTTTCACAGATTTATTTTAGGAAGTTTCATTTTATGCTAATAATGATGTCGTTTGAAACGTTTCTAAGGAATTTTTTAAAATAATCTTTTAAATAAGAAATTTAAAATATTATTATAGATTTATTTAAAATATTTGTTATAACAGATGTATAAACATAAACGTTAAAAAAAAAAATTGTTTAATTATTTATTTTGTGCATGCAAAAATTAACAAAACATTGATGAAGGGCATCTGTGTCCGAAACATGTTTGTATTTAAATTATTTAAAAAAAGCAGTTAGTATTTCTTCTATATTGGCCTTCATTTTGTGTTGTGGATTCATATTTAAATAAATATAGTTACACTTTGTATTTGATCTCTTAGACGAATGTGTGGATACTCTGTGTATGATAGAGTGTCGAATGAAAATATAAGAAGTGAATGCGGTGCGAAAGATGGTGTCATGAAAAAAATAATGAAAGGATCATTAAGATGGTTTGGACATATGGAAAGAATGAATGAAGAAAGAATGAAAAAATAAAATTTTTAATGATGTAAATGGAACCAGAAATATAGGAAAAACGTGGCACGACAAAATAAATCAAATATCGAATGTCGGCCATGTGAGGAGTCAGAGAAATCAGATGTATGAATGTTGAGGAAGCGAGAGAAATATGTCAGGAAAGAAAAGTGTGGCAGTCCATTCTTTCTGCCTACCCCTTCGGGGAGACGGCGTGATGGTTAGTTAGTTAGTTAGTTAGTTTTTGTATAACAGCACTTTTTATTTTTACTGTAATGGTTACTTGTAACCGAAACATGTCGAAGTTTAGTAAAAATATAAAGTGTTGTAATACAAAGTGTAACAATATTTATTCAAATAAATTTAGTATTGTTTACAAAGTTATAAACATTGTTCAATGAATCCGCAACACAATACTATGGGGATATTAAAAGAAAAAACATTAATATTGTCTAACTAACTAACCAATCATCACGCGGTCTCTCCGAAGGGGTAGGCAGAAAGAATGGACTGCCACACTTTAACCGATGCGGCCCTGCATCCTTTTCATTCCACCAAATAATAATCTCCACTTTAATACAAATCATTTCATAATTCAAATCTTCTTTGAAATTCTAAAATTGAAGCATTATTTTCAACTTGATACCGATAGTAAGCCAAGTTAAAAAGTTCTGGTGATGAAACTGTTTGTCGATATCCTCTCACCCCAGACCCTGATATTCACATAAATGTACCTGACCACGTACGACGGGCTTCACAATTCGACCTCCTTCGCATTTTGATTGGTAAAATGGCCCGGTGTCATGAAGGGTTAAACTTTGTTACAGCGTTCAACGGACCGGGGAATAATTTACCCCCGGCGACTAGAAGTGAAAATGTTCCCTATTATACATTCAGGCGATAAAAGGGACAGAATATTTTCCGAAATTATAAAACACCCAAACCTTTTAACATATCTATCGGTACTCAAACATATATAGAACTATAATCTTATAGATACTATGTTCATAATTATTCTAGATACCTACTGTAACTAACTAACTAACTAACCACCACGCCATCTCTCCGAAGGGATAGGCAGAAATAATGGACTGCGACACATTTCTTTCCTGACACACTTCTCTTGATTCCTCAACATTTATACATCGTGTCATGCATTCACGCTGATTTATTTTATAGTGCCACGTTTTCGTCGGTCTTCCTCTATTTGTAGTTCCATTTACATCAACAAATACCTACTCGTATTTAAAAAATTGAGTAGATTTAATACTAAATGGAGTTCTATTTCCGTCCCTTATATATGTAAGCGAAGCATGGATCTGGCAGAAGAAGGATAAGAGACGTATGTGTAGTAAAATGTACAACAGAATTTCAAATTCTGATATCAGACACATTAAACGATTTGATAAAAAACTGGTTAAATAAGAATAAATTAACGATGTGAATGAAATAAGGAGTCGAGAAAGACCGAGGAAAACATGGCATGATCAATTTAATCAAATTTAAAAATACGACCACGTTAGAAGTTGGAAGAATCGACGTGCATGAATAATTCGCTGTAGAATGTTGAGGAATGTAGAAAAAGAACATGTATTTTTTTGTTTTCAATAATGATATATCGGACGTCTATTTAAATAGTCTCTTAAGCTTTCAACCGAATATTTAGCCCTGTCTGTCGATTCCAGCCAACCTACCGAAACCGGTCGCTGTCAAAATAAATATAAAAGTAGAAGTAGTTATTAAATAAACCTCGTTTTTAATTAATTATTTTTACATGATATTTTTACACTAAGCCAAGGAAACTGCGGTAATAAGCACCATTTTCCAGTAAGCGAAATCGTATGTCTAAAAATTCTATGTCGCTATAAATTAAACCTCCATAATTCTTTTTTGAACCTGAAAAGAAAAGTTTTTGAACCGTGTGTTCTGCCAGTTGCTACTAATGGCCTCAAAACTATAAAATTGTCCAAACAAAGTGCAAAAAACTACGAGTGACCTAAAGAGCCATGGAAAGAGACATGTTAGGAATAAGCCTAAAAGACAGAGACAGAAACGATTCGGTGAGAGAAAAAACAAAGGTCACTGACATCATTCACCGGGTAGCGACTCTAAGTGGCAATGGGCAGGTCACGTAGCCAGAAACTCGGACGAAAAATGGACAAAAAGACTGCTGATTTGGAGACGGTGGACGGCAAAGAGAAGTGCAGGGCGACCGCAACTATGGCGGAAGGATGACCTGAACAGACACGTTGGAATAACCTGGATGCAGTCTGCACAAGACTGAGTGATGGGGAATCAAATGGAGGAGGCCTATGTCCATTAGTGGACGGTAATATGCTGAAGAAGAAGAATTTTTTTTATGGTTGAATATACTTATTGAATAAATTTCTTATACTCGTAATTATGGTTCTAGAAAAAAATAGGGGAAGAAGTACTAATGTTGGCACCCCCCCAATGATTGGCACTCTTCGTTTCAATAGCACGTAGAAACTGTAAAATTGTCGAAATAATAAATTTTCGCACTGTTTTAAAATCTTTAATTAATATATTTTGCATTTGAGGAATTTATTTTTTCATGCCTGGTAAAACTAATTGAGAATTGGAAATGGAAAAAAAAAACGTTAACAAGTCACCTGATTTCAATGCATTATTTAATATTTACAAAAAAACTTAAACCTACTTCGATTAGTACAGAAACAACCAATTTAGAAGAAGATAATGAGAATGATCCCTCTGAATAAATATATTTACTGTGCCAATAATTATACATTTACGTTATGCCAATCATTATACTCGAGGTGCCAATGATTATGTTTTTAGGATATTTTTTTGCAAAAAAATCTACGACTAATGGTTATTTCAGAAGGATTGCTGTGTGTGTTTTTTATTATCTAAATAGTTCATAAAATATGAATTTAAAAAGAAAAAAATCATAAACATAAAAAGTGAGACGCATAGACATAAACATGAAAAGTTTTTCTTAGAGTGCCAATCATTGTACTGCTTACCCTATGTTATGTTCAAAAAATGTTGTGAAAATTTGAAAGGAGAACGCAGTCAAAGATGACCAAGGATAAAACCGCATGACAAAATTTATAGGTAGACCATATTAGAAGAAGGAAGTATCGACGTGCGTGAATAACTCGTGCGTGTATAAAATGTGGAGAAATTTAGAGGGCTATGTCAGTATACAGTTTTACGAACTACTACTTGTTTGTAACACCTGATGATGCCAACGTGGAAAAAGAGTTAGCGCGACAATCTCATTAAAGTAAATTTAATATTGTTGAGGTATCATAGTGTTTTGGCCAAAAAATGGATGATCTTATATTTAAAAACAAACAGGAAGAAAGCTGTACCCGAAATCAATATTCAAATTTTAATTTAACCTTTCCTTGCGTTCAGAGTGCTATATATCTTGAACAAAGGAAACCACAAGAATTCTTAACTTCTAGCGCAGAAAATCCTCGTGTTTTATGGGTACCGGTTTGCTTTTTGATACTTGATATAAATCTAAATTATCTGACCTATATATCTTGTATCAAAGGTACTCTAAGTTTGTAAAATGGGCAAAGATCCGTATTTTCAATTTCGGTCATCGAAATCAAAGTCATTTTTTGAAATAGAGGTGGGATCATTCTAAAACTGCTTTTAACTTATTTAAATAATAATTAAATAAAACGATGTTTTTTAACTACTTCCACTTTTGTCTTTATTTAGACAGCGACCGGTTTCGCCAGGCTCGCTGGCATCGACAGACTGGCAGACATGACCAAATACTGTTTGTACACTCCCCGTTGCTATACCCCATATAAAGAAATAAAAAATATTCCTGGAATCGATTACTGCCCAAAATGTGTTTTTGATTGATTTCAGACCCTAGCAGCTATATGGATTGGGAAAACCGAATAAGGCGCGGCCAACCTTACGGACCAAGAACTATAACATATAATATTTAAATTCAGGAAAAAAATTTAAACAAAATTACCATTTTTTCAAAAATTATATATGAATATGTAAGAGATAATAAAAATTAAAACCCATTGTATTAAACACGAACCTCCAAGAATACCTGTAATACCAATAGTTGAATTCAGAAAATTTTTACATAAATATTTGATGATTATTTTTGTATAGAATCATGTTTACCACCCCTGATCTGTATGTATATAAAGGACTAAGTTGACAATAGTGTTACCAGTCTGTCGATGCCAGCGAGCCTGGCGAAACCGGTCGCTGTCTAAATAAAGACAAAAGTGGAAGTAGTTAAAAAACATCGTTTTATTTAATTATTATTTAAAATGAACTTCCATCAAGAGATTTCAGTAAAATCATTTGATTATCTTAACTTATTTACATTCTTATTATAATTATCTTAGTGTTTATGGCATCAAAATGTATTATTTATTTTATTTGATTAAACAAAGATTTAAAATGATGTAGTCTGTTTTTACTGTTTCTTGAAAAATGATGTAAAACTCTATATTAAATGATAAACTTCTAGAAAACAGTAGTTTAATTCGTATTTAATAAATATTTTTTTTGGGAATCGAACGTTTTCAGGGAGATATCAGAGAAAAAGATATACAAAATCAATCAAAATTTTTATTTTATTTATTAATTTTACGCATTTACGAGTTTGTTAGTTTTTATATACTGTTATAGAGGAGTGTTTACCTTTAATATCGAGTAAACTTTTTGTTTAAAACAAGTCGAATTAAATTAGCTCATTATTTAAATACAGTAAAATTAAAAATATAATTTTGTATAAAAAAAATACAAATTTACTGTCGCTTGACATAAATTTTGCAATGAGACATCTAAAAAAAAAACTAAAGACATACGAGTAGAGACACTGAACAACTGGATAAACAACTATTACCTGACCTTTAAAAGCAACAAAATGTAACCTAATACATTTTCTAACACAAAAAGACCCCCAATCGTCGCATTTCCGTTATTAATTAATTTGGTCATGCCATGTCCTCCTTGGTTTCCCTAGAATTATTTTTTCATTCATACTACTTGTATTTAACTTTTTAACCATTCTTTCATCATCCATTCGTTCCGTATGTCCAAACCATCTTAGTGATTCATTCGTAATTTTATTCAGGATGCATTCATTCGCATTACATTCATATCTAACATCTTCATTACGTATATCGTACATTGTTTTTGAGCACATTCTTCTAAGTGATCTCACTTCTACGGAATTTATCCTTCTTTCACCCTTCTTCTAACTTCAAGCTTTACTCCCATACATAAGGGTCGGCAATAGAACTCCATTGTGCACTGCCATCTTTGCTTCGGTAGATACAATTCTATTAATTCAAAAACAAATTTTATAAAATGAATGAAACATATTTACATAAAACTGTTTTCACAAGTGCTTTAACTAACTTACTAACTAACCATCAGGCCGTCTCTCCGAAGAGGTAGGCAGAAAGAATGGACTGCTACACTTTTCTTTCCTGACATATTTCTCTGGATTCCTCAACATTCATACATCGTGTCATGCACGCGCGTCGATTTCTCTGACTCCTCACATGGCCGACAATCAATATTTGATTTATTTGATCGTGCCACGTTTTCCTCGGTCTTCCTCTTTTTCTGGTTCCATTCACATCATTATATTCATTCATCACATATAATTTTTTTACCATTCTTTCTTCATTCATTCTTTCCATATGTCCAAACCATCTTAATGATCCTTTCATTATTTTGTTCATGATACCATCATTCGCACCGCATTCACTTCTTATATTTTCATTCGACATTCTATCATACACAGAGTATCCACACATTCGTCTAAGAGATCTCATTCTACTGCATTTATTCTACTTTTATCCTTCTTTTGCCAGTTCCATGCTTCGCTTCCATACATAAGGGTCGGTAGAAGAACACCATTGTGCACTGCCATTCTAGCTTTTTTGGATAGGTTTAATAGTAAGGTTTTAATTACCAAAAATTATAATCAAGTTATAACTCAATATCAATGTAAAAATAGTTAAACTTTTTGAACCATTAACATCTTTCAAACTCTCAAATTTATGGTTAAGTTATTCAATACAATATTTCCTACACTTTCGGCAATATTTAAAGAAAGAATGAGGTTTCGGTTCCATGTACATGAAATAGTAAAATATTGTTTTTTTCCTAGCAAATACAGTAACTTGAATTGACGTAATAATCTTCGGGGCTATTTCTAGTATGTTCTACGTGATAATTTTATTCTTGCTTCCTAGATTTATTACATTCAAATGCCTTTGGCTTCCGCTCTTCTTCCGAACCAATTCATAAATCACAATCCGAAACAGCCGTTGGTTACCGCAAAAATGTTGGATTATTTTGAACACACCCATACGCGAAAATATATTTCAAAGCGCCATGTTTACAGGGTATTAGAAGGGTTGCCATATTGTTGAAAATTCTATGGCTAAAAGTGTTGTCATCTTACCTGAAGGAAAAAAAGTTTTCTCTAGAAATTATGGTCATAATTCATACACGCCCTTCTTTGGAATGAGAATAATGAAATATGTATATTACACTAGGGCGAGGTGGATATATTTCACTGGATGGAGCACGTGCTGCCTAATGTATCAAAGCTTCTGAAGCCGCTTAAAGACGTTTTCAAGTAGTCCCAAGCTTACATTTAAATCAATCCTACCTTTATATTGTTTAACAGCCTTTCACATTTTAGTAATCTATCATATATTGATACGTATAAATAGATACGTAGACATTTAAAACCTCGTTATACTGAAAATAAAATAATAATGGAAAATTACTTCAAAATATAATTTATTGTTTCTTGAACAATGATGTAAAACTCCATATTAAATAATTAATACGAATGAAAACGTCAGTTTTATAGAAGTTTTATTTTATTTAATGGGAATGGCAAAACATGTCATTCCCATAAAATATAATGAAACTTCTAGAAAACTGACGTTTTCATTCGTATTAATTATAATATATATTCCACTTGGTTTTGTGACTTCTACCAGTTTCGATAACTCGCTGCCATCTTCTGCCGAAGCCGTTCGCAGTTATAAACAACAGCAACAACAAACCACCGTTTCTCCGGAAGGGTAGGCAGAGAGAATGGATCGCCACAATAATCTATCCTGACACAAAGCGAGTCATGAACGAACGTCCTTGGCCGACTTTATGATTTTTTTTCCATTCGTATTCATAATATATTTAACATAATATTCATTATTCCTTATATATTATTTTCACTTCTACCGAGAAATTTCAAATAACAACATTAATACTTGTTATGTAGAATTCATATTTATTGTTTTTTGAATATCTAATGATAAAATGAGAAATGTAAATGTAGAGTTTTATTTTCTTCGAATGACATCTTTCACCTAACTAAGTCATTGATTATGTGATACTGCTTTAGCAAGACGAAACGTGTCATTTACATAAAATATAATAAAACTTCTAGAAAACAGACGTTTTCATTCGTGTTCATTATTCAATTTGAACTTAGAACCACAAAGTTATTTTTTGTTTAGAATATTTTATTGAAACAATTTTAAAGTTAAACAATTTTAATCGAATAAATAATTCTTTAAAAATTTATCTAATTTGAAAACGTTTTAACATTATTCCGAATATAATAATAAAACAGTTATTCATGTAACCATAGCTAACACATACAATGAAAACTATTAAAATATGTTAAAAGAGTAGGATTGTATTGACTGATTTTTAAATTAAAGCATACAATAAATGTTTTAAAATTGTTTTAGTTTTCACATAGCATCCCTTTCAAATCAGCTTCATTAAATTTAGATAATGTTCCATTTACATATTATTCATCTTCTTTGGTATTAAGCTGGTAATTTGGATGTTACCAACGAGGGGATGTTATTTCGTGAATTTCATTTTTGTGAATTTATTTATCAGACATGTTTTTGCTTGTTGCTTCTCAGTATTTTTGCAAATATTTAATTAACTAAGAAATAATATTGCTGTTGTCTATTTTGGAATATATACAAAAAGCATAGATGATTATATTATTTATTTAGTCATAAGTCATAACAAATTTAGGTATATAATTGGATGTCGCTATTATTTGACGAAAAATTGGATTTGATTGTGTTCATTAAAATATATATGCATATATGTGGATGTTGATTATATTTAAACATATATCCGAGCAATGAAGCCAACAATCAGGGTAGTAATAAATATTTAAAAAAATACATAATAAATATGGTCAGTTTTCTTATAAGGGCTTCTGTGTCCCGAAACATGTTTAGGTTAATTTGTAATTTAAACTTTTTTTGCATTAAAAAATAAAGTCTTATGTTACAAAGAAAAAAAAGTTTTTTTATGATGTTGTCCATTTTTTGTCATTGTGTCTTATGATAAAAATAACTTTGTGAAACTCTAAATTGAATAAAGATGAATACCTCGTTGTTGATAATATGTGTTTTCTAGAAATTTTATATTTTTTTATGGGTGTGACATATTTTACTTTGTTAGGGCATTATTATACTTACATTCTAATAACAAGAAAACATTACACTCCCTTGAAATTTAATTTAATTTCTATAAAACGTCGTTTTCACCAAAATAAAAAAACATCTTTGATTTTAAATATAACTGATCCACATAAATTACCAGATGCCACATGCATACTTAGGAAGGAAAAAAATGAAGGAAGGAAGTAGAAAAAGTGTGAAAATACAAAATTAAGACGAATGAAAACGGAAAAAATAATAAATATTCTTAACTAACTAACTAACTAACCATCACGCCGTCTCCCCGAAGGGGTAGGCAGAAATAATGGAGTGCCACACCTTTCTTTCCTGACATATTTATCTCGCTTCCTCAACATTCATACATCGTGTCATGCACGCCCGTCGATTTCTCTGACTCCTCACATGGCCGACATTCAATATTTGATTTATTTGATCGTGCCACGTTTTCCTCGGTCTTCCTCTATTTCTGGTACCATTTACATCAATAACATATAATTTTTTTACCATTCTTTCTTCATTCATTCTTTCCATATGTCCAAACCATCTTAATGATCCTTTCATCATTTTGTTCATGACACCATCATTCGCACCACATTCACTTATTATATTTTCTTCCGACACTCTATCATACACAGAAAATCCACACATTCGTCTTAGAGATCTCATTTCTACTGCATTTATTCTACTTTCATCCTTCCTTTGCCAGTTCCATGCTTCGCTTCCATACATAAGGGTTGGTAGAAGAACACCATTGTGCACTGCCATTCTAGCTTTTTTGGATAGGTTTTTGTTTGCGATGACAACTTTAAGTGCACCATTAACTTTGTTGCCTGCCCCAACTCTTCTTTTAATATCCCTCTCCACTCTCCCATCTCTTGTAAACAAACTCAACTACTTGCTCCAAATTTTCACCATTCACGCTAATGTTGCAGACTGTCATGGTTTTTTCCTTTTCAAAAATCATTACCTTGGACTTATTAACATTCAATATTTTTATTATCGATTAGTATTATCGAATGTCGTTGTCAAGTTTAAAATTTGATGTCTTTGTAAGGCGAAAAATGTATTCTCATTAATTATAATGAAACTTCTAGAAAATAGATGTTTTCATTCATATTTATAATTAAATGTGGAGTTTTATACCATTGTTAAGAAGAAATAACTGTAAATACAATGTTTTTAAATTCTGGGTTCCTCCACGGCCTTAGGATTTTTGCTTCTAACGTGTTTTAAGTATTCCATATTTATAAAGCTTGCCGTACAGTGTTCAACGAAGTTAAAGAGCACTTAGGATAAAATTTCCGTACGTCGCAAGATTGGTGTACATTTAAAGCATTCGACACTTCATCACATGACGTGATTTAGTGTTTAAGTAAGGAAAATGACGTGAAATTTCTAAAAAGGAAACTCGATAATTTCACCACTTAAATAGCTTTTATATGAGGCGTTCTAGACCCGCGATGGCGTAATTTGTTGAAAGCATTAAGATCAATCTTGCCTGACACGAGGAAATGATGTATATGAGACTTCAATTTGTTACCCTCCACGTAGCGCCTAAATTTATTCCACCGTCGCTACCCCTGATGCATAGCTACTCCTCTGCACAGCCGCTTTAACTAGCTTTTCACATGCGTGGAGGGCCACCCTTATTGCGGTTAATTTTTAAATCATTCCATTGACGTTGAATGCACGTGTTAAATAAATGACCGAAATTATAACTCTTGGCGTATAATTTTATGATTATTATACAAAAGATATTTTCCAAAGATAGAAAATGGTTCCATTCAACCAAGCACCCAAATTTGGTAAATGGGGGGTTATGAAAAATATCTTGTTAATATGTTTTTGTGTTATAACCTGAGCAATGAAGCATAACTTCCACTTATTAAGACGTACGAAAATATTTCCCATTTATATTATCAGGTCGTGGTCTAGGGGGCCGAACGCTTGACTCCTGATCCAGGAGATTTGGGTTCAAGCCTGGACACCACCAGATTTTTCTTCATATTAATGAGCTATTTTCTGCTCAAATTGAAGCTTGAAAAATAATTTTTAATTCCTTTTATTCAAATCTTTGGAATGTTAAGTATTTTAAATATAAAAAAATATTATCCATGTTTCTAAAGAAAACATAAGTACCATCTACTAAATATAATATAAATAAATTGTAAACAATTTTAATTTAAATAAATAATGTCGTCATATTATTTTTAGAATATTTTTGTATTTATCTCTTGAAAATATTATTATTATTTTAAAACAATCGGTTTCTGGCGCCCAATTTAGGGTTATAAAGTATTTTATTATTTGTTGTTACGTTTTGATACGTATCGCTTAATTAGTTAAAATACCAAAAGGGTTTAATTTCTAGCATTATATAAACAGACAAAAAATAAAGATAAAAAACACTTTGATTTTAAATATAATGTCTCATAAGGAAATAAAAAAAATAACAAAGAAATGTTTTAGTTATTTTATTTTCAATTTCAATCGTAAAAAATGGCCCTTTACTAAGAACAACCACTAACTAACTAACTAACTAACCATCACGCCGCCTCCCTGAAATGGTAGGCAGAAAGAATGGACTGTCACACTTTTACTGATGCGGCACTCCATCCTTCTCTTTACGCCCCTCAGGAGACGCGGTGTGTGATGGGTTGCGTACCTCATCGCCAACAAACTTTTCAAAGAACAACCAACCAACGACGACCTTCGTGGCAGAGTGGTAAGAGCTCTGATTTCCATTCCGAAGGTTCTGGGTTCGATTCCCGGCGACGGCAGTGTGATTGTCACATTGTCTTTGGTCTGGCGTAGTATTCACGTGACAATAAAATGGCGATAGATTGGCTACCTGTCACATGTCACGAGAATCAATATATCAGCTTAAAAAAAAAAAAAATGTATACTGTAATTGGGTTCAAGCAACCTGTTGTATACGTAAAAAAAAAAAAAAACTTTTCTTAAAGGGGTTATTCAACATATTAATTTAAAAAAAACACCATGTCACTCTTCTCGTGTCTTGATACATTTTTTAAACTCTTTAATAGACTCAGTAAAATCATTTGATTATCTTTAATAGACTGATTAAATGAAACTAAATGATGATTTTTTTTGTATTTAGGATTGTTATTATAATATATTCACCAAATAGTTAATTAATCTACTCTTGTTTCGCAAATGTTTGACAAGAGGTGTAAATGAAATTTGTGAAAATTTCAAATAAATATTATATACAGACGGTTATCACTTAATTTTATTTAATGATCTTTAGGTTATCGTTAAATTATTAAACTGTTACTATGTAAAAACAAGTTCTATGCTAAATATTTAAGTGGAAATATGAATGTAATTTATAAACATAGAAACCCCTTGCAAAATAATGTTAAATATGAAGAAAAACCCATATGTGTAAAATTTTCATGGTATTATTTAAATTTTGCTCACTCTCGCTGTATTTAATAAAAAAAATAGAAAAAGTTAGAAACGAGGTAATTGATATAAATGAAAATATAAGTTTCGAGAAATCTTATTATATTATTTAAATCTTATTATATTATATATATGAAGATTATTTTTGTATAGAATCATGTTTACCACCCCTGATCTGTATGTATATAAAGGACTAAGTTTACAATAGTGTTACCAGTCTGTCGATGCCAGCGAGCCTGGCGAAACCGGTCGCTGTCTAAATAAAGACAAAAGTGGAAGTAGTTAAAAAACATCGTTTTATTTAATTATTATTTAAAATGAACTTCCATCAAGAGATTTCAGTAAAATCATTTGATTATCTTATTATATTTTATGAGAAATCCGTTTTTCGCCATGCTAAGGCATTTTCTAATGTCTTAACAAGGTGAAACAGCTCATTCCCATAAAATATTATATAATAAAACTTTCATAAAACAGACATATCCATTTGTATTAATTTTTTAATGTGGAGTTTAATTTCATTGTTCAAGAAACAAAAAATAGAAATTTTAGGTCAATGAAAATATGAAAATGTCAGAAATTACTGAAGAACTATGTAGTTGCAACCCGTGAAATATTCACGAAATTAAAGATTTTCTACCATTTAAAAACTTGGTTGGTTATTAACTTTTAATACAAATATTATTTTTCCCACACGTTAAAAATTTCACAATTAACAATACCAAATATTTATTTTTTATCATACAATAATTTTTAAAACAAATTTCAAAATAATCCAGACTCCTTCTTGAGCATGCGCATCGTGTGTATTTCAGTACTCTTTCGTGACATATTTATCTCGATTCCTCAACATTAAAACATTTCTTCGACTCCTCTTCTTCTTATTCTTCTTCTTCCTCTTGCCTATTCCCGTCCACTCCTGAACAAAGGCCTCCTCCATTCGCTTCCGTGTCACTCTGTCTTGTGAATACTGCATCCAGATTTTTCCGACATGTCTGTTCAGATCATCCTTCCACCGTTGCGGTCGCCCTGCACTTCTCTTTGCCGTCCACGGTCTCCAAGTCAGCAGTCTTCTTGTCCATTTTTCCTCTGAGCTTCTGGCTACGTGACCTCCCCACTGCCATTTTAAAGTCGCAACCCGGTGTATGATGTCAGTGACCTTTGTTTTTTCTCTTACCGTATCGTTTATGACTCGGTCTCTTAGACTTATTCCCAACATGGCTCTTTGGGTCACTCGTAGTTTCTCGGCACTTTGTTTGAACAATGTTACAGTTTCAAAACCATAAGTACCAACTGGTACTACATAAACTTTTCGTTTCAGGTTGATCGGTATTTTCCAGTTTTTAAAGATGTAACCCATGTTTCCAAAAGTTTCCCAGCTTAGTCCGATTCTTCTTTTTAGCTCTGCTGTTTGGTTATCTCGGTCCAATCAAATATTGTGTCCCAGGTATGTTTATTCTTGTACATTATCAATTTTGTTGCCATCCACGTTGATTTCCAGCCTTTCCGTGCCCATCACCTTGGTCTTTGCCAGGTTCATATTCATACCTACAGATTTGGATACATCGTTTAGTTCTTTGAGCATTTCAGCTAGTTCCTCCGGAGTGTTGCTCATGAGTACGATGTCATCGGCAAAACGTAGATGGTTTAAATATTTTTCATCAACACGGATTTCTTTAGTTTCCCAGTTCAGATTTTTGAAAATGTTTTCTAGGGCTAATGTGAAAAGTTTTGGGAATATCGGGTCTCCCTGTCGGATTCCCCCTTTTATCGGTATCTTGTCTGCCGACCAGTCCTCATTGAATTTTTTATACATATTTTGGATTAGGGATGTATATCTTAAGTCTATACCCGCTTGGTCCATTGCCGCCATTATAGCTCACGTTTCGATGGAGTCGAAAGCCTGTGTTTTTTGTTTGTTAAAAGTGTCCGGAGTGTGTTTTTTGTTTGTTTATTTATAATATTATATAATATTTATTATATAATATTATTACTAGTGTTATGCAACAGTTGAGTAAAAGTATGGTAATTTAAGTAAGCTCTAGCAATAAAAGAAAATAAAAAATAAATTATTCAGCGATATGATTGTTTATTTGTATTATACATTAACCTTCAACGCCAACTGTGTGTTTCTATGGCATAAATATAAAATGCAAATAAATAAAAAAGTGTATTTCGCTTCTGAGAATTTGCATATCAAAGAAATATTCGTTAATAAAGCTCGTAAAAAATATTATATCAAGTCATCCGTGTAACTGTAACATAAATAAAATTCATAATACCATTTACCTTAGATTAAAATTAGCGTGCCATGTATGCAGCTTAATATTATAATCCTCCTGCGGTCACTACCAAATCCGGACCCACAAGTATACACACGAATAGAAAATGTTATTAAAATGCACCATACTAAATAAATACAGATGAAATGGTTGAAACTCTTTGCTTAGTTCGTTGGTGCTGAAAATAAATTTGGTCTAGAAATACACCGTAATGTTTATAGAGGAAAATTATACACGCAACCGTATTTGCATAGCGCCCTCATTGAGTGGAAAATTGTAGTTTTAGCATTTTTTCAGTCGCAGAAGTGCTCTGTTTCTGGGCAATTTAATTAGAACCCGGCGACTAATATTACTCCATAGCACAATTGCTGTAATTATTTCACGATAGTTATTATGCTGTTGAAATTTATATCTACACAATTTATCCAAGGCCAAACTAGATTTCATTACTTACATATTTGTTGTCTGGTGAAATATCTATAATGTAGGTGTTTACATTTTGTTGAAAAATATATAAAACTAATTTAGCATGTACAAACTCAGCTGGATTAAAACAAATTTCTGCATTAATTTTAAGCGTATTTTTATAGCTCATATTAAAACACATAAAAAATAGATTCTATTTTATGTTCGCGGCAGTTCAAAATATTGCACTATTTTATTTTATGGGAATGGTTTTATATCAAACGTGGGTAATATTTGTAATTAATTATATTAATTTATAACCCTGTTTATCCGTAGTTGTCTTGCTTTGAGTAATTTTTATTTTAAATTTAATGTTGCTTTTTAATTTACTGATTAAACTAAAGTATTTATTGTGATTTTGAAGACAAATAAAAAAGACGGTGATTATAAACATTAACAATTGTTTATGTTCTAGAAGTTTTATTATAATTTATGCTAATTACATGTTTCGCCAGTACATTTGATGATGCCTTAGCAGGGCAAAACGTGTCATTTCTATAAGATATATTAAACATTTAGAAAGCAGACGTTTTCATTCTTATTATATGTTTAATTAGGAGATAAACAATTGTCTTTCACCTTTTAAATTAATGAATACAGATATGTTAGATAAGCAATATTAATTTGTAAAAAAAAAAGTTTTTCTTTTATTGTTTTCGAGATGATACAATAATTTGCGACTTGAATACTATGAATAGCACTATTCAAATGTAAATGTATTTGTTATACTTGTATGCATTATTTTTCGTTTTCTTTAGCCTTCTTCCCTCCACTTCTAGATATACTCGTATGTAGGTCTCTTTAATTTTACTCCACTTGTCCCTATCTTGTCCCTTCCGCATCCAGTTCTGTGTATTAATTCTGTATTTTTTAGTTAATTTTACAATACAATGCTTCTTATTTAACAATAATTGACGACCTTCGTGGCAGAGTGGTTACAAGCTCTGACTTCCATGCCAAAGGTCCTGGGTTCGATTCCCGGCGATGGCAGTGTGATTGACACACTGTCTTTGGTCTGGTGTAGAATTCACGTGACAATAAAATGGCGATAGATTGGCTACCTATCACATGTCACGAGAATCAATATAATAGCTAAAAAATCAAAAATTGTATACAGTAATTGGGTTCAAACGACCTGTTGTGTACATAAAAAAAAAAAAAATACCATAAAAAAATATTTTTCTTTATTTCTTCAAACAAATATTACATCTTGAACCTTTAAAGCGACTTAAATGTGAATTAGACTATCAGAATAATATTAAGTTTTAATTAAAGATAAATTTAAGGCATTAACACTGTGGAATTACATAATGACAAATTTTTATTAACTAAAACATTGTTTTTTCCACTTTTGAGTTTATTTTTCTCGACATGTTTCGAAGGCTTTTACACCTTCATCATCGGGAGAACGATATAAACTTATTACTTATATCGTTCTCCCGATGATGAATGTGTAAGCCTTTGAAACATGTCGAGAAAAATAAACTCAAAAGCAAAAAAAAAAGTGTTTTCATTCGTTATTAAGTTTTGAGTAATTTTATGTATAATTTTTTACTTATTTAATCTCTGTTACGCGCTCTTGTAATGTTTCTTATTTTTCTTCATCTATAGCGCTACAGCCTTCAATTTGTGCCTCCAACTTCTCATGTCCTCAGCCGTCGTCTTAAAATTTGTAATTTGTGGAAGCTGTGTCGCATTTATTTTCATTTCGTCCTTTTACCTCAGCCTGTGTCTTTATTATCTCCCACTACTCCAATTGAAGTCATAACGAAGTCATACGAAGATGGTTACAATGTTTAAATGAGCTGTTTATGTCATAAATAGTGGAATATCTACAGTAAGTAGCCTCTCACGATACTACCATATTGAATCGAATAAAAAAAAATCTTGAATTTGACAGCAGGTAAAACACTGGGAGATCGCGTGAGGAACAACATAATAAGATAGATATATGAGGTTGATGATATTATAAGATGGAGCAGACAACGAAAAAGGGACTGGTATGGACAAGTTCAAAGAATAGATACCACTAGACTCCCCTATATTGCATTGCATAATCAGCCTCACGGGACTCGTCCTCGTGGAAACTGGGAGTCTACCTCACAGGAGGAGCAACACTCTGGAGAACAGACCACATAGATCTACAACAAGGAAGAAGATGAAGAATTTTACAGAAATTCCAAAAAACAGTAATTTGTAATTATTTTATGTTTCTCAGCATAGCTTACTTTCAAAACAAATTTCTTTTGTATTTCCCCCCCTCTTTGAAACAATAATAATTTAATGGTTGATTTTGACAAATACCTCAAAATCTCGGCAGTAGGTACTTTAAAAGATTAATATGTCAATCACACAAGTTCATGACAAATTATGATTAATATTCCGTCGAATTTCGTGTTACGATAACGCAGTCGTTTCGCTAACGAGGTCCTCTTTGAATTTTACATTTGGAAGCAGCTAAGTCTAACAAATCTCTCAGTCAATTAAACTTCCTCGCCACTCTTTCCCCTCTTTCGCTCCTAGTACCTACCCTAGATTCCACTCCTTTACTATGGTACTTACGACCTACTTCCAAGTTGAACTCCATTTCTTTACCAGGAATTTGTGTTGCATCCCCTAGCACTGCTACAACCCTTTATTAAAAAAAGATTTATTCAGATTGACTAGCCACTTTCGGGGGGTGGAACGTACTATTAAGCAGATGTTTTAAAATCCAATAAAGCGATCAGAATAAAGAGATCAACAAAAAACGTAAAAATGATCACGGAATTTGCATGAAGGGAAGAGTTTGAATAAAGTAAGCTACCGAACGGCGTAATATATAGGAAATTACTTCAGTAATTATCATCTTAAAGATAGCATTATAACCGCTTAACAGTATAAATATATAAAAATCTGATATATACGCTATACAAGAAGATAAAAAACGGGGCAAAGCTAGGAAGAAGAAGAAAATGTAAAATCCTTGGCATTGCATTTAAAAAAAAATGAGCTAGAATGGTGTTCTTCTACCGACCCTTATATATGGAAGCGAAGCATGGAACTGGCAAAAGAAGGATAAAAGTAGAATAAATGCAGTAGAAATGAGATCTCTTAGATGAATGTGTGGATACTCTGTATATGATAAAGTGTCGAATGAAAATATAAGAAGTGAATGCGGTGCGAATGATGGTGCCATGAACAAAATAATAAAAGGATCATTAAGATGGTTTGGACATATGGAAAGAATGAATGAAGAAAGAATGGTAAAAAAATTATATGTTTATGATGTAAATGGAACCAGAAATAGAGGAAGACCGAGGAAAACGTGGCACGATCAAATAAATCAAATATTGAATGTCGGCCATGTGAGGAGTCAGAGAAATCGACGCGCGTGCATGACTCGATGTATGAATGTTGAGGAAGCGAGAGAAATATGTCAGGAAAGAAAGGTGTGGCAGTCCATTCTTTCTGCCTACCCCTTCGGGGAGACGGCGTGATGGTTAGTTAGTTAGTTCGTTTTATTTGTCTTTTTCGTTTTTATATACTTTGTATATAAAACACAAACTTTAAAAAATTGTTAATTTTAATAATAGAAATTAAAAATAAGGAAAACATTATAAATAATCAAAGTCCAATTAAGTCCAATGTCAAGTCCAATCATTGATTTATTTCCTTTGTTGTAAGTAATTAACTGAACCCCAAAAAGAACTTTAAATTATTATTTTAAAATTTAAATTGATTCATTATATTTGTTATAACAAAAGTATAAACGTTCCAAAATATATCTTTATATCATCATGTCAAAAATGATCATATTTGTAATTTTTTTTATAATATTTTAAATATTAATCTTTATAATATGTATCACTGAAGAAGGACCGGTTGTCCGAAACATGTCTGATTTGTAATTTTATTTTTTTAAAGTTATTGTTGTATATACAAGGTATATAAAAAATAAAAAGACAAATAAAACATCTACAACATAAAGCTTGGCGAACATAGAAGAAATATTTCGTTTCATTCGCTTCCCCAAATAACTTTTATGTAATGTGAGAAAAACAATTTAGCCCTTTAAATTTGTTCATACAATAAAAATATAAATTAATTCTAAAATTTATCACTCCGTTAGCAATTTTCCGCTCGATTATGGATTTATCAGTTTTACGATATCTGCACATTTATGGCGCGGCCGAGTGGAATGATAACGAGAAAGATTTTCTAAAATACTCTGTGGTGTCAGGTGGTTAAACATTAAAATAGTTATTTGAGTTCGTGAAATTCGAAAATACGTGTATTGTTAACCTTCACACTGTAATACCTCCGAGTCTGTGGTGGAGTTGTCTAAGGCCCAGAAAACTTATGCATTATCAAACGAAGTAAATGTTTTTCTTCTTAATTCGCCTTTACTTTGTATTATAGACTCATATTTTGAATAAATATAATGACACTTTGTATTTTCGCAACACTTTATTTTTTGTTTTGCAGACATGTTTCGGTTTAGACCTTCTTCGATACAAGTTGTGCATCGAATAAGGTTGGATCACGAACGTCTGTGAAATAAAAAAAGGGTATTGTGAAAATGCAAAGTGTTATTTTACTCGTATTTATTCAAATAGGTTAATGTTGTTTTTCAATTCTTTGGTAAAAAAATATTTTCATATCTTTGTAAATTCATTTTTGATTAACACAAGAATTACGTTTTTTTACGATTTAAACACTGTTTTTTCCACTTTCGTCTTTATTTTTCTTGACATGTTTCGAAGGTTTTACACCTTTATCATCGGGAGAACGATATAAACTGAGTTTAAATCAATCTTTTTCTATACAATAAAAAGTTTTTAGTTTCATTCTATCATTAATCGTCTGGCTCCGGTTTTGGCTGCTTGTTGCCATCATCCGAACAGACGATGAAAGCGTGATGGAACTGAAATACTGCGTTTTATAGTTACGATATTATATATTTATTACAATATAATCAAAAGAATAACCATCAAATATGTGTGTAAATAAACAGCTTTCGAGAAAATCTCATAAAAATAAATTGGGATAACAACAACAACAAACCATCACGCCATTTATCCGCAGGGGTAGGCAGAAAGAATTGACCGACACACCACTCATCCTGACAAACTACTCGATCCTGACACATCTCTCTAGGTTCCTTCATATTTATATAGCGGGTCATACACGCACGTCGATTCTCCCGACTTTTAATATAGCCGACCTTTAAAATTTGATATATTTAGTATTGCCAAGTTTTCCTCGGAGTTAAACGACTCCGTAATTCATTCATACCGTTAATGTATACTTTTTTAACCATTCTTTCTTTATCCTTACATATTTTTGTTCATAACACTTTATATTATATTCCTTCTTTATATCAGCATTTAAAATTCTCTCATACATCGTTTTAACACACATGCGTCTAAAGGATCTCATCTCTACCGCATTTATTCTGCTCTCATCCTTATTCTGCCAGTTTCATACTGTATATTATTTTTCTTCTCAGAGTGCTAATATCAGGGCTCCCGAAATCGGCTATCACTCTGGCGTAGGCCTCTGTGCCCTGTGTAAGCCGGAATAACTCCCCTATCATACTGTTTATTAGTTTTTCAAAATAAACATTTCATTATATTGAGTATAATGTTTCTGCTAAAATAATGGATTATCTATAGAGGTGTACTTAAAATAACAAAAAATCGTTTTCGTTCGAATTGTGCTTTTAGAAGACTTGTTAAAAGAGCAAACATTGTAAGAGTCTCCACTCGTCATACAGGCGGCTTGAGTGATCCGTGTCTCACTTTTAAGAGTAGTTGTGTATCTATCAGATTTCATTTGTCTCCGCGGGACAAAGGGGGCAGGGAGGTTCTAGCGCCGGGCGGGGGCGGGGGCGGAAAAGTTTATCTGCCATTTTATTAGATTCCCCCTTCCTTATAACAAGACCTACCAACGGCGGCAAAATTAATGGATTTTGAAACAAAATCGATATTTCTTTTTGATGCGAGACGCAAAGTTTTATAGCGCCATTCTGCGAAAAGGCACTTCAAACTTCATTGTAAATAAATTACCGGTAATAAAACTCCGTCTTGTGAGACTGAGATTTCAATTGCCCGTTCATTTTTGTGACCCCGTATTGAATATCACATCTAAAAATATTTATATCTATTTGCATGTATGTTTTCATAAAAAAAATATATTCCGTGTTCGTGACGTATTATTAAAACATCTCGGATGTGTTATTACATAATAAAAAAATATTTTCGATCGGTCTACCGCTTTCGAAAACGTTTTTTGAATCTACGAAGAAAAATAGTGCAGAAAGACCAAAGAAAACATGGCAAAGTCAAATTAATAAAATTTTAAAGGAAGTCGTCAAGTCAAATAGAAGTCGGAAGAATTGACGTGGGTGTGTGACTCGCTGTATGATTGTGAAGGAATCTAGAGAGGTGCAAGGTGTGTAGAGAGGAGAGTGTAGGAGAGAGTAGTGTGGTGATACATTATCTCTGCTTACCTTTTTTAGGAAATGGAGTGATTGTTTATAGTTGTTTAGTATAATTTTTTTTATCTTTTATGATTTTATTTTTAACTCATTCATTAGTTAAAACAACATTTGAATTCGAAAATAGGAGATATAATTTAAAACATTCTTTTAATACATAACGAACTTTAAAAAATAATAACAAAATATGAGTCAGAGTTAAACAATTTTCCTTAAAGTTGTGTTATATCATCTTAGTTTTGTTAAAAAAGTAAATAAAACTGCACCCCATAAAACAAATAAGAAAATGAATTAAAAATAAGCTTAAACCTATTTGATTTTTTTTTGAATTTCCATTTAAAAGTTTTTTTGGTTAATACATGTTGCAAAACATTTTTTTTATGTTTATATTTTATTTGAAAATAATAAACTCCTACTTAGCTAAAAATATATTATACATTACAGGAAAAACTATTAGGAAAAAAAAAGTTTTCATCACTCTCAGCCATTCAATCACAGCATGGAATACGTTAGCCAGATGTTTTCAATTAAGACTACTAAACCACTAAATAACTGATAAAGCCGCAATCGGATATCGCTCTATTCGCTACCCCTAAAATACTGCCATTCTTCTTTTTACTTTTAAATTCCTTTTCCAGCATTCAACACTGCTCTCACGTCCAATTGTAAGGTTCTTATCTAAGGGGCCACGTAAAGCTTTTACCAAAGCTTTCGGATACAGGCTCAGACTTGAACGATAAGCTATTCCCGACCATTAGAGTGCTGCGTCTCTCAAACTACGGTGTCTTTAATGTCAATATTATGGGTTTTTAGTTGTATTATCTAAAATTGATCGAACAAACAGTATAAAATAAATAACTTTTTAAAGTTCAACTTCTATTACTCCATATATAGTGTTCAATATTTTAAGTTTTGATTTGTTTTAAGGTTTAATGTATTCGTAACGTTTTTGAGCCCAATAGGTTTCCATACCGTACTTTCCTCAAATGGTATGTTTTTTTGCTAAAATTATAATAATTGTGACAATGAAATTAATTCATTGTCACAATTATTATAATTGAAATTCAAAACCTACACTGCGTTTTCTGATACATTTTAAATAAAACACATGGAACGCAAAACATGTCACTATTATAAAATATGAGAAAATGTACGTTTTTATTTCATATTAATTATAAATATCTAGAGTTACCATCATAGTTAGGCAAACAAAAAAATCATAAATATATAAGTAAGTCATTTATTAATTTATGTATAATAATTGGGAACTGACTTATTTTAAATTCAGATACAAGAAAATACGTATCAAATTTTTAAATTTGTGCGGTAGTCTAGGGGACCGAACGCTTAGCTCCTGATCAAGGAGAATTGGGTTCAAATCTGAACGTTACCAGATTCTTTCTTCATAATAATAAGCTATTTTATGCTCATATAGGAGATTATCTAATATTACCTTTGAATAAATGCTTGGTGTGGATCTTTTTATATGAATATAATATTAAAAGATTTTTCACAACATAAAACATATGGTGCCACAACAAAACATTATGGTGTTTTGACATAGGCTCCGCTTAAACTAGTCTAGAAAGTATTTTCGCTACAGAAAACTTGTGCAAATGTTTTGAAAACTATTTTTTGAGTAATTGTGTTTTGAAACTTACTTTGAGAATACAAAATTAATTTTCGTTATCCATGAAGTTTACTATTTTAACATATCGATTGAGTTTTTTTATACTAATTAATGACTTTGTTGTTCTTGCTCAAAAATGTTTCGGTTTTTATAATATTATTAAAATCAAAAATATTTATTATTGTAGACTGAGTTGAGGATTGTAATTTTCACAAAAATAAGAGCGCATTCACTTCCTGTTAGCCAGTTTTAAAATCACTGAA
The DNA here is from genome assembly GCA_022606425.2 of Lepidostoma basale. NCBI lineage: Eukaryota > Metazoa > Arthropoda > Insecta > Trichoptera > Lepidostomatidae > Lepidostoma > Lepidostoma basale. The sequence continues at coordinate 1,313,532 of JAHDVF020000331.1, read as the reverse complement.
GGCGTATAGTTTTGTAGACATGCCTTAAAAAGCACTAAACAGGCACAAACCCCCGATCCTTAGGTCGTAAAACACTTGTAACGTTCTTTCGGCCCATTTCACGGGGTGTGTGCATGTTACAACCCCCTGAAACACACTCACATGTACCCACCTTCCCTTTCACGCGGTAGTCAAATCAACGGTCACTACAAATAGAACTGTAGCTATTCTGGCAAGCCAAAAACACGGAAGGCTAAGAAATGTGTTTTGTTTTAGATCAAATAAATCTACAATGTATAAAAGTGATGATACTATAAGTGAGTAAACTTTTTTTAAAGATTTTTAAATAATTTTGTAAAAACACTGTTTAATTATTATTTTTGATTCATTTATATAAAACAATTAATCAAACAAACAAGATGGGAGCAGAACATTTATAACTATAGCTAATGAAGTTTAAAAAAAATGCGCGCTGGTAGGTGATTTCTTCTAAAGCTTTTGGGTAGTTTTGGTAATTAATTTTTGAATTATCTTTCTTATTATTATTTCTCTCCTATTGATGCTTGGAAGACATCATGGCTAATTATTATTATGATGCGGTAACTCTACACAGGGATGTTGTTCTGCAACTGAATCATTAATATTAAAGAAGCTAAAGAGAGAAGAGAAAAATGAGAGATTGATGTTATTAAGAGAAAAATGTTATTAAGAGGACCAGACAACTCTCACAGGTAATAGATAATCAGGTAATTTGATTACTGATATCAAACCAAAACTTAAAAGGGGAGCGATGACGTCAAAAAATTACTTATATATGAAAAACGACTAAAAAGTTTTTATCTACAGATATAGAAACGGGGCTAACAATTCAATATTACCTAATCGAAAATGCAATTTTATTGAATAAAACAATAAAAGATTATGTAAGAGATTGGTGTTATAATTTGGTATCCTTAACTTTTTTATTTTATTTATTTTTTATACATTTTTAGATCTTGCTTGTAATTATATAATGTTTCAGGTATATTTTAAATTGATTTTTAGTGAGACTCCTTGTGCCTTTTGGTCGTTCATTGTAAAGTTTCAGTCCATCGTTTAATATCCTTGATTGTCCTGTCTTAGTTAGTGCATTCGGTAAGTGATATCTGTCACAATTCCTGGCCCAGTGTCTGTGTACGTCTGAATTTTTAGTTAATTTGTAACTCTCTGTAGTTGTCTCTTCCATTATCATTCTGTACACAATTTTCAATGTCTTAAATTTGGTTAGGTCTGATATGTCCATTTTTTTTGTTTGTCTGTCTGTATTTTGGAGTATAAATACATTGTGTGTAAATACTATTCCCTTATCCATTTTGATTATAATGATAAGAATGGATCAAAAGTTTTAATGGTTTTTGAAATTTTATTAAAATATAAGTTAATCACTTTGGGAATTAATTAAACATTGTTAAGATCACTTTTTTAATAAAAATATATTAAAATACACGACATGTTTCAGAGGATACCTCCATTTTTAGATATAAAAAATATAACAAAAACCAAACAAAGAAAGACTAATAAAAAAAGCATTTAAAATTCGATACGAAAATTCAAAGTTAAAAATTATGTTGGACTAGATGTTATAAGTAGGTACTAACAATTATTTTTTTAACAGTAAAATAATAAATAACATTAAATAATAATGTTACATGATGATAAAATAATTTAGAAATAACATACATTTGAAAATACATAATTTATACAGAAATTAATAAATAAATGATTAATTTGCATTTGGTTGGGAATGGGAGCTTGGGAGATTAAATGTAGACAAAGTATTTAAGGAGAAAGGAGTAAAAGAAGGAATCTGATTATTTATTATATTTTCACCCAATTTCACCGACTTGAGGATTTCCAAATTTTCAAGTTTGTTTAATTTATTGTTATTGTTAGCTATGTGTAGAAATTTTGTGTCATTTTTATCGAAACTATGGTCAAATTTAATACAATGGTTAGCCATCTCAGAAAAAACAGAATGTTTGGTGAAAGCTTGTTTATGTTCATTGATACGTGTTTTAAAATTTCGTCCTGTTTTGCCTATGTTAAAAGCATCACAGTCTTTACATTTAATTTTGTTAATTTAATTTTTTGTTAATTTAATTGTTTTGCCTATGTAAAAAGTATCACAGTCTTTACATTTGATTTTGTTAATTTAATATTAAGTCTTTACATTTAATTTTGCTAATTTAATTTAATTTTTTAAATTTATCAATCTGCTAATATTCCTCACAAAATATGGTAAATTACTTCGGATCTTATTAAATAATTCCAACTTTGTGTAATTTTTTCCCCAATCAACTTTGATCGTAATGGTACGAATGGATCAAAAGTTAATATGATTTTTAGAATATTTAGGCTAATTTATCGATCTGATAATATTCCTCACATAATATGGTAAATAAATTGGGACCCTTTCTGTTTTTAGACCGTTAAATCTTTTTACTCCTTTTCATCGTTGTCATATTTTGTCCTTTATGCCATACTTCAGTAAAGCCCTGTTTTGTCTTGTTCCAAAAGGGTTGAAAAGGGTCAACTATGATCTGCATAGCGAAGTTCTCAGCGGGAAATTCTAAATGCTAATATATATTTTAACTATTTTTAATGAGTACCAACTTCATATTAACTTCAAATGAATCGCGTTGATATAAATTTCAAAAGATTACAATCTTTATATACTATTTTGTAAAGAGATGCAATGGAGTAAATTTCTAAAGATATGTATGAATAAATAATGGTGCAAAATAAACATTATGGCACCTTCTCAGAATTTCTAGAAAATTCACGCAACAACCCCGTGAAATAGTATATCATAATGGCAGAAAGAATAGACTGATACTCTTTTCTTTCCTGACATATTTATCTCGTTTCCTCAACATTCAAACATCATGTCATGCACGCACGTCAATTTTTTCGCCACCTCTTCTTCTTCCTCAGACTATTCCCGTCCACTCCTAGACAAAGGCCTCCTCCATTAGCTTCCATGTCACTCTATCTTGTGCAGACTGTATCCAGGTTATTCCGATATGTATGTTCAGATCATCCTTTCACAGTAGTTGCGGTCGCCTTGCACTTCTTATTTCCGTCCACGGTCTCCAAGTCAGCAATCTTCTTGTCCATTTTTTGTCTGAGCTTTTGGCTACGTGAACTGCTCACTTACTCACTCTTTGGGTCACTCGTAGTTTCTCGGCACTTCACAATGTTATAGTTTCAAGACCAAGTACCAACTGGCAGAACGCATGCTTCATAAACTTTTTGATTCAGGTTGATATTTTCCAGTTTTTATAGATGTAACCCATTATTCCGAAAGCTGCCCTCTTCGACTCCTCACATTCAATCTTTTATTGATTTGATCGTGCCACGTTTTCATCGTTCTTTCTTTTATTATTATTTTTTTTTTAACGACGTTAACATATACAATCAATAACATATACAAATAACAATATTGCAATCAAGAGTATCCAGTCCCTCGAGAGAAGCATCATATAATTTTAATTTTAACAGTTTTATCTTGATTTGTTTTTGCTCATTCCAATTAATATTTATATTACTACTTATATCTTTTTATAGCACCTCTTTTGCTCCATACATGTCCGGCATTCGTCGTCTCTGTGCGGTGGTTCTTGTAACAGCATCACCTTTCCGCAGTGTACTTGTGTCTTTATTACATTCAATGCATACTTTATTCAATTTCATTTTCAAACTTCGGACTAGGCGAGGCCCTTAATATTTACCTGCAGAATACCAGGGGTTTGCGTACTAAAACTGATGTCTTTTCTCACAATTCCTCAATTGGCGACTATTCCATTTTGGCTATATCTGAAACATGGCTTGGTCCTGACATCGCTTCTGGTGAACTCCTCGACTCCAGGTACAGTGTTTGGCGATGTGATCGCGGCTCGCGTGGTGGGGGTGTACTGCTAGCATGCTTGTCCCACCTTAATCCCGTTGCTCGACCAGAGTGGACTTGTGACGCCGAATCCATTTGGATATCACTAACACGTGGTGCGAGCGGCCTCCCTAGAAATAATCTAAACATCGCTTGTGTGTACATACCCAAGGGATCTAACTATGCTAATTGTGTTGACAGCTTCCTAAATTTACTCTCCAGGCTAGTTACTGACCGGCCTGAAGACGACTTTCTTATTCTAGGTGACCTTAATATGTCAGACATTGACTGGTCTTGTAACACAACCGACCAATCATTGCTTCCTTCCAATTTTTCCTCTACCTGCTCTTCTTTACTTGTGGACTATATGTCTCTTCTCGGTCTTCACCAGTATAATTCAATTAAAAACTCACTTAATCGTACCTTGGATCTTATACTTAGTACTTCCCATTTTGTCTCCGGAGTGTCTCGATCTGCTTTTCCACTTGTACCCGAGGATTCCCATCACCCAGCTATTGAATTAACTCTATCATTTGAACCTTCTCAGCTACTACGTGAACCCCAACGAGCCGTTCATCTTTTTAAACATGGAGACTATGAATCAATTAATACTTTTTTATCTGAGGTTAATTGGTCAAATATTCTATCCACTTATCCCCTCAACGCTGCGGTAGATGCCTTTTATATCGTGTTGAATAACTCCATTGAGCAATTCATACCCCTCCGACATTTTAAGAGTAACTCTAATTTTCCAGTTTGGTACAATAGTTCCCTCATAAAACTTACCAAAGAAAATATCAAATATCACAAGCGGTTTACCAAATATAAAAATTCCCTTGATTATCACACCTTTTCTTTGCTGAGAACTCGCCAAAAGCGTATGGCCAGGAAATGTTTTTCTGAGTATATTCACTCTACCGAAATGAATATTACTAATAATCCAAACTCCTTTTGGCGATTCGTCAAGAGCAAGTACAAGAATAACTCCCTTCCAAAGATAATGTCTATTGATGATAATAAATCAATAAGTGGTGGCAGAAATATCAGCCATGCGTTCTCCACTTATTTTCATTCTGTCTTTGATTGTGACACTACCCCCAGTACTATAAACTCCTACGAGCCCTCAAACACCACTAACATCGGAAGCTGTCTTACAGATAGGAACACACTCGCCAGATATTTATCAGGTGTCGACACCAGCAAAGGTACTGGAAGCGATGGAATACCGCCATTATACTTATTTAACTGTGCAAAAACCCTCGCTGAACCTCTTTCTATCCTTTTTACCCGTTCTCTATCCGAAGGTTGCTTTCCAGATAAATGGAAAGAAGCCTTTATTATTCCAGTTCACAAATCAGGACCCAAAAGCTTCATCAAGAACTATCGTCCAATCTCCATTTTATCTGCCATTAGTAAGATTTTCGAGCGTATTGTATATGACCAATTATATCCCTCTCTTAAATGTGTTCTGAGTGATCAACAACATGGTTTCCTCCGTAACAAATCTGTTTTATCCAATCTGATACCGTTCACTGACTATATTATTTCGAACATGCACCGCGGACTCCAAACTGATGCCATATACACTGACTACGCCAAAGCTTTTGATAAGGTAAACCACAGCGTACTCCTAGATAAACTTGGCAGACTTGGAATCCACGGTGACCTTCTAAGATGGATAAATTCATATATCAAAAATCGAAGACAGGCTGTGGTGATTGGTGGCTTCAAGTCAGACTTCGTGGGAATTCCATCCGGAGTTCCTCAAGGCTCCCATCTGGGACCCCTCTTCTTTATTCTTTATATTCATGATATTGGCAACTGTTTCCTCTACTCCAAACACCTCCTTTTTGCTGATGACATGAAGGTCTTTCTGAATATTTCTGACATATCCGATTGCCATAAACTTCAGTCTGATCTCGACAGACTCTCTGATTATTGTAAGATAAATAAACTGACCCTCAATGCTGACAAATGTCTCAAAGTTTCGTTTTCTCGTAAAATCAACCCGCACAATCATGACTATTTTATTAATAACACAAGATTATCTAACTCAGATCGCGTGCGAGATCTCGGAGTCACAATGGACTCGAAACTCACTTTCGTAAGTCACATTGATGGCATTTTAGACAAATCCTACAGGACATTAGGATTCATATTGCGTACATGCAAACCCTTTCAGAACATCACAGCCCTCAAAGTTCTTTATACAACCATGGTTCGCTCACTACTCGAATACGTATCTCCCGTTTGGTCTCCTTACTATGCAGCGCATATTCAACGCATCGAAAGAGTCCAAAAAAAATTTCATTAAACACATTAATTTCAAAATGTGCAGGTCATTTGCGAATTATAATTCTGCCCTTAAATTTTATTCCTTGGACTCTCTCGAAAATAGGCGAACAATTAATGATATGATGTTGCTTCACAAAATCATTCACTTCAAAATAGACAACTCCGAACTTCTTAGTAAATTATTACTGAATACCCCTATGCTTCGCACAAGACACACTGCGAACCAAATATTCCACCTTCCTGCTTATCGGACTAACTACGCTCAGAGTGCGGCGGTGTACCGGACGTGCGACACGTACAATAAGTGCTTTAGTAACATCGATGTGTTCCATCTTAATGAAAGTGATTTTAAAAAAATGGTTGGAGCAACCCTTCGGGGCGAATGAAATTAGTTACTCTATTTATTATTATTTTTTTTTCTTTTCTTGTCTTTTTCTTTTTTCTTTTACATTTTAAAATTGTATTTTATTTTTAATTCATTATTACTACTAGTTTTCTCTTTAACTTATCAAAGTGTTACTTTATTCTTCTTATATATTTAACCTTATGTCGGTTGTTATATAATATTTGTGGTAGCATGTAATTGGCCTTGTTTTGTTGTCTCTATGTGTTTATACTCATATACTGTAATTGCTGTTTGTTACCCTCGATAATAAAAAATAAAAATAAAATAAAAATATACATTTTTACCATTTTTTCTTCATTCATTCTTTCCATGTGTCCAAACCATCTGAATGATTTTAATAAAACTGAATGTACATTAATAAATACATTTTGCAACCCGTGAAATATTCAAGTAAAGATAATCTACCCTTAAAATTTAGTTCACTGTACAATCGTAATCATTAAAAGGTTTTTACTTTAAATGTAATTTTTTTTTCACAAACGCTTAAAATTTCACAATTAACAACACCAAATTGTCCCTTTTTTGTTTTTTACACTATTGTCATACAAAAATAATCAAGACAACATTTGAAATAATTAAAAACATTTAGGCGTACGCATCGAGTGTATTTCGAATTGATTCGGAGATAATATAAGTAACATATTCCTATCTCACTCTCTTGTATTCAAAATACCATCAAACTCTTTCTTGATGACATTCGGTTTTTGCCTACTCATGTTCTCATAAATATAAATACACATACATGCATATATCATCCTATTACTTCTCCCTCCTAGATCTGAGGAAAGAAGCATTAGCGATATATTGTTAATATAATACTAAGCAAAACAAAATACTTTATACCATTTTCTTTCACTATTTAATTCCATTTTAATTCTTTTAAAAATCCCTATTTTCATATTTTATTGACAAGTGACTCAATTTTCCGTTTCATTCAAAATGTTTTATTGAAAAAGAGAATTACTTTTAACCGATTATATTTCATAAAATCACGTATCTACGAGGGTTGTCCGTAAAATATGTTTCCCTGTTTGCCACGGGAGCGCGGATCTCTGTTACGTGCGATCCAGCAACACTGGATCGTAGCTTGGTCTTCTCCCTCCACAGCCCCATCCAGCTAAACTCGCTGTCGGTTTGGCAGCCGTAAATAATGGAGCTCCCGATCGCATCGCCCGCGAGGTAGTTACTTTTTGTCCAAAATACATTCTTATATGAAAAATGTTATGTAATTTTATTCACATTATCCTGAAAAAATACTTCTTGATTATTACAGTGGAATTTGAAGATAATTTATTTTTTAAAAGATTTTTGCCTTGTATGAGAATATAATACTTTTATGATTATAATCGAAAGGAGCCCCGACTCATTTTACGTAGAGAGCATTAGATATTGTACGTGTATGATCGGTGGAACCATTTTGAACATTAAGTATAGGGGCGTAGCGTAGCGTAGGGGGAACCCAGAAATGTTCCCCTTAGCGTGATTTCTCTTGTAATAAAATATAAGCAGACACATGTTTTAAGATGTTGGGAAGCACGCAATATTTCATTTGTTGCGTGTTCATTTCGTGCGAGGAAATTATTATTTCAGGAGGTTTTTTCTATTAATAAATGATATTACCATTGACCGGATTGTGTGTTAATTTGCAGTCTAAGTGAAACGCGTCCGCCATGTCAGGGGCTTCGCAAAGATAAGGATGTAAAATACTATGTATTCAGAAGTAAGTTTCTCTCTTCTATATTCTCCTTTGCTTTGTGTTGTGGATTAATATTTGAATAAATATAATTATACTTGTGTATTTGAATAAATATAATAATATAATTATAATGTGCTAAAAGGAGAAAAATACCACCTCCTTCGACTGACGACCTTCGTGGCCGAGTGGTAAGTGCACTGACTACCACCCCGAAGGTTCCGGATTTGATTCCCGGCGAGGGCAGTGTGAATGTCACACTGTCTATGGTCAGGTGTAGAATTCACGTGACCATAAAATTGCGATAGATTAGCTACCTATCACATGTCACGAGAATCACTATGATTGCTTTAATAATACCCTTTACATCGATTTGGCTCATGCTGTCATGATGCAAAGAGCGATTCAACAAAAAAAATATTTTAACGGGTCAAGTGGAGGGACGTCAGGGAGTTGGTGGAAGGCAGCTGTCCTGGCTGCAGAATATTAAAGAGTGAACAGGAATTACAAGAGTTCACAACCTGTTCCAAGTGGCGCAGGACAGAGAAGTCTTTGTTGCAGTGATCGCCAACGATGGGGGGACCTGAAACGGCACCGAAAGAAGAAGAATAATACTTAGTTTTACAATACTTTTTATTTTCACAGAGTAATAGACATGTTTCGGTTACAAGTAACCTTTATCAATGGATACACTTTTAATTCATTGATAAGGGTTAATTATAACCGAAACATGTCTGTGCTCAGTGAAAATAAAAAGTATTGTAATACAAAGTATGATTTTATTTTTTTTAAAGTAAATATTTATACATGATTTAATTGTATCTCAATAGAGACGAAGATGCAAATTGGAAACTGAATATGGTTGATCAAGGTATTAACAGGACTTATGACCTGTCATTGGTTGGGCTAAGCGCACGCTTTATGTAATTGCAACATTCCCCATTTTCATCACGCATCTTCGTCTCTATTGAGATACAATTAAATCATGAATTAATAACCCACGGTGGGTGAAATCTAGTATTCGTATACAAGTATAAGTATACATTGACAAAAAATAAATATTTATATATGAATTACTATAAATAATTTTATAGAGGCAAGTTGGTTCTGCATGTTGTATTTTATCAAAGGATTTCAAACTCAACAGTTAATAATAAATTAAGGAATATAATTTCGTAAGAACCGCTTTAATTATGGTTTGGCATTATCAAATATAATCTAAAACACTTTTATAAATATGTTTTTAACACCACTTTATTTTCTATAATCGAACCAAACGGTTTTTATGGTTCAACGGAGATTCGTCAGGATTTCAGTCATAATGTCGGTTTGTTTGTGTGTAACCCTGACGAAGTTCCGGCGGGAGCGAATTAGAATGGTTCGTAATTTGAAATAAAGTAGTGTATAAACAAAGTATAAAAGTGTTATAAATTATATTTAATAATCCCAAACCACAATTGAAGCGGTTCATACTGATTATACGAGTTTTGATTCATTATTTATTAACTGTTATTTTGAATTAACAGTTAATAATTAATAGGAGTGAACTTTTATAATATCAAATACAACACGCAGAACCATCCAGCCTCCGGTGGTGCTGGTAAGGAAAGCAATCAAACTGCTGAGCGTGATGGTTTCGGAGATCGTCGCCTTTCATATAAGTGAAAGTAAATTCTGAAAACAAATACTCTTGACTTTAGAGAGTATCTGGAAATCCTTAAGTCGAACAATCTCACATGGATTCCTGGTATTTTACCTGTTCTCAAATACACGCCTTAAACTGTCAACATGTTTGTGATATCTTTTGAGCGAAAGAAACTATTTTGAATTTGAATATCACAAATCGTTCATTTTATTATTATGAAATTGTCGCAACATCTGTTTTGCCAAACGATGTTGGCATTATCGGGTGTTTTTGTATATTAACTGTAGAAAATAATACCTGATGATGACAATACCAGCCAGTGATTCAGTTGTCACGACAGTATCATAAAGTAAATATAACTAAGATATTATATTATAACAGTGTTTCAAATGAAACTGTTATTAATGTTGAAGTATCATAATAATCCTCATCATTATCATTCATTAGTCGTGTTGGATAGCCCTTCCTTCCCGACATCCACAACTCTCTATCCCTTGCCACTCTGTGCCATTTACCTAATTTTTTATATCATCGAGTCATCTTGTTCGTGGTATACCTTGGATTTTGTTGCTGATTTTTTTGCTGGTTTGCGGATGTCACTCTAGATGCATCTGGTTCAATGATCATTCAACATAAACGAAGCTATTTTACACGTTACATCAGCAACTTTGGTACTTTCTAATTAAAGGGTTATTGTGTTTTCATCTTATTGGTGTTTGTATCCCGGTGAGGGATTTTTCCTCCTCCACAACAGTCATCCACTATTTCCTGTTTCTAGCTACTCAGTGTGTCATCATTCTCCAGGTTTAGTCAGTCTCCTCCATATTACTCCTTGACCCACTTATTCAAATTTTTATTGATCTGATTCTTGATCTTTTTTCCACGTGGCACGCACCTGGACATAATATTTGTCTTCTTCTTTTTGTTCTGACACACCTCGGTGCATAGGGCCTCAAGAAACCTTCTCCACTCTATCGCATGCCCGATGCCTAACATCATCCCAAGTGAGGCCTGCTGCCTTAACCTCATCCTGCAAAGCTCTTCTCCAGGTGGCTAAAGATCTGCCTCGCTTCCTCTTTCTCCCCATAGAGGACCAGTCTAGTGCGCCCTGAGCAATGCAGGCTGGGTTCCATCTCAGAGTGTACATAATATATGTAATAATAATATAAACATTTAAACATGAATGTTAAAACGAGGCGTCTGCTCATGTAGTTGAATAAAAAAGGTAAAAGAATCTTTATTCCCAGCAGTGCAGAAATAACGTAAATATTTGAAGCAGCTTTTGAAAAAATAATCCGAAAACCAAACGTTTATTACATGGGGGACTAAAATTCACAAGTCGATCGTTTTACTGCTTATTCGAATCCAGGGATGAAATTTTCAATTATGTACGCTATCATTCTCTTCGGGGATACTAAGGAGAGAGCAGAGTGGCCCCGCAGGATCGGTGAAGGGTACTGAAGATTACGTGCTCAATTTAAAATTTGGTGCATTCAGGAAACATAAATCTATTAAGGAGCCATTAAACGAGAAGCTTTTACTGTCGTTATAGAGTATAAAAAACGGATGAATGGTGTTATAGAAGTATTCCATTCCTAAATATAATAGAATAATTAAACATCAAATATTTTATAAAAAGTAATTTGAACTAAAGAAGGAAAATTGAGGGACGCCGAGGGCCCGGAAGGAGACAAATGTACTGGCTGCGAAACGTGAGAGAGTGGACTGGAATCCAAAGTGTGGAGGAGCTGTTCCGAGTGGCGCAGGACAGTGACAGGTTCGCCGAGGTGATCGCCAACACTGGGGGAACCCGACAGGGCACTTGAAGAAGAAGAAGTATTAGTCTGAAAAAAAAACTGTTAAAATGTATATAAATTAATTTTTTTTTTAATGTGGATTCAAAAATATATTAATAAAACTTTACATAACGTTACATCAATGGTGAATTTTATTGTTTTTAATGTTTTGAATATTGTATTAAAATTGTAATCATATTTTAAAAGTACAATCGATGGTGCAAAATGCACAGTTTTATTTGTAAATTGCCCTGAATAAATACTCTATTTTAATCATTAAAATAAATTGAATATTTCTATGTAAGAATTGATTTTAAACTTCCCCGGAGAAGTCTCATTTCACGATATTTAATTGAATATTAGGGGTTTAAATAATAAACCCTTTGAGACAGGTGAGTCATTTCGTAGTCAACACTCAAATCATTCATTTAAATACACCCCATTAGTAAAATTACTCACATTTGAATAAAAAATACAAAAGAACACAATTATTACATCAAATGTGATTATTTGATAGACACGTGAAACGAATGACCGCCATTTGTAGTGACACTTCAAAGGAATTTACTGTTTTAGTTTCTATTGATAATAATCTCTTTTCACAAATCACCCTGTGGCACGAACTTCATACTAACCATGTCAAAACACGAATTTTTCAAATCACTGCAGAGAGACAAAAACACAATATTATTTTTCATAGACATTTTATTGGTGATTGTTGCAGTGATAACATTTTTAAACTGCTGTTTTCCCCTTGTATACTAACCAAAAATAACATATGGTGTTGAAGCAAAGGCCGACACAATCACAACCAAACAAGCATTGAGGAATAATTAATATAAATACAAATGTCTGTTATATAAAAGTTTTATTTTAATTTATTGGAATGTTATGTTTCGCCTTTCTAAATAAATTTATTTATTACCGCATATACTCTCTGCAGAAGAAACCGTTTGACAGTACGAACTCAAAGTGGTTAATACTAAGTGAAAATTTTATTTCTATTTTTTTATACACTTTATATCTGACAGATCTTTGTAGCTGACAGATGTCAGATTATGTAAACAACAACAATTTTATAATATTTTTATAAATATGTATCTTTACTTAAGAAGGACTGTTTGTCCGAAACATATCTATACAATTTAATTTTTTTAATAAAAGTGTTGTATATACAAAGTGTATAAAAAAGAAAAATATAAATATACCATCATAACAACACAAAGTATGGCGTATATAGAAGAAAAATATGTGAAAAGATTTTATTTTATTTTTAAATATGCCAAAGTGCTTCGTATCAAATATAATATTTTTAAGATTTTAATTATATTAAAGTTTCGAGAAGTCTAGCAATACAATTAATGATTCGAGTAATAAAACGTCGTTTTATTACTACAAAGCATTTTTATACGAAGTTCATTACTTACTCCGACATGTCAAACACCAATTTACAGTACTGCCTCGTGTTAAATAAAACGGAGAGAAAATTGTAAGAAACTCTAAAATAAATTCGGAACATTACTCACCGCTCCTGAAGGAGGAGATTCAATCAATCTCTGCTGGAAAATTGACATTGTTTTCCGAAAATAAATGAGTTTTCCAGATTCTTATAAAAGTGCTCGGATCCATCCGTTCCAGGAATTATGTTTAAATATCTAAACACAAAAGCGTGATTCTATTTGTTTTATTAAAACACAGCGAGATCAAGTGACCCGTTTGCACAGTTTTAATTTTAAAAAAATCGCTACACCTTTTTAATCATGTTTTATTCTTCATAGTTATCATCCATTTGAATAAATCAGGTGATCAAGTGCATCAAATTTTAAGTTTTATATTTTTTTAAAAAGTTTATTCAAGTACTATCTAAACAATAATCAACCGCATTGAAAATCATAATTCGCAATTAAAATTGAAGTTATAACAATAAAAAAACAATTAAAAAGTATTTGAAAAAATTGTTTGCTTATTATTTATTTAATATACGAGTTTGAAATTTATGTGAGATATAAAATTAAATGAAGTTATTTTTTTTTTGCTACTAGAAAAGGTATTAAAAATGAAGTTGCACGAATTGCACTTTACTATTATATATTCCTTAATAATAAGTTATAAAAAGCCTTTTTAAATAAAGAAATATTTATAAACAATTAAATTAACCTTACTTCGAGTTTAATTATTGATAAGTCCCCATTATTAAACTTTAAAATTAATTATCGTGATTTCTTTAACCTTCATGTGTATCTGTTTCTATGTCAATTTGAATAAGTTTTTTGTAATCATTTTCAAGTTCATATTATTATAATAATCTATATACCTATAGGCTTAATTTTCAAATTGTACCACTCCCGTTTATAATCTTCATACCTGTATTCTTAAATTTAATAGTGTCCTTTCTTTATTATTCCACATACCTGTATTCTCTTCTTTCATTAACAACCTTACATAATATTTACTTGTATTCTTAACCGTTACCCTTAAAATGTTCGTAGATTTAAGTAACCTGTCTTGTCTGTATTAAAAAAAGGTATTGGAATTTATTCCTATTCCTTATTTATTCCTATTTTTAAAGACAAAAAAATTATCCAACAATCCTGATTGACTAACAATTTGCCTATCTAGGACTTACCTCCATCCCCTTATTCATTGTGTAATAATTTTATCTAATTTTATTGTTGTAATATTTTACACTAAAAAAGGATTTTTGCGAAAAGTTAAGAAAATTTTGTGAAAACACAAATGTTTTTAAAATTTTATTCACGTGTAAATCCGCAATACAATGTAATAGAAAATTTAGAAGAAATTACATACATTAAGTATTAGATATATTTTCTAATAATTTAGTTATAAAAGAATAAAAAAATGAAACAAACTATTCTTCAAGATAGACAAGATGGTCTAAAATGAGGTTTCCTAATATAAATCATATGTATTTATTTCTTCTATATTTACCATTGTTTTGAGATGCAAATTCAAAATTGAACAATAAATTTTCCTTTTAACACAACACTTAACATCTCACATCTGTCAAAACTGACCATATTCATGGTATGATGCAGTTTTAATATTAATTTTATATTTATAATATTTTAACTACCCTGATGAAGGGCTTGTGTGTTCTGAAACATGTTTCAGTTAACGTGTGATTTTTTATTTTATTTGCATTTAAAAATAACGTGTTGTGTTACAAAGAATTTTTTTTATTCAAATCATATGTACTTAATTTACTCCACATTTTAAATTTTAAATTACTTTTTAAATTAGTCAACAAAATTATGTTGTTCTAACAAATCGCTCAAATTTTCCCCCCACATGCCCGAATTATGCTCAGCTCTTGATAACATCTTAACAAGTTAGGGCTTAATAAGGGACTAGCCATGTTAACCCTTCTAGGTTTTGATCCAATACCGATTATAAATAAGTACGGTCCTCTGACCAAAGTCTTTGTTCGGAGGGAGTACAATTCACAAACCCAGCAACGAGATCCCATATCCACTGGACCGTTATTTAACCCTAAAATGCACAATAATTACACCCTAAGTGTACTTATGGGGCTCGGTGTTGATGCAATAAAACTGTAATATATTTATTTAATGTCTAAATTTTACGTGTAATATTCAGTGTGTTATATATATGACATAAATTACAAATATATTCGTCATTAATTTGTGTTGAAAATTAAATTGAATAACGTATTCTTAGCTTAACATACTATAAGCAATATCTTCAAAGAAAAAAATTGGAATCACTTTAATTTTTTACATGAATTAGATTAACCTCATATTGTTAAGTTATAATGAATTTTATGTTTCCATTTTCAACCTAATTATGCTAATAATATGCTCATAATAACTTAAATTTGAGTGTAATTTTTGATGAAACTTGCCGTAGTTTGTTATTTGTTCGATTGTTTAGTTAAGTTAGTTTTAAGTATAATTTTTCACATATTTTTAATAAGTATATTTAACGGCTTTAATAATGTTCAAAATAGCCACTCATGTCATAAATAGTGGGGTATCAATAATGAGAGTCCACTCACAATACTCCCATATTAAATCTATTAAATAAATAAATAAACAAATAGTTTTGTTACAATATTTTTTTTCCATGCATGTTTTATTTAATTAGAATATATCATTTCCCCATCATTTCATCATTTCCCAATCATTTCCCCAGAGGGGTAGGCAGTAAGGATAGACCGCCACACTGATCTACCTTTACAAATAACTCTCGCCTCTCTTCCATCAAACATTCACGCATTGTGACATGCTCGCTCATTAATTATTCCTACTTCTAACATGGCTGCTTTTCAGTTATTGATTAACTTGGTCTTCCTCGTTTTCTCTTTCCATTCACACCACTTGCATATGTATTTTAACCATTCTTCCCTCATCCACTAGTTCCATATGTCCAAATCATCTTAGTGCACAATGGTGTTCTTGTGCCGACCCTTATGTATGGAAGTGAAGCATGGAACTGGCAAAAGAAGGATGAAAGTAGAATAAATGCAGTAGAAATGAGATCTCTAAGACGAATGTGTGGCAAATCTGTTTATGATAGAGTGACAAATGCAAGTATAAGAAGTGAATGTGGTGCGAATGAAAGTGTTATGAACAAAATAAGGAAAGTTAGTTAATTATTTATCTTAGTGACTCTACCCTTTCTTAATTTTACAAAATTTAAAAAATATATTTACACTAATAAATAAGAAATTACGTAGTTTTTTTTATGATATCCACCCATTTCCTAAAAAAATCAAATACAAAATAACAAAAAAATAATAATATTAGAGAAAATATAATTCTTTGTCGTTCGGAGCTCTGAAATATTATGTTTTTAAATTCCAGAAAGATTTATAACGAAAATGTATCTAAACACATTTTCTTTATAATATTTATATAGTTTTATTCCATTTAAGTTTAAGTTTCGACCGCTTTCGGTCGTTCGCTGCATCTTCTGGTTAATACCAGATAGCTACCGAAACTGTTCGAAACTACAGAAACAAGTGGAATAAATTTTTGATGGTTGTGGTTTTTATTTTGTAAAACTCCATTATGAAAGAAATGATGAAAACGGGGTTGTTTTATCAATTTATCAGTGAAAAATTATTTGTAGATAAAATATATAAATAGTTGTAATAAATTTGTTTCGTTTTATAGTTTTAAAAATACCCTCGCAAACCCAAACAATTTATTTTTATTTTTTATATACAAATAAAAATCACTGTTAAACCGATAAAACAATCGCGGTTTCATTATATATTTTATATTGGAATAAAATTATAAACATATTGTATAATTATTATTATTGATGGTTGAGTTATGAGTTTTGTAAAACTCCACTATTCATTTATAATAGTAAACACGATTGTTTAGTGGTTTAACTTGGATTTAATTTATATGAATTGTAAAAATTGTGATAAATTTGTTTCGCCTTGTTCCCAAACTCTCAAACTGAGGAGAGTTTGAGAGTTCCCAATTTGAGAATGCCCTCGCAAGGCAAAACAAATTTGTCACAATTTATATAAATTAAATCCAATTAAAACCGCTAAACAATTGTATTTATTATTATAAATTATTTTTATCATTTCATTATTTACAATGAACTTCTACCAATAAATTTTCATCAATAGCATTATAATTTTTAGAAATATTTGTTTATTAATTTTAAAAAAGCTACAGATAATTAGAAAAAAAGTTTAAATAATATATGAAATATATCAAAGATGGAAGTACAAGTACTACAAATATTATTTCATTTTATAATGTCACTGGTTTAAGACCAAAGTATACATATTAAAGATTCCGTTTCATTCTTTTAATTTAATTTAATCAAATCACAATTATGATTATTTTGATGACCATGCAGATAAAGATCCCGCATTAATCAATCAACCAAATAACATTGAAAACAATATTCCATCAGATGTAAGATGAAAAGTCACAAGAGATAAGCCTCCATAAATTCATACCCAAATTCAATCGATAATAAGTTGTTTTTGTGGTGTATTCCACTTTATTCATCATTTACTATCTAACATAAAATTATGTTTTTCTTGCACAGTATTACCACAGTACTTGATTTCATTTTTAATTTATTAACTATTGATTTACATCAGAACAATTAAAAATCTTGTATTTGGAAAAAGTAGGTATGTATCAAAATAGGTTTGGTAATATGACACAAGAATAGGGATCATATGCATAAAGTAATAAGCGAGACGAATATTCAGCGAATTATAATAATAATTATCTTCACATTACACACTTCCCATTTCTCTTCGTTAACTGACCCCTCTCTTCTTCTCTATATCCCACCCCCGCTCTTTTACAAGATGAATAAAAAATATACGGGGAAATGATATATATTACAAACTAAACCATCATGCCGTCTCTCCGAGAGGGTAGGCAGAAAGAATGAACCGCCACACTGTTTTTTCTTTCACTTCCTCAAAATTCATGCATAGTGTTTTGCACGTATGTCGATTTATCCGACTTCTCATGTTGCCGACATTAAATATTGGATTTATTTGGTAATTCTACGTTTTCCTCTATCTTGTTCTGTTTCTAGTTCCGTTTACATCGGTAACGTGTACTTTTTTTACTTTTTTTTATTCAAATTTAGAAAAATTATTATTAGAGAGACATCTTATGTGCTATTTTATTCTTATGCTAACCACCTCATTGATAAAGATCATTAATTTAATAAAGATAATGGCGTTGAAATTTTGCATGTTAATAATAGAAAAATAACTTTCAGCAATCCCGAAATTTTACAAATTAAATAAGCAATTAAAAATAAAGAAAATATTATCAAATAAATTTAACGCTACGTCCGTCTATGATTTATTTCCTTTGTTGTAAGTTATTACCTGAACCCCAAAAAGAACTTTAAATTGTAATTAAATTTTTTAAAAATTATTCATAATATTTGTTATAACAAAATCATGAACGTCCCAAAATAAATCTTTATAACATCTGTCAAAACTGATCATATTTTTAAACAATTTTAAAATATTTTAAATATCTTTATAATATCACTGAGGAAGGACCGAGTTGTCCGAAACATGTTTGATATTTAATATTAATTTGTTCAAAAATATAGTGTTATGTATACAAAGTATTATATATAAAAAAAAGAAATAAAACTATTAAATTATTTATTTTAAAACTGATTTGATTCGATTATAAAAAAAAACTACATATCAACACCAACTCCTTGAATTGCCAAAATTAGCTATTTATTGTTACATAATCAATTTTAAGTAATATACTTCAGTAGTATGTTTGTTAAATGTCAATGTATTTAAGTACGCCTGTTTATAGGCAAACCGCAAAACCCATGAAATTTGTTAAACTTACTATAAAAACACAGTTCAACTGTTTTTGAAATTTACGTCAACTTTAAATGCACATTTCGCAATTAGAAAAATCTTATTCTTTCTTCTAAAGAAAAATACATAAGATCAAAATTGTTTAAAATCAAGTCAATTTTCATTTATTTTCATTTCATTTCATTTATTTATTTAAATATATCCTAAGCATTACAGAATTATTTTCCAATACACTAAGGATACAAGTTTGAGATACACAATTATAAGTTAAACACAATAAAAAAATAAAAAGAGCGAGAAACATAAGACACATGACAAATTAATAAAATTAATATACAATTATAATAAGTGGGACTTCCCTCGGGTGAGCCGGACTATCACAAAATACGTCAAATTCCGAGGTGATACGATTTAGCAAAGGTATTAAGTGAAATGCTTCGAACAATTGTGGATAAATTAATTTCCATAGTAAATATGATTGATTACGTCTGTTTTGTAAAAGGCTTACTAAATATTATGGAAGTGACATGTCTCGCCATTTTCTTATGCATTTAAAATTCCTTGAATTTGATATTGCATTGCATTTGCTAATGCGTTACTTTGATAATGCCTTCGCGAAGCAAAACATGTCACTCCTATAAAATTTAGTAACACTTCTAGTTAACGGATATTTTTATTCGTATTGATTATTTTAAATGAGGTTTTTTAAAATCCCTTAAGAAAAAAAAAAAAATGTCTACATAGGAATATTTCGACGCGTCATAGAGAACATTGCTTTTGCGACATTTCGTTTATATAAATTCTTCATTGATTTCATTCCACTCCAGAAAACCTTCCGACCCTCTTGGAACATTTCCGTTATTAATACTCTGAATTTAAATTCATAAATTTCGTACAATTAGTGGGAGGGAAGAAGAAAGGAAATATCCGTATACAAAGCGGAATGTCTTTGCTCGCTATTGAGTTCTCACACTTAGAAATGAATGTTTGATGTTTATGATGGAAATGAAGACTGAGCCAAAATATTCGTATATATTAGAAGAAAACTGCCTAGATTAAAAGCAGAGTGTTGGACTGCTAGCGACAAAAACATGGTTTAGATTTCATTTCAGCTGGAGATGTTTTTTTTTACAAACCTGTACATTTTTTCAATTAAATTGTTTTCAGTGTGGGTAGAAAAAAGGTAGAATTTCATCTGTGCTTTTGAAACAGGAAGCCTTAGCATACGTAAATGAGTTTAACATTGCGTGAACATGATCTGAGAAAAAAAATATATTAAAAAATCGTTAAATATTTTAAAATTACTTTCACGAAAGTATCTTAATGAAAGGACCTGTGATGTTAAAAATTTAGCCGGAAAATATCATCACTGATTTATTATATAATAGATTAATAAAGTGTTTGAATTATTTATTACAATGAGTTAACAAAATAAATCTTGTTTTATTTGTTAAATTTTTAAAAATACTTTTACGTTTTTGAAGTCATAGCTTTAGACCATATGTTTGCGTTTATATTTGTAATAAAATACTGTTTTGTAATCTAATTATAATCTTAGATTAACAAAATGGTTTTTACTGTTAAAATTTTTAACACTGTGATGATATCACAATTTTTATTATTCACTTTATTATTTGCAAAACAGCTGTGGTGACACTCAATAAAAGAATTTTAAAAATTGTTATATGTATTATAACAGTGTTATTTTTTTATTGGGGTATACAGCTGTATAATAAACATGTATTACAAAAAAAATTCTTAGAAAAAACAACTAAGGCCAATTACATGTTACCACAAATATAATATAATTGGTAACAGTTTACAGACCACAGTGTGAAACGAGATTGAAGTTAAACTAATACAAAATGAGGCTAAACAAAATATAATATTTAAGTGTTAAAAATAATTATAGGAAGAATAAAAAAGTAATACAGTAATCAAAAAACATTATGGTCTTATCCACATAAATTTTAACAGTTAATAATATCGTAGTATCATAGTGTTTCGCTCAAAACAATGGACAATTTAATATTGTTTTATTTTATTTTAAGTTTACCAGCAAATTAGATTTATGATTTTGTTTATAGTATTGGCAAAAAACATACTGAATATGAATATTTTATTATGATTTTAAATCAATGAAGGATAAAGCGAATAAAAACTTTTTTTATCAATTTCACGGAAATCGAATTCGTGACCTCATGAACCGAGAACTCTACCCTTTTCAACGTTTACGACCTCTTGTCATTATTTAGGTGGGGGCACGTTTATCGCGGCAAGGAAAATCTCTGAGAAAACGCATAAATTAAAATAATAATTTCATCTCGATGCTAAGTACTGCTGTATTTTTTTATGGAGATGCGCTATTATTTCTATAAATATTGAGCAAACCTCCTGATGTATTCACGACAGATTTTATTCTTTGTTATTATATATTTTCCGAGAAAGTCACAAAAAATTCAACCGAAAAACGTTTTATTTCCAAGCATTGTTTTCTTGTTATTATTTTTTTAGAAGTTTCAATCTCGTTTTTCTTTTTGAAATAAATATTTTCGCGAAAGAGCATTTTGATTTTTATAATTTGAAATGCAAATAAAGTCTACAGAAATCTACCCCAAGTCTGAAAACGTATTTGATATACACCTTGCCAAATAAATTAAATGATTTATTGTTTCTTGAACAATGATTAATACTCCACATTAAATAATTAATATAAATGAAAATGTCAGTCTTTTAGGACTTTTGTTAAATTTTCTATGGAATGACATGTTTCGCCCTTTTAAGGCATTATCAAATGTGAACTAAACATTAGATAATGCTTGAGAAGGGCGAAACATGTCATTTCATATGAAATTTATTTAAGCTCCTAGAAGACAGACGATTTCATTTATTTGAATTAAATCGGATGATTTTAAAATGTCGTCATGTAAATACACATATGTTCATATAAAGGGTTATATATTAATACAGATATATATAATATTATACATATCAGTAATAGTAATTCACAGAATACCGAATGATTCATTGTCATCATTAAACATATTAATTTTCAAAGGCAATTTTCTTTCTCGATTCAATAAATTACATTTATACAAATTTTAGCAGCCCTCCACGGCAAGAGAAAACATTCAATATACAGGGGGCTGAAACACTTTCCACCCTTAAGATCCTGAAGAGACGTAGGGTTTTTCACGGGGATGAATTTTATCACAATGCCAGGGGTGGAATTTTTGTGACTTAATTAAAGTGTTCATTTATTGATTGCCAGAACCCCAACCACACTTTCTTTGGAGTGTATTTAACAGAGGTCTCAAAATTACGAGCTTTGCGATATTTGATGGAATTTTGCCGCACTTCACAATACGGGTTATGCTTTTCAACGAAATGGTTGAAACGAAATTTGATCTGAAGTTTATTTTGCTAGTTACTGTTTTAATGTTTCTCATCTGTACAAATTACAATGACACGATGGATATTATATATAGTTAATTTTATAAATATGTCCCCTGATTAATGTATGGAGATTCAGATAACAAAGATATACTTAAATCATAAACGGAACTTGGAAATTTTTTAATGGTTATTATAAATTAATTAAAATACTGCATTTCCACTGACCAGTCTATAAATTTTTTGACATGTTTTGAATTTATTAAACCTTTATCATCAAAAGAACTTAAAAAAATGTTTTTTTCTTCTCTCGACTGCAATGAAATTTTAATAACCCTTGAAATATGTCGAGGAATAATATACACTTATGTGTAAAAAAACAGTGTTTTTAAATTCATTTGTACAAAAACATTATAAAAAAAATAAAATTAAGTGCGTGTTATTACATAAATCATACATATAGCGTGAACGTTAATATCTTGCATGAACTTACAACTTAGGTAATAGACAAGTTTGTATAAATTTATACATGGTTTCATTAAATTTATACATTATCTTTCAAAATATTAAAAAAATTAAATATATGTATGATTTTTTATCAAATAATATTGGAAATTTGAACATATTAATAATCTCAAATTAACTTTCAACTGAATCCAAAATCCGGAATAAAACATTATCGGGTAGAAATATATAGAACTTTTGTGCTGTTTTACTGGAAAATATTGTATTAAAAATATATTTGGAATCCACCTCATAATAGAAGCAAAAAGAAGAAGAAGACAAAAAAGGAGGAGAAGAAGAAGAAGTTAATATTATGGATGTTTGTTTATATTTAGCATGTTTTTGTCTTAGTACAATTTTATTTGTCTAAATACAATTGCTCAAAGTCTAACATAAACGTAAACATTCTGAAAATTAGGAGCATAAACAAGTAAATCTAATTAATAGAAATGTTTTTACTTACTCATATGCAAAATATTTTGTTGTGAACATTCTCAAAGGAGTAGATGATCTCAAGTATTATACTCAAGATTACAGAAAGTTTCGCCAGCAACATTGTATGAGACGTGAACACTTAAAGGTGAAATTCGAACAAACATACAAGTAACTCATTCTCCCGTTACTTGGACGAACTTCAGCCGGGATATTTATGACAATCAATTTTAATTATTCCACAAACGAGCGTTCTAACGGGTTTAACCATTTCGGTTTCATTTTAGCAATGTATAAAGTTATTCATCTTCATTAGTGTTGTGAATACAAAATATAATTACATTCATTCTAGAAAGTTCCACAAACAAAGGCAGAATAATGTGGACTCCATCACGACTGACGTGACTAATCTTGTATGGAAAGTGCGGGGTAATAACTGAATTTCCGAGGTGAAGGGCGGTTTTTACACATTATTGTAAGATACCTTTTCGCTTGTTTTCTTATGCTCTCTTATATTAAAATTTAATGCATCATAATCTTAATAGAAAGTCTGAACTGGACTGTCTTTGGGAAAATGAAACAGATATCTTCCACTTTATCTGAAAACGAAAAATATTTGATGAGTGTATATTGCTAATATTATACAGGTTTAAAGAGAACAACCAGTATTACGAATTCAATTGTGAAATTTCACAATGTAAATAAAAACATAATATCTTATTGATGTTCGTGATTTTTATTTTGTGAAATTCCATTATAATGTTAAATCAATGGTTTTGTCGGTTTTACAGAGATTTTTATTTATATGTAAAATTATGCACTAATATTTACAAAACATACATACAGAATTTTTAAAAAAATAATTGTAATAAATCGATCCAAAACATCTGTTTGCACTTAGCGAGAATTATAATTATTGTTTTTAAATGTGCCTTTAACGTCAGATGATAAAACGTAATTTTTAGTACTCTCTTTTAGTATTTCAATGGTATTCGACCAGAAGATGACAGCGAGCTGCCGAAACCGGTTGAATATTTAATTAAATTGTTTTCTTCTTATTTTAAACGATAAATATAGAATCGTATAGACATATCAACCATGTTTTGATTCTATTTGAAAAAAAAAACTTTTCTTAATTCGGTGTTATCGAGTTTCATAGTATTGATGATACCTTTAGTGTTACAAAATTATTTTAATAAGTGTATCAAATATAAATGACACAACCTCGTTTCCAGAGAATCATTAAGTGTTTTCTTAGTTTGAGTTACCGCCCTTTACCCTCGACTTAAAGATATGGTCCATAAGCTGCCAAGAATGCTGGCAAGTTTAATGGAACTGCGGCATCGGGTTTAATTGCGATTAGCAAACTTCAACTGAGGGGATCGGGAATATTGAACTTTTCCAGCAATCGGGAACTTTGTTTCCCCTGATCCCCAAATTACTAATAAGACGGTGAATATTTTTAAAGTTTCAAGTCTTCACAGGATTTATAAGCACCCCTTATTAAACTCATACAAAAAAAATAGTTTTGTATTTTTCCTTTTAAAAAATTCAGTCATAAATATATCATTTCTTTTAAATATTACAATACGCTTTTTTAATAACTCAATTGTAAGTTTTTTTGTAGATGTAGAATCAAATTATTAAAAAATTGAGCCATTCGATTACAAATAACAGAATTTTTAAAAGATAATCTAAAAGTATTTTCGAAAAATAACAAGTCATTATGTTTTTTGAATGTATTCAAATACTTGTAGACAAATACTGGATTTTATCCATTGCGGGTTAATCATTTAAGGATTAATTGTATCTCAATAGAGACGAAGATGTAAATTGTTTTGGAAACAGAATATGGTATTCGAGGCGTTTACAAAACCATACAAATTGGAGAGTTTTCTCCAGGCGTTGTCTAGCAATGTATGATAATTGCGTAGCCTTTCATATTGCATTAATAAAGATTTTCTGCTTAATGTTTACATCTAATCTTAATAGAAGGCGCTAGTGTAGATTGAACTAAAATATGTGAAGTGTTTTTCAACATAGTAGCATATATACATCTTTCAAAAAATTGTCAGATGCGGTGGTCGTAAGAAGGTTGGAATGGGGATTTTTTTAATGTATTTATTGTTTCATGAACAATGATGTTAACCTCTTTATTAAATAATTAGTACTAATGCATATGATATATAGTACATTTGCTAATGCCTTAGACAGGCAAAACATGTCATTCACACATATTTTAATAAAACTTCTCGAAATCAGACGATTTCATTCCTATTAATTATATTAAAATGTACATGGACAGCAATTTATAAACCTAAACTTTTAATCCGCTTCACTTAGTGAATGACTATGTTTAATAATTTATATAATATGAATAAATATAAAGAAGACGCTACTGGAGAGATCACGTGGAAAGAGCATGTTCTGAAAGAGTGATAAATATAGCCGCAAATAAAGTACCAACAGGAAATCGACCTGCAGGAAGACCACCTAAAAGATGGCGAGACAATTGGACATATGCGTCCCAGGAACAGGCTCCGAGAAATAACAGGACACAGTCATAAATAAAGCAGAATAAAAAGAAGAAGAAGAAGAAAAATGTCAGTTTTCGAGTCAAATTTTATTTTATAGGAATACCATATGTCGCCTTTCTATGTATTTTCTAAGGTTTGATAATATTAATCTGAAAATGCCCTAGCCAGGCGATATACAGGTGTATCGTTCCTATAAAATCTAATTAATTTTATAAATTATTTAAAATTATTTATTGTAAAGTTTGGCATTATTATTCAAGAAACCATAAACGTGATAATTTTTGGTACTATTAGATTTCGTACCCACTTTTTTATAAGCTAAAATGGCAGTTCACAATGATGTTCTTATCCCGATTCGTAATATGGACGTGATGTATGGAACTGGCAAAAGAAGGATGAGGGTAGAAAAAATTCAGTATAAATGAGAATATCTTAGACGGATGTGTGGTAAATCTGTTTATGATAGCGAGTCAAGAGAATGTATTGTGAATGAAAGTGTTAAGAACAAAATAATGAATTCATTAAGATAGTTTTTTTTTACTTTAGTTGTTCTATTTTTGTTGCCCTGCATTTTATTTGTCAGGGCGGTGTGGACTTGTTTTTTTTTTTTTTTTTTTTAATTTTTTTTTTTAAAAACCCAATTGGGTTATATGGTTACATTTCTAGATCCTACCACTAATTATGTACTGCTTCAGACACTTCTTATATTGAGTTGTAGTGAGATTCCTTGTGTCTTTAGGTAGTTCATTGTAAAGTTTCAGTCCATTGTTCAATATCCTTGATTGTCCTGTCTTAGTTCGTGCAATCGGTAAGTGATATCTGTCACAATTCCTGGTCCAGTGTCTGTGTATGTCTGAATTTTTAGTTAATTTGTAGGTGCTGTCTGTTGGCTTTTCCATGGTCACTCTGTGTACAATTTTTAAGGTCTCATATTTGGTCAGGTCTGATATGTCCATTTGTTTAGTTTGTCTGTAAACTTGTATGGTTGGGGTATGGTAGTCAATGTTATATGCTAGTTTTATTATTTTATTTTGTTGTCTTTGGAGTCTGGAGATGTCCTTTTGGTTTCCTGTCCCCCAGAAGGGAATCATATATGTCAGTCGGCTTTTTACATACGCTTCGTACATCATAACTTTTTCCCTTCTTGGTATGTAATTCTGTATTTTGTAGAAGAGGGAGTATAGCGATGCTAACTTGTCTGTTAGGTTGTCTATGTGTTTTTTCCATTTTAGTTGTCTGTCCATTGTTAGTCCTAGGTACTTTACATAGTCGAGTTCGGTTATTGCGTCATTTTTTATTTTTATACACATGTTATGGTTTTTCTTGCTTGTTTCAAAGTGTATAATGTTACACTTTTTTACATTTAAGGTCAGGTAGTTGTTGGTTGTCCAGTTGGTTAGTGTCTCTATATCTATGTTCATTTGTTTACAGGTCTCATTGTCGTTGTCGTTTTTGTAAAATATAGCAAGGTCGTCTGCGTACATAATTATTTTCCCTGTCATTTTGTATCTTGTTATGTCGTTAATGTAAAGTATGTAAAGTAGTGGTCCCAGGATGGACCCTTGTGGCACACCAAATTCTGTCATTGTTTCGTTGCTGGTCATTCCTGACACAACTGTGTATTGTTTTCTTTGGGTGAGGTAGCATTTGAACGTGTTGTATGCCTTGCCCCTCACCCCTGCGGATGTCAGTTTGTCAAGTAGTGTGTCCAGATGTACGGTATCAAAAGCTTTTTTGAAGTCCAGTATTAGTCCTGTAATGCATTCGCCCGCATCCAGTGCTGACTGAATGTAGTAACATATGTTGGTGATAGCTGTTGCTGTTCCCTTCTGTTCTTGGAATCCATATTGCTCTTCAGCTATGTAGTTGAATGCTTTGAGGTGCTGGTACAGTCTTTTGTGTAGTATTCTTTCAGTTAACTTTGCAAATACTGTCAGATTTGCGATCGGTCGGTAGTTTGATAGTTGGTTTAATTTGCATTTCTGCGAAATAATATTTCTTTGGGGTGGCAGAGATTTGCCGAGAAAAAGAAAGAAAGAGTTTAGAGGGGAGAGAAGAAAAATTATAGAAGTGGAGTTCCTATATATGGGATTCCATGGACTAGCTAATAAGCATCCCGACATTTGCCTTACAACTGAGGAAACCATGGAAAAACCTCAGTCGGAACGCGACGTACCTGTAAAAAATACATGTGTTATTTATTAATGACCCGCAACCGATCCACCACCGTGGTTGCGAAGTCCACGAAACTGCATAGTGTATCTTTGTTGCGGAGGATGGCCGGGAGATCTGTGATGTGGATGTCTCTTCTTTGACATTCCTTCTCCAGTTTCCATCTCTCACGCGTGAAGATTGGGCAGTGGGTGATGATGTCTTCCACTGTTTGCTCTGTTTGTGAATCACAGGGACAGTGCGATGAGTCTTTGATCTTGAATCTGTGTAGATACGAGAGGGTGGCACCATGCCCAGTGAGAATTTGCGAGAGCTGGAACGAAGGTGCTATTCTCTTCCTCAGCTCTTTCGCGTCTCTTACGGAGGGGAGAAAATTCTTGGTCCCGCTTCCGGTGGCGCTGTTCTCGTATCTCTCTTCCCACAGCTGATTCATGTGTTCTCTGATAGTGCGCTTTGCGTAGCTGAGAGGAAACTCAGAGTAGAGCTTGGCAGTTTTGACCCTAAGGGCGGCCGCTTTAGCCAGCTCATCTGCTCTTTCGTTCCCTTCCTGTCCGTTGTGACCTCTGATCCACAAGAAGCTGCACTCGGTGCCTCGGTCTCTAAGGATTTTGGAAGACTTTTGAATCTGAAAGACCATCGGATTGGTGGGCGCGCCGTCGCTCAGAGCCTTCGTCACGCTCATGCAGTCGGTCAACACGTTGACTTTCCTCCACGAGGTGTCGGCGACTTCATTAAGATAGTGTGGACACATGGAAAGTGTGAATGAAGTAATAACGGTGATAAAAGTATATGCTAACAATGTAAATGGAACAAAAATATATAGGAAGACTGAACAAACGTGTCACAATAACATCAATCAAAACTCAATTTTCTACCACGAGAAAAGTCGGATTAATCGACGTGCGTGCATGACACGATGTATGAATGTTGAGGAATCAATGTAAATATGCCAAGAAAAAACAGTGAAAATTCATTCATTCTGCTTGCCCCTTCGAGGACACTGCGTGATGGTTAGTTAGTTAGTATTATTAAAAACCGATCAACCTGAAATAAAAAGTCCATGAACCCTGCGTTCTGCCAGTTGGTACTTATGGTCTTGAAACTGTTACATTGTCCAAAAAAGTGCCGAGAAACTACGAGTGACCCAAAGAGCCATGGAAAAAGCCATGTTAGGAATAAGCCTAAGAGACTGAGTCAGAAACGATACGGTGAGAGAAAAAACAAAGGTCACTGACATCATCCACCGGGTGGCGACTCTAAAATGGCAATAGGCAGGTCACGTAGCCAGAAGCTCGGATGAAAAGTGGAAAAAAAGACTGCTTGACTTGGAGACCGTGGACGGCAAAGAGAAGTGCAGGGCGACCGCAACAATGGTTGAAGGATGATCTGAACAGACACGTCGGAATAACCTGGATGCAGTCTGCACAGGACAGAGTGACATGGAAGCAAATGGAGGAGATCTTTGTCCAGGAGTGGACGGGAATAGACTGAAGAAGAAGACGAAAAAGATTAAAAACTGTTATTTGTTGGGAAATTTGCTACTTGAACAAAACGTGAAATAAAAACCGTTGATGAATAATTTATATACAATATCTCTGGTTAATGATGCTCCCGCGCAGAGAGAACCACTGTTCTCTTTTCGAATGCAATGCAATTAAATTTCCAAGAATTTATCCATCGACGTAGATCGGTATGACTACCCACTTACAGAAATTGTTTCAAAACAATGCTTTTAAAAATGTTGAAATGCAAGGCGAATAATAGCGTGATCAATAAAATTAAGAAAGGGTCACTTCTCGATCTTTCGTTTGGATATATTAAACAAATGGAGGAGAGAAGAATGGTTAAAAAGATATAAACAAGTAGTGTGAATGGAAAAATAAGTCGAGGAAGGCCAAGAAAGACATGGCATGAACAATTTAATGAATTACTGAAAGGCGGCCATGCGACGGCCGGCGAGCATGCATGTCACGATGTGTGAATGTATAAAAGGTGCGAGAATTATGTTGGGATAGAGCAGTGTGGTGATCTATCCTCTCTGCCTACCCCTCTGTTCTTCAAACATTGTCGTTAACCTCTAACGTAGTTTTATTTATATTTATCATGTTAATCTGAAATTTTATTTTTTATTAATATTATAAATTGTCCCTTATCTAAAATATTTTTTGCGAGCTCTTACAATGTCACATAAACAAATAAATCTTTCCCACAGCCTTTTTTTAGCCATGTTCTCCGTTTTAAATAATTTTTAATATTCCCATAAAAATAAAAATAGAACTCCCCTGTCCGCCATTTAAATCTTGATTAGAAATTATCCTTAATTTTTCCCTAATGACCATGACTCACCGTTCTAACATTCTATTCTTCCTCGTGCACACATTCTCCTACCCTTTTCCTCCCCTACATTTTGTATTTCTTTCTTCACAACACATTGTTTTTTTAGATTTTATCTTTAGTTTACTCTCTCACGACGAAGCTCCGACGGGAGCGAAACCGGTTGGTGTTACGAAATGAAGTGGTTTAGATACAAATACTAAAAGTGTACTATTATTTTATTTAAACCACAAATTAAGTGCACAAAAATTTATGAATAATATTGTTTAAGTAATGTTTAACTAGTTTAATAATAAAGGGGTTCGAATTGTCAATAGGGTCGCGGCGAGTCTCATCTTGCTGAAGGGTGTGATTCTATAAAATGCTGCGAAACGCCCGCATTCCACCGGCAACACTACTGACTAGTCCAACTCGTTAGCGTCCCTGTCGCGAACCCCGGGCAATGGGATCACAACTATAACCGTGTGATCACAGCAGATAACGAGGGGATGAAACAAACCCGCTAAGGGAAGGTAACCACGACAGAAAAATCCACCAGAGAAGGAAGCGGGAAACCACTCTGGTCACCTTTTCCCAGGAATCACTATAACGAATACCTTTGCTGTAGTGATCGCCAACGTTGGGGGGACCTGGCACGGCACCAAAAGAAGAATAACTACTTTTACTTGTCAGAAAATAAGTGTAAATAAATGTTGAAGAGGGTTTGTACATTATTATCTTTCTTTGTTTGGGTAGTTTTATTATATTTTGTAAACCAGATATATTAATTACATCCGTTTAGATGCAAATTACTGATTGTGAGAGGTTTAAAACTTTGACATTAAATTGCGACAAAGCCAAACTATAAATATGAGGCAAATCCAAAAACGTTAATTACGAAACGAACAAGTTTGCGACTCCAAACATGGTGTATGTAGCACCGCCCCGTCAGCGTCACAACTTCATATCGGATTAGAACACTTCACAACTTAATAACCCCGCGTTATAATAAGAGACGCAACGCGATGTATTCGGCTTATTTGAGCACCGATGTTAATTTGAGCTGGCTGGATACTACAATATTTCCGCCATATCTAAATAAATTGAATTTTATGCAGTTAGGAATTATTCCGCAAAATTTAACCGATAATTATATTGTACTTTGCTTTATTGATGCATACCTGTTTATCCTATATTTTCTCTCTTATTACTTAAAACTTAAACAGCCGGTATCATTCACTGCTGGACATAGGCCTACCCCGTACTTATCCACGTATTGTGCCTTTTGGATTTAGTCACCAGTAAGTTTTCGAATATCATCAGACCATCATGTGGGTGGTTTACGTCTGTTTCTTTAGTTTTGTTTCCCTCTTATTGGAGGTTGGGAAATATCACTGCAATTTTTATTTTTGATAAAGCAGCTCTAAACAGGGGTAGTGAGCTTCTTCTTCTTCTTCTTCTTTGCTAGCCCTTTTCCCTCCATTGCTGGATATAGGCCTCTTCCAATTTCTTCCACTCGTCTCTATCCTGTCCCCTTTGTATCAAATATTTTCTAACCCTTTTGACAATACCATCGGTCCATCTCATCGGTGGCCTTCCGACACTTCGCCTATTTTCCCATGGTCTTCAACTGAGTATCCTGGGTGCCCATCTGTTGCCACCCTGTCTAGCCAAGTGTCAGGCCCATTGCCATTTCAATTTTGCCACTCGGTCCATGACGTCAGCAACCCTGGTGCGGCATCTGATTTCTTCATTTCTCATGCGTAGTGAGCTGCAACTGAACAATTCTCGAAGGTCTTTTAGCAAGGATTTTCTTCTTCTCAAAACACTTTGTTTCCAGTTAATTTTACCTCAGATAAACAGTTAGAGCACTTTGTATTTATATTTTTTCAAAATGTGCCAGAAGTAATCCAGTTTCCTGGCCTTAGTGGTCATGATTATTTCTTTTTCTTTTTTCATTCGCTATGTAACTTTTCGTTAATGACTATTATTGTCAATGATAATCTTAACATTTAGGGATGTATTCACATATCTAAGGCATGCATAAAATACAATTTATCGAGAGACAAGCAAGATTCACCATATAAAAATGAATACTGAGAAACTTAAGGTTGCTGTAACTATTAGAAATAATTGTACGTGTTTAAAATTTAAAACAGTTTTAGCTAGAAAAAAATCAGTTAAAAATTTCACATCAAAATATTTTTGTAAAAAACGTTAGACTTCTGTATTTTTTCTGTAGACGAAAATATAAAATAATTAAAAGGAACATTAATAAAATCTGATATGTGAGACTTCAGATAGCCTTTAATCACCAAACAGGCGTTAATAATATTAAACGTTTTCATCGCACGACTTAATTGATATTCTATCTGAACGGATCACAACATCTAGATAAATTAAAAGCGGAAAAAATAATATTCTTTTTATATTTTACTACCTTCATTGACCTACCGTTCATATGAACAAACTTTTGTTTGCGTCTAATTATTAGTAGAGAAGCATGTTCAGCAGAAAATTATAGTAATAATATTAAAGTGGATCGAAAGCTTGGTGCTCTAGGTGGAAAATACGGCGGAGAGAAAACTCCAACTAATTAAATTAAAATCTCCTTCCATAAAACAACACATTAGAGGTAGTACTTGCGTATGCATCTTCTATGTACTCCGCGCAATCTAGTTAGTAGCAAAATATGTGCATAATAGCTCTTAGTAGAACCGACATAAACATCAGATCTGTACATACTTTTTTATTAATGTGTATGGTCACTTATTTATACGGGTTAGGGTGTGCAAGTTTGAATATTTTACTTGTGTTTTAATATACTAACATACTATACAATAATTTTCTATAACTTCTTAAGTTTTCTTCAAATGTTTATTATTTTACAGACAGTTCTTTTCATTGGTGCATAGTAATTATACTAAAAAATATATAATTTACATTCCTGTGTTTACGGTGTGATTTATAATTTCAATTAAGAACTACTGATTATTTTATATATTCATTAGATTTTTTAAATTTTAATTAAAAAAAATCAAATGATTTTATTCAAATCTCTTGATGGAAGTTCAGGTTAAATAATAATGAAATAAAACGATGTTTTTTTTTAACTACGTCTACTTTTGTCCTTATTTCGACAGCGAGCTTGGCGAAACTGGTCGCTGTCGAAATAAAGACAAAAGTGGAAGTAGTTAAATAACATCGATTTTTTTAATTATTATTTAAATATTGGAAATCATAATTCTCTATCACTGTGTAGCCGTTATGTTTGAAAGTTATTGATAAAAATAAATTGAAATATTATATATGTTTATAAAATATATTACTGTTAAAATTTAAAATTTAGAAACATTAATGTATTAATTTTAAATATTAATATATGGTATAAAAATTTCTGACGCCCTAGTCCAAAGCGTATTTGAAGCTTTTCAAGCGAATTCAGTCAAAATTCCATAAATAAATATATTTAACCAACACGTAAAAAGATCAAATAAACAATATAACTGTATGTGAGATGCGAGGCGAGCATTTTATTCCTTTGGCGGAAAATCTAATTGCTACTTTGAAAACTTGTTCAAACAGTGCTTTGTATCAAACGTGCCAGTAAACCTATTTCTCGGCTTCCCTCGGTAGGTACTCTAGTATAAATATTTGCCATCCTAATAGAAGATTAGTAAGTTAATATTCACATAAACAGGAATTGAAAATATGTTGCGTCATCGCTTTTCTCATAACTATATTCACGAAGGCTCATCCTGCATTGTTTATAAGCATTAAATAAGATTTTTTCTTAAATTTAAATAATTTATTTTTAATAATTGTATTGGCGTTATATACGAGTAGTAAATCAGGTGGTGGTCTAGGCGATAGAACGCTTGGCTTCTGATCCAGGGACATGGGTTCAAGCCTGGACACGACCAGATTCCTTCTTCATAATAATGAGCTATTTTCTGCTCATATTGATGATTGTAAAATGAATTCTAATATCATCGATAGAAACCCTTGATGTCAGTTTAAAAAAAAATTGGAAATACAGATATTAGAAAAATAACTACTAAATTTGAGATTTAGCCATTAAACTATTACAAAAAACATACATGTAACTATATATAATTCAAATTATAATTGATTGAGCGAACAAACTAACAAATTATTCAAAATTTCACGTTATTCTAAATGAAATATAAAAAAAAAAAATATAAAAATTAAATTGAAAATAAAAAAGTATTTTTAATTTTTTTTAGAATTATCACTAAAAAAACTTTGTTTGATAAGTTATAGTAGCACTCAAGTAGCAACAAATACTACTCAAGTAGACGCTGACTTTGTTCTTAAGTGACTTTAAATATGTACAAAAAAATAAATATTTAATACGGATGAAACGTCTGTTTTTTAAAAGCTTTGTCATATTTTATTATCACATTCGATAATATCTTATGGGAGGTGAAACATGACATTCCCAAAAAATATAATAAAATTTCTAGAAAACAGATATTAACATTCGTATTAATTATTAAATATGGAGTTTTACATCATGGTTCAAGAAACAATAAAAAATATACACAGTTTTTTTTTCTTATGAATTTTATTTAAAACGTTGTCCCCTGTAATAAGTAATTTCTGAAATTAAGAGCACATAAGATGTCTCCTCTACTATAACTTTAAATTTTCTGAATTCGCAAATCATCTCTTTAAAAAACATTATTCATCTATAATAATAAAGATAATGGGCGTTGACATTTTGCATGATAATAATAGAAATATGTTCTCGAAAGTTCAGAAAATAAAAATGCAATTAAAAATAAAGAAAACATTATATATAATCAAATAAATTAAAGTCAAGTCCAATATTGTATTTATTTTCTTTCATGCATGATAAAACCTGGACCCCAATTTAAATTATTTTTTAATTTTTTCACAATATTTGTTATAACAAAAGCATAAACGTTCCGAAATAAATCATTTTAAAATCTGTATAAACTGACCACATTGGTGATTTTTTTAAAAATATTTGTAATATTTATATAATATTTATCATAAATCGCTGATGAAGGGCTTGTGTATCTGAAACATGTTTGATTTTTAATGGGTTTTTTTAAAGTGTGAGTTGTATAAAAAGTATACAAAAAAACATTAAGGTTCTTAATTTTAAAACACACTTTTTATTTAAAGTGATCGAGAAAATTTGATTTCCAATCGTACAAAGTATATATTTGAAAACACATTTTTCATTTAAAGTGATCGAACAGTTCAAAAAATGGCGTATAGACGAGGGAGTTTCCGCACCCCATCTGAGAGCCTTATAAGTGAATCACAGCATCAAAGCGGAGGAGCGAGCATCTCGATGCTCTCGTTCGCAATACATTAAACAATTAAGATCAACTCAATTACGAAACCTTTATGGCGGCATGAGAACTGATACGAAACATTTTCACATAGCGCATAATGTAATACCGCCTAGATAATATTTTGTTCAGTACATTACGCTAGGGCAAATTGTGTTATATAATCTAATTTATTGCATGTGAGTAATCAAGCGTGTACGTATGTACTTCCTTTTGAGTGATTTACCTATATTGAATCAAGCACCTCGGAACAGTGGGCAACAAAAAATGTGAACATTTTGAATGTATACAAATACTTGTAGACGAATACTGGATTTTATTTACCCATTACGGGTTATCAATTCAAGGATTAATTTTATCTCAATAGAGACGAAGATGCAAACCGGAAACTGAATATGGTGATCGAGGTGTTTACAGGACTTATGACCTGTCATTGGATGGGTTAAGCGCACGCTTTATGTAATTACAACATTCCCCATTCCACATTTCTTAGGACCATCATGTCTGACAATTTTTTGGAAGTTGTATATATGTTAATATCCAACACCACAATTCACATGTCAGTTTCAATTTACAATGAGATACAATAATTAATCCTTAAAAATGATAATCCGCAATGGGTAAAATCCAGTATTCGTGTACAAGTATTTGTATACATTCAAAATGTTGTAAAAAAAAACTGGTCCAAGTTAAAAATAGCATAAAAATTGGAGAGACATCTAGCAATACGTTAATGGCGGTAGCCTTTTACATTGTGCAAATAAAGGTTTTCTGCTTAATGCTTAATCCAATATTAATAGATGGCACTAGTGTTGATTGAACTAACAAATGTGAAGTGTGGTGTTACATTGTAGCATATATACAACTTCCAAAAATTTGACAGACATGGCGGTCGTAAGAAGGGCGGAATGGTAAGTGTTGTATTACATAAAGTGTGCGCTTAACCCAACTAATGACAGGTCATAAGTCCTGTATACGCCTCGATCACTATATTCTGTTTCCAATTTGCATCTTCGTCTCTATTGAGATACAATTAATCCTTAAAAAATGTGAACTTACTCAACCCCCTTAGATGGCTAATTCAATTTATTAACTCTTTAAATGTAGAACACTGTTATAATATATATTTTAAAATTCATTCTTTGAGTATGTTGCTACAGCTGTTTCGCCAACCGATGGCATCATCAGGTGTTACAAACAACCGTTGTTTGAAAAATCTGATGGTTCCAATATAAGTTGGCGAAACAGCTGTTTTAACAGTGTTATAAAAAACTAACTAACTAACTTACCATCACGCCGTCTCCCCGAAAGAGTAGGCATAAAGAATGGACTGCCACACTTTTCTTTCCTCTATCGCTTCCTCAACAGTGTCATGCACGCGCATCGATTTCTGTGACTCCTCACATGTTATAAATTTTAACTATTATTTTGATTAATTATTTGGACTATTTGAACTAATTTATAAGAGAAACAATAAATATCATAACTAGGTTGATGATATTTATTGTTTCCTAAACAATCATGAAAATTTTATTATTATAATAAATAATTCATACTAATGAAAACGTCTGTTTTCTAGAAATTTTATAATATTTTATTGCAATGACGTGTTTTGCCTTGCATTATCGAATGGCGAAACATGTCGTTCCCAAAAAATATAATAAAACTAATTCACACTAATTCCCAAAAAATATAATAAAACTATAACTTCTAGAAAATTGACGTTTTCAATCGTTTATATTACTCCTTGGTGATTTTATTACAAGCCTCTCAATACAAAATTTTCGTCAAGGTTTTCCTACAGGTCTGATCCCAGCTGGTCTATACTTGTCCAGTGTTTCTATTACAGTGGTCTCTCCAGCTCGGTACATGTGACTAATATACGCTAGTTTTTTGCTTTATTTATAAGAGCGACCTGTTTTGTATTGATAGAACGTTATAAGAGGTAAAGAATATTCGATAATCTCCTATCAAGGTTTATCAAAGTTATCAAGTTCAGCGGGTAGCATTTATAACTTTAAAACGCTTTACAACTCAAATACATTTTTTTCTAAGGCATTTTTCTTAAGTCTTATTTTTAAATAATATTCCTGGTATTAGATCCAAACCGATTTTAATAGATTTAAATCCTAGGGGTTGGTTTTCATCAGTGTATATTTTTTTGTGGCCTCTTGGAATTTTTCGCCGTATTAACATATTCATATTTTGTGCTTTCTTTAATTTGCTATTGTCATATCACTCATCAGAAATATCATACTTTTAAAATAAATATAATAAACCACCATCTAATGTTTGATAAGTATTTATTATGTCGCTAATATAAACCTCCCTTTTATCTGACTGTACAAACGGGGGTGACTCTTGTGATAAAATTACTTAAGGCATATTCACACAATGTCACAAGTTTCTGGCTCGATAAATAGGATAGGTTCAAAGGATATGACAAATTTCATCATTCTTAGGGGTAGATAATTTATTATCTGTGTATGAAAAACCAGAAACTGATATTTAATTAGATGATTTTATCGTTGTTTAATTTAAAAATATATATATATTCTGTATAGACACAAATGAAAATCGGTATTAATATGCCCCGGTAAATGCATCGTTTTTCATCTTATCAAATCTATAAACTTAAGAATTAATTTTATCTCAATAGAGACGAAGGTGTAAATTATTCCGAAACAGAATATGATGGTCGAGGCATTTACAGGACTTATGACCTGTCATTGGTTGGGTTAAGGGATTGCTTTATGTAATACAACATTACCCATTTCGCCCTTCTTACGATCACCACGTCAGACAATTATTTTTTGAAATATATAAATGCTACAATGTTGAGAAACATTTCACATATTTTAGTTCAATCTACACTAGCGCCATCTATTAAGATTATATGTAATCATTAAGCAGATAATCTTTATTAATGCAATGTGAAAGGCTATCATCAACCCAATTATCACACATTACTAGACAACGCCTGGAGAAAACTCTCCAATTTTTACATGCTTTTAACTTGGACCAGTTTGTATACATCTATCTACTTCCACTTTTGTCTTTATTTCGACAGCGACCGTTTCGACCAAAATATAGACAAAAGTGGAAGTAGTTAAAACATGTCGTTTTATTTAATTATTTTTTAATTTATTTTAGTTTGTGTATAGCCCCGAGGAAGCCCGCTACATGGTGAAACTGGTTGGCGCTACTAACTCAAATAAAATAAACAGTACATTGTTTTTTCCGAAACACTATGATTCTTCAACATTATTAACTGTTTAATTATAAAACGCTGTTTTTATGGTTTCACAATTTTTTATTTTATTTTTCGCGACAAAAATAAAAAGTGTGATACCATAAAAACAGCGTTTTTTTTTAATTTTACACCTCACATACAGTAGTTTATACTATGTGGAAAAGTGATAAATTTAAATTTTATAAATATTTAATTGAAATAAGTTTTTAATTATATTATGATTAGAACAGCTATGTATTTTTTTTATAAAAAGCAAAAGGTAAGTATAAACAAGTAAGAAAAATCTAAGCTTTTTGTATATAATATATACTTGAGATATTTTGTATATGAAAGTGTCTGGCAAAGTAAGCAATTTTCCAATTTGTGTATCACGAATGCAGTATCTAAAAATATAAGAACACTTGTTCCAGTGAAGAGCGCGGCGAAGGTATTCGTTGACCCATGAAAAAATATTTAAGTTTTAAATAAACTTCGCGAACTCAAATATGTTTTGTACGTAACTTTGTAAAGTTAAAAACAACTATTTACACTCGGATTAATACGGAAAGTAAATTTTTTATCACTGCTATTCTTATTTTTACGTAAAATGTATACTATAATTATTTAATTAAAGTATCAAGCCCAAAATTTACAATATGAAGTAAAAAAATCTTTCCAATTTGATTTGATTTTTTAGCATTATATTTCTCACACAAAGAATTTATTTTTAGATAAGTAAATGGTTTTGGACATTGATTGGCAGCTCACAGTGGTATTCTTGTACCTACTCTTATCTATGGAAACGAAGCAAGAGACTGGCAAAATAATGATGAAAGTAGAATAAATAGAGTAGAAATTATATACCTATCTTAGACAAATGTGTAGAAAATCTCTATATGATAAAGTCGAATCAAAATATAAGAAGTAAATGTGAGAATGGAAGTTTTATGAACACAATTAAGAAAGAATCATTAAAATGGTTTGGACATA
This sequence comes from Lepidostoma basale, assembly GCA_022606425.2. Classification (NCBI taxonomy): domain Eukaryota; kingdom Metazoa; phylum Arthropoda; class Insecta; order Trichoptera; family Lepidostomatidae; genus Lepidostoma; species Lepidostoma basale. Next base: position 1,273,542 of record JAHDVF020000331.1, on the reverse strand, counting down.
TGGAAAGAATGAATGCAGAAAGAATGGTAAAAAAAATAAAGGTTTATGATGAAAATGAAACTAGAAATAGAGAAAGAACGAGGAAATCGGCATACGATCAAATAAATCAAACATTGAATGTCAGCCACGTGAGAAGTCGGAGAAATCGACATGCGTGCATGACACGATGTATGAGTGTTGAGGAATAGAGATAAATGTGTCAGGAAAGAAAGGTGTGGCAGTCCATTCTTTTTGCCTACTCTTTCGGGGATACAACGTGATGGTAGTTAGTTAATTTGTTATATATAAACATATATAATAGTTTTGAAGTAGCGAATTCTCTCAGGTGATATGAAAATGGCGATAGATTAGTTACCTATCACATGTCACGAGAATTACTATGATAGCCATAATACCTTTTACATCGATTTGGCTCATGCTCCATGATGTAAAGAGCAATTCAACGAAATAATAATAATAATAATATTTGTACTGGAAGTATGTACGAGTATATGTACATATGTAGTTTGCTCATAAATTCTGTCCGCATATCAAATGTTATAACCCGCGTATATCTCTAATTAAAATGCACCAGACTAAATCGCACTCATCAGACATCAAAGGGTATTGGACTCACTCTGCCACACGCTGGCCAAAACCTTTGCACTCAAAGCCAGTAAAACTGATTCATTTGGGTGCGGTCGCATTAGTTATTGCCGCCACTGTCGGGAACAGTGTGCCGATTAGACCCGAGGAGACATTTATTAGTTCTGATGTTCATGTATGAAAGTGAGGCATGGAACTGGCAAAAGAAGGATGAAAGTAGAATAAATGCAGTAGAAATGAGTCTCTAAGATGAATGTGGAGCAAATCTGTATATGATATAGTGACAAATGCAAGTATAAGAAGTAAATGTGGTGCGAATGAAAGTGTTATGAACAAAATAAGGAAAGGGTCATTAAGGTGGTTTGGACACATGGAAAGAATGAGTGAAGACAGAATGGTAAAGAAGGTATATGTAAACGGCGTGAACGGAGCTAGAAATAGAGGAAGGCCGAGGAAAACGTGGCTCGATCAAATCAATCAAATATTGAATGTCGGTCACGTGAGGAGTCGGAAAAATTGACGTGCGTGCATGACAAGATGTATGAATGTAGAGAAAGCGAGAGAAGTATGTCAGGACAGAACAGTGTGGCGTTCCATTATTTCTGCCTACCCCTCGGGGGAGACGGCGTGATGGTAAGTTAGTTAGTTAGTTATGTTCATTTATACGGCTTAAAACAAACACGTTGGTCAAAGGAAAGACGATCATTCCATAGCAAATATTTTCAAATATGCATGCATTATTAATTTACATTTTTGAGATTTGTTTCACCGCATCTGTGAAATAAATAAGAAATCCGACACTTCGTGACTTACGATTTTGAATGTGTTGCAAAATGTAAAATAAAATAACAAGTGAAATACTAATGTTAAAATAGCGATCGGTTTTGTGCCTCACCTCACTTTTTACAGGGTCGATCTTACCCGCAATTATCAACTGTTTAATTACTATGAACAAACCAAGGTGACTGAGGTGGCTCTGAGGATGGGCGCACTGAAATGGTGATGGGCTGGTCATATCTGTCGGAGAACTGACGGCCGATGGGGAGGAGACGGGTTCTGGAGTGGAGACCGCGCACAGGATTCCGCAGAGTTGGACGTCCTACTGCCCGCTGGGCCGACGATCTGAAGAGGATTGCTGAACATAGATGGATGGAAGCGGCCAATGGATAGGGGGCGGTGGCGTGCTTTGGGAAAGGCCTTCATTCAGCAGTGGATGACAGACGGCTGATGATGATGATGAATTACTGTGAAAAAGAAATGGTAAGTATTCGTAAGTGTTGCATATAAAGTGTTTCTCATAAAAGTTATTTAGATGAAAATCGTTAAACTAACGTGGTTTTTCATTATTATTTATGGATGCATGCAATATATATGAATACATATATTTAAAACTTTAATAAGCAAAAATAACCGGCCACCTCTGATTATTGCATAGTGATTTCTACATACAACGTACATTTTATATAAACGGATAACAACATTCCCGACCTTACCAATCTTCTTTCCCTCGATAACTACTTATTATGACCTACCCTAGCGTCAAACTTTACAAAATCTCATCTCACATAGGAAACTTCCCTTATATTGGGGTGGGAAGTACCTGCACCGGCGAGAGGTCACTGACCGATTCACGACAACCAAAAAAGCATCACGGGTTCAATTTTCTTTAAGCACACCCCCGGGTATTTTAGATTTAGTCATTTTCTCAAAATTTACTCGTACAAGTTCCCATTTTTTCTGCAGTATAGGCCCGAATGCATTCAAATTTTTTGAGAGGGCTGGGGATGTTTCATTTTAGGTAAGCTATAGCTTCAGGGTTGGTACAACATTGCATGTTTCTTGTAATATGGTGTTAGAGATAGACATTTTGTTTTCTATTCCACAAACTCCATAATTAATCTAGAATCAGGAGGAAAATTATAATACTCCACTACCTCATTGAAAGCCTATTTCTCTTATAGAGCTATAACTGCAATTCACCAGAGAGATATTCTCGCGTTAAAGGGTTAAATAAACATATTGAATACAAACATGTAATTCTTACGTCGATGTCATTATTGATGACGATGAACCTAGCCAAGTTTGGTGAATAATATTTTTCTTTAATATTTATTTAAATAATTTCCTTTTAATACCCTTAAATTTTGTGTAGCAAATTTATATTTGGAATTATGTTGATTGATATAATACTTTATTTATTTTTATACAAATAGGTTTCGGATGGTTATTATCCTCATCAATGTAAACATATAAATTGCAACAGATAATACAGAATAAAATGGCCAGAAAGGAATTTTTACCACAAACAAATGGATAAAGTATATTCAATACTTATTTTCTTGCTAATGAGATTAAGGTTTTTTTAATTATTTTGTTTCGGGATTTAAAAAATATATAAAAAAACACATTTTTATTTATATTGTCATTTTATGTGAAATTGGGAAAACACGTGTAATTCGTCTTTCTCGATTGAGGTTTCGGAAATCCTGCAATCTCCACCTTAATGTTAGCATAAATGTATAGTGGATAATGTATGCTTAACTCCTTCAAGTTGTGCCGTGTCGCCGGCTGTGTGAATGAAACATCCGGAATTTGTTCTCCGAGTGAGTTAGCCACACGGAAGGCGATGTATTTTTAATACAAGTATTGACGGTTTCATTGCTATGTGTTCAGAAAAAATTGCAATGAAGTAATTTATTTTGTAATCCTTTTCATTACGAAACTTGTATATCGCAAGGGGCGGCCCTCCCTCGCGCTGCAAGTACCACCCCTCGCGGTGCCGTTCCTACGGCGGCCGGAATAAGTGATCGGTTTCTCCTTTCAGACGTCGAAAGCAGAAGCCAATGTGAGATTTCAAAGCAATTCTGGTTCCTTGGTCCTGTGATTTATGTCCCCACATTTGAATGCACTCATTTTTTTGCCAGAAAATACATTGCCCGGAGAAAAGGGTTCCGCAGAATATATATCTCCTTCCTGCTAGCAGTGGCGGCTACAAAATGCATCAATTGCCCGAATAATAATGAAAAAATATTTTGCATCAGGTTTTAAACCATGTTTTTTAACATGTGTAAAATACAAAACAATAAATAATAATACTCATAATATTTTTTTCGTGAATTTGAATCTTCAATATCTTATAACAATATTATACTTAGAAAATTTAAAAACTTTGTTTCATCCACTATTTAATAAAAAAAATATTAAAAAAAACACATGTTTCGGAGGATATCTCCTCCAACTTCAGGTGTAAAAATATAATAATTACTAAACAAAGAAAGACTAATAAAAAAACGCATTTAAAATTCGATACAATAAATCAAATTTAAAAATTAACCTGTGCTATTTGTTATAAGAAGGTACCTACTTATAACAAATCGCAGAAACGATAAGGTTTGTCTGTGGTGTTGAAGACATAGTGAGATGGAGAAGAAGCAGAATGCGCTTTTGGAGAGACCACGTAGACCGCATGGAAAATACAAGAATTGCAAAAATTTTTAAAGATGAAAACCCAAGCAGCAAGAGATTACTGGGAAGGCCGCTAAAGAGATGGAGAGATGGCTGGACATCATCATCCCAGGACAGCCCACCGTCACAAACAGGTCATACGACCTAAACTAAGAAGAAGAAGAAGGTATTATAAATAAAATTACCATGTTTGAGTACAATATTGAGTATGAAATGTGAAGAGCCGCCCTTGTGCCTGCTTATTGCCACCCCTGGAACTCGCGCGTGTTCTGAGTGGATTGGGTAAGATGGCAAATATAACCATATACCATACTTGAAAGCGTTATTTGTAATATATCAAAGTTTGTTTAAAGTTATAGTCGTCCGATTGAACACCCCCTTTCACTTCGTCTTATTAATAATATCATTTCCATGCCTCCTTTACGGATATTTACTATTCGCTTTTTCATTTCAACTTTGAAAAAAATATCTTTGAATACTCTCTAGTTTATCGTAAAAAATACATGTATTCATTAATAACTGTTATTTGTCTTAAAAATAATTTAACATTTTAGAAAGTATATAAGCAAAGGACGGATGAGTGGATAAGTATATTAAAAGAAGCGTAGGAGCAGGCATCAAAGTTAATAGTGCGCTTAAAGTAGTCATTTCATATTAAAGTCTATTAAAAAAGTTATGATGGCAGTGGACAAAGGTATTCTTGTTCCGACTATTATATATGGAAATGAAGCATGGAACTGGCAAAAGAAAGATGAGAGTAAAATATTTATTCTAATAGGGAGTTGAAAGTTGAAATGATATCTCTTAGAAGGATGTGTGATAAATTTGTATGCGAGGATTATAGAGTATCACATACAATAGTAATAAGTAAATGGGGAACGAATAAAAATATTATATCAAACTTAACATGATCAAATCAGTCAGATTTTTTATGTCAGCCACATGAAAAGTCAGAGAAATCGACGTGCTTGTATGACACGATGTTTGCCAGGATAGAACATTGTGGCGGTCCATTCTTTCTGCCTCTCCTTCCACCTCTCTGGGAGACGGCGTGATGGTTAGTTATATTATAATATTTGTATTTATCTACAAAATTCTATATCTTGGGTAACTGCTTTTAAGAGATTCTAATTTTGACACTTATTTTTTCTCTGTTTTTGATATTTTGGAAACTCAATATACTCAATTTAAATTTTGATTTCATATCTCAATTTTTATATTGCCAAAAAAACGCATCAATCGTATATAATGTAACGTTCGTGTTTAATCTTTTTTTTTAAGGAATTCATTATTTGAATGAACCTCTCTGGAATGGTTCGATAACTTATGATTAAATGAATAATATGTGCTAACAAATGATTTGAATTGTTATTACCTCTACATTTAACACACGCATATTTTAGATTTCATTAAATTTTTTTAAATTTATACAGACGTAGAAAAAATTATTTTCTGGAGGAAATTTACACATACAATTATTTTTGACCTCTGTAACTTTGCAATACTAAAGCATATCCGGAATTCAACCTACAGAAATTCAAACTGAATTTATTACTAACAAGCATGTTGCTTGGTCACATTTGGAAATTCAGAGCATTGCCTCATGTGCACTATTGCTATTCGGGTGCAACAAAAAACGCCAAATGAATTAAATTACTTGCATGTTTAGGCAAAGAGGGATGGCCTGGTGGTATTGCACGGACAGGGTAACAAAAAGCCTTGCCAGCATTTTCCTACACAAAATGCATTCGGCTCCTCTAACTGAAACGATAATATACCCTGAATACACCTCTCACAAAAAATAGTGAACTTAGATATAATTTTGTTATACAGTAATAATTTTTATAGGTAATCCTGAATTCAGTGGACATGTGGAGAGAATGCCGTCTTCTCGAACATCAAAAATAATCCTTGATGGACATCCCAGTGGAAGGAGAAGGGTTGGTAGACATAGACTCTGATGGGAGAAGGAGATAAGAATGGATGCTGCACTTTTTTTTAAATTTTGATATTATTTTTTGAAAACGTATGTTTTCTTGAAGTTTTATTATAAATGTTCTATTAGAATATGTATAATTATATTTTGTAATGCAATACTTTTTATTTTCACTGAACTCAGACATGTTTCGGTTACAAGTAACCTTTATCAATGTATACAATTTTAAAGTTGTTAAAATTGTAAACGAAACATGTCTGAGTTCAGTGAAAATAAACAGTGTTCAAATCAAATCAAATCAAATCAAAACAGTTTATTTACTCAAAAGACAATACAAACAGCATAAATGTTTAAGGCATCTATTGAGTACAGATATTTTTAACCAGGAACGCATTAGTGATGGTTCGACATTAAGAAGACAAGATACTTTCCAAAGTCAAGAGTATTTGTCCCCTGAACGTACTTTCACTAACATGAAAGACGTCGATCTCCGAGCGGCGAGCCTGCGAGCGTTAAGCAGACTAATTACTCTTCTTCTTGTATAATTATCTTTATTCAAATACGAATCCACAACAAAAAGTGAAGGCGCACATAAAAAAAATGATATGTTTCGCCTGTCTAAGGTATTATCAAATGTCATTTATCTTTTAATGCCTTAGACATGCAAAACATGTCATTTCCATAAATTATAATTAAACTTCTAGGAAATATACGTTTTATACAAATTAATTACGTAATATGGAGATTTACATAATTTTTCAAGACAACATTAATAGGTATATTGTTGTTATTGATAAAGAATTATCATTCTTGTTCACCGTGTTCACTTTGTTCAAATTCTTCTAGTCGGATGAGTCATTCGTACCGGAAATGACACCATCGTCCGTGACGTCATGCGTCTTCAGTATCCGGCTTGTTGTTACACCCTCCTTTACGTTCTACCCCTCACAACCCACCCCCTCTAGTGAACCATCACAGCGACGCGACACTATTAAACACATCGTAAAATGTCACTACTAGTGATTTAAAACCCAATAAAAGTTCTGGCGAATATTATTAAGATTCACTATAATAAGTTAAGACAAAAGAATATTGATTATTTTAATAGTTTGTTTTTAATTATTATTTTCATTTAAAGGTGTGCATTTTTTTTATTCTCATGTGATTTATTTTTTTATTATATGCGTAGGTAAAAACTAACTATCACGCCGTCTCCCCGAAGGGGTAGGCAGAAAGAATGGGCTGCCACACTTTTCTTTCCTGACATATTTCTCTCGTTTCCTCAACATTCATACATCGTGTCATGCACGCGCGTCGATTTCTCTGACTCCTCACATGGCCGACAATCAATATTTGATTTATTTGATCGTGCCACGTTCCTCGGTCTTCCTCTATTTCTGGTTCCATTAACATCGTTAACATATATATATTTTTTACCATTTTTTCTTCATTCATTCTTTCCAGATGTCCAAACCATCTTAATGATCCTTTCATTATTTTGTTCATAACACCATCATTCGCACCGCATTCACCTCTTATATTTTCATTCGACACTCATCATACACAGAGTATCAACACATTCGTCTAAGAGATCTCATTTCTACTGCATTTATTCTACTTTCATCCTTATTTTGCCAGTTTCATGCTTCGCTTCCATACATAAGTGTCGGTAGAAGAACACCATTGTGCACTGCCATTCTCACTTTTTTGGATAGGTTTTTGTTTGCGATGACAACTTTAAGTGCAACATTCACTTTGTTGCCTGCCCCAACCCTTCTTTCAATATCCCTCTCCACTCGCCCATCTGTTGTAAACATACTACCTAAATACACGAACTCGACTACTTGCTCCAAATTTTCACCATTCACGCTAATGTTATATTATATTCTATTTTTATTATTTGATATTTTTTGTTATATTATTATTTATTTGATATTTTTTGTATATTTTTGAAATTCCTTGGGGTTGGTTTGCTACAAAATCTTTGGTATCTTTTTACGTGGTAGTTTTCCATTGTTTTCTACATTTTTGAATGCAATGAGCGAAAGTTACATAAGCAAAAATTTTAATTAATTAATTATCTAAAACTTATGACTCCATCTTACATAAAATTCTAAAATCCTTTTGCGTTTCATCGAGGCTCTCATCCACGCTAATACTTCCATTTATGTATTATTGTGTTAATCCCCCCGTAATGACTATTATATGCAAAAGGTCTACGTTTACTAATTGGATTAACGAAGAATTTATCTCTTAATTCCTTCGTTATAATCGGGAGTTTTTTTTTTTAATTTTTCTATTATACCTTCCATCACGTTATAGAACCTTTTGTCGACGTATAAGCACTGCTCTGAAAGGACCTTGATCCTTTGTTTTAGCTTATTAGCTAATGCCATTAATCATTTTGTATTGAAAAACTGATTAAAGTAGAGTGCTTGCTTATTCTAGGATTAATTAATATATTTTTAAACGTAAATTACGTAATGGTAGTTCAAGGCAATTGTAATAAACTAAAAAACTAACTAACTTACCGTCACGCCGTCTCCCCGGAGGGGTAGGCAGAAAGAATGGAACGCCACACTGTTCTGTCCTGACATACTTCTCTCGATTCCTCTACATTCATACATCTTGTCATGCACGCACGTCGATTTTTCCGACTCCTCACGTGACCGACATTCAATATTTGATTGATTTGATCGTGCCACGTTTTCCTCGGCCTTCCTCTGTTTCTAGCTCCGTTCACGCCGTTTACATATACCTTCTTTGCCATTCTGTCTTCACTCATTCTTTCCATGTGTCCAAACCATCTTAATGACCCTTTCCTTATTTTGTTCATAACACTTTCATTCGCACCACATTCACTTCTTATACTTGCATTTATCACTCTATCATATACAGATTTGCCACACATTCGTCTTTGAGATCTCATTTCTATTGCATTTATTCTACTTTCATCCTTCTTTTGCCAGTTCCATGCTTCACTTCCATACATAAGGGTCGGTACAAGAACACCATTGTGCACTGCCATCTTAGCTTTTTTGGATAGGCTTTTGTTTGCGATGACAACTGTTGCCTGCCCCAACCCTTTTTTCAATATCCTTCTCCACCCTCCCATCCTTTGTAAACATACTTCCTCAATAAACAAATTCATCCACTTGTTCCAGATTTTCACCGTTTACACTAATGTTGCAGACTGTCATGCTTCCTTCTTTTTCGAAAATCATTACCTTAGACTTATTCACATAAATAAAAGAGATAATTAAAAAATCTGATTTTTATAAGAAAAATTTAAATGTGTTTTTAAAAACAACCCACTAAATCACCTTCCAACAATGTTTCCATTAGACGTATTATAAAAGGAATAGCCACAAGAGCTGAACCTCTGTAAGTTAGAAGAGGTTTTGATTCAAAAATTTTTACGCAAGCCGGGCTTTTGGGCTTCAATGGGGGTACCGCCACTGCTTTCGGTAATTGATTAGTTTGGTCATCATTTGATCATACCATGTTTTCCTTGATCTTCCTCGACTTCTCTTGCCATTCACACTACTTGTATATAAATTTTTAACCATTATTCCCTCATCCATTCGTCCATATTTGCAAACCTTCTTAGTGACCCTTTGTTAAATTTTATTTAGGTATTCTATCGTTCATCATTTTCGGTATATTCTCCTATCCCTCATTTCTACGGCATTTATTCTACTTTTATCTTTCTTTTGCCTACTCCAGGCTTCACTTTTTCAAATCAAATCAAATCAAATCAAATCAGTTTATTTTCTCAAAAGATATTACAAACGACAATTATAGTTTAAAGCATCTATTGAGAACAGGTAAAACATAATAAATATATAATACCAGGAACGCATGAGAGATGGTTCGACATTAGGAATACAAGATACTTTGAGTATTTGGCTTCTGAACGTACTTTCACGAATATAAAAGACATCGATCTCCGAAGCGATCATGTTCAGCAGTTTGATTGCTCTCCCCACCGGCATCACCAGAGGCAGGTAGGTTCTGCATGTTGGGAGATAAAACAGCCTGTGCTGACGCTGTCGAAGATAACCATCCGGAACATAAATATGGATAGCTTCTAAGATGACGGAATTCTCAAAGAATCCCCTGATAAATCTTCATAAATGGGTAAGTGTTTACCCATCCTTTCTTATTTGTCCCTTCCATCCCATCCCTTCCATACGTTGGCACTAGAACTCCATTGTGCATAGCCATCTTTGCTTTATCAATAAATTTCTATTATATTTGCAGTGATGACTTTGAGAGCACCATTCATTTTCTTTCCAATCTCTTCTTTCGACATAAAAATTAAATAAATAACCGAATGTTTTAGTGAAATCCCTTAATGGAAGTTCGTTTTGAATTTTTTTTAAATAAAACTAATGCTTTTGAACTGTTTCAACTTTTGTCTTGATTTCGACAGTGACCGGTTTCGCTAGGCTCGCTGTCGAAATAAAGACAAAAGTGGAAACATTTAATAAACATTGTTTCATTAAATTATTGTTTTGAAATAAATAACTATAAACTTATAATCCACGGGTTATGTAACACAGATGATATTATGTCGAGCACATTAGAAATGATTAATACATATTTATGATCATTTTTTTCATTTTCCACGGTTGATTTAACAAAAAACCCGATGAATATTTTCGTACCGGTGTCCATATTTCAAATGATGTGAATAGCCTGGGTCCACCCCTTGGAGTTATAAATCGCCAACAAACGTGGATTGCCGTACTAGTTGTCCCATAATTCTGAATTCATCCCGCAAGTTTCACTGTCAATATATATGCCCCGAACCCAATGGACCACATTATTATTAATCACCCTGTATTATTGTAACTACCGTTTCCATATAATAATTTCTTATACTCCCATTATAATTTTTGTTTTTCGTCTAACGAAGAAATTAAATAATACGTAAAATAGTCCATCGTTTTTTCATATAATTAAAAAAAAATTAAAAAAGGATCCCTGAGATGGTTTGGATATATGGAACCAATGAATTAGAGTAGAATGGTTAAAAAGTTGTACACAAGCAGCGTGAATGGAAAAAGAAGCCGAGGACGAAAAAATGGCATGACCAAATTATTCAATTACTGAAAGGCAGCCACATTCGAAGTCAGAATAATCAACGTGCGCGCATGGTACGATGTGTGAATGTAGAGGAATCCCGAGAGGTATGCCTGGACAGAGCATTGTGGTAATCCATCCTCTCTGCCTACCCCTCTGGGGAAATGGTGTGATGTTTAGTTAGTTAGTTAGTTAATTAGTCCATCGTGTTTACCAAAACATTTTCATAATTTTTAATGTTTGTAGCTGTTGCGACCAAAGTGTTGAAATTATAATAGTTTTTTGTTTATGTGGAGAGTTTTGACAGCTGTTAAAATTAATGTTAAAACTATTGTTTAAACAAACAGCTGTCACGATAAATATTAAAAACTGTGATATCATAACAGTGTTCTTAAATTTAAACAGCTAATAAGATATCAACATATTTTAAAAGTGATGAGCAAAAGTTTTTATTAAATAATTAGTGTGTGAACTATCTAACTTAATTAATTAACACTATTTGTAAACCTTTGGAACTAGCGAGAAGAAAAAAATGTAAGCTCATTTATGTTGTTAAATAGTTATTAATGCGAATAAAAACGTATATTTTCTAGAAGTTTTATAAAAATAAACGTCATGACATGTTTCGCCTGTCTAAGGCATAAAGAAATTTTGTAGCGGGCACAGAATCAAACAGTATTAACTCTTTGCGGGTTACAACTGACTTAAGTCAGATAAATTAGTCCATGTGAAACTAATGTGGAATGAAAGCGTGATTGTTGTTGGTTTTACATTGATTTATTTATATACAATAATATATAAACAGTATTTACAAATTTCTTACCAAAGCTTGATATTGCCCTCGCGCATAATGGAGTTTTATCAAATTAAAACCGCAAACAATAAGTCCATGTGCATCGAGATTTCGAATGTTTGTTTATTGATTCTTTCATCTTTGAGGAAGATTTCGATATAATCAAATATTACAATCATATTTAAGGTTTTATTTTATTTTATATACGTCAACGAAGAATATGTGTTTAATGATTCTTTGATCTTCGAGGATGATATCGATATAATTAAATATTTTAATTATATTTTAGTATGTAAGAAAATATTCCTTTAAAAGATTTATTTCATTTTAAATACGAGTATGTCGACAAAAAAAGTATTTTAATTTATTATTTGATCTTCGAGGACGATATTGGTATTGACGATTGTTGTTGTAATGTTTTTTTTTATATAATGTATTGATATTTTATTTTAAATACGTCAATGAAGAATGTGCCACGTAGCGATGACAGATAGAGTAAAATTTGCTTATCGGTCTTAGGGTAAGAAACAGCATGTTACAATATGTACTAATCCTAACATACCCATATCATTATGTACTCGTATAGGTAGCGTAATCAATTTAAATCTGAATCGAATAAATTATCAACACGTGTGTAACTGAAATCGGTTTTCTTACAAGTTCATCAGAACTATTCGCAACTTCAGTCGTTTTAAGTCATTGCTGTAACATTAATCATGGTAGTACTTAAATTCGTACATATCTAGACACACTCTACGTAGGGTACTTTCTAGTGATGTATGGGGTTGGAAGAAGCGGGCCAGTTAGCCGGGAATTAGAGAGAAGACGGAGAAAGACGGGGATGGTGGGCCGAGGGAAGGGAGAGACAGAGGGGAGGTTATATCACTTTGGGCGGGTTTTGGAATGATGTTTAACCCGTTATGTCATAAACATTCTTCTTGCGGAGATTAAATGACATTAGTTTCTACTGACATATTACCGAGAGATATTATAGTATTCTCGCCGGAAAATTACAAGACTGCTATTAGGGAATTAAATTTTACGTATTTGTCCCATTTTGTATAGACGAAATGATTATTATTTTCATGATACTATTATCTATTCATTGATGTATACATTGTAGGTATCATAAAATGGCGGATTTCTTGTTAAGAATTTCAAACTTTTCAAGCATTTTAACATTTGTAACGCATGAACGAAGGAAGAATATTTAAGAAAGTATACGCTAATAGTGTGAATGGAGTACGGAGTCGTGGAAGAACGTGGAAAACTTGGCATGACCAGATTAATCAAATTATAAAGATCGGCCGTATTAAATGTTGGAAACGTCGATGTGCGTGTATGACGAATCTAGAGACGTGTGTCAGGATCGAGAAGTGTGGCGGTCAATTCTCTCTGCCTACCCCTTCGGTCAAACCGCGTGATGGTTTGTTGTTTTCGTTGTTCAAACATTTCAAACAATTAAATAATCTAATGATTTTACTGAAATTTCTTGATAATAAGTTTATTATTTAGTTCGTTGCAAATAATAATTAAATAAAAATATATATGTTTATATAACTAATTCCATTGACTGTCTTAATTTTGACAGTGACCGGTTTCGCCATCTTGCGCGTTCAAACCAGTCACGGTCGAAATATAGACAACAAGTTTAAGCAGTTAATCAAGTCATCATTTTATTTAAATATATAATAATCATATTTTTAAACTTATTTCATGACTTTAGAATATCAACACTTGAAACCTAATTTCCTTTTTTTTTCTATTGTATATATACCTGTATTCTTAGCATGATAATAATGAAAGTGATTTTGAAGTTATTTTTATATTGAATATAGGATATTTTTTATAATATGTAACAAAATATAGCAGAAAAATCACAAAATTACCATTTCCTCATGTAAAGATAACACGAATGAAAACGTATATTTTGTAGAAGTTTTTTTTCCGTGAGAAATTTTTCGCTATGAAAGCGGAATTAAAATTTCAACGAATATGATTTACAATTATTATACAGGGTATATTAAATACAGCCCACTTGCTTTTCGGTACATTTGATGATATCTTAGCAGGGCGAAACATGTCATTTCTCTAACATATAATAAATCTTATAGATAACAAAGGTTTTCGTATTAATGAAGTTTTACTTAATTGTTCCATAGCTTTTTTAAGATTATTATTAACAGATATTAGAAGTAGAAACTACTTACATTATTTCACCCGAACACATTTGTATATCCGGCCCTAGCAACGTGACGGTAGAATTCTCAGTTTTCCTAACAATTTGTCTGAAATTAATGGTCGCCGGCTAACTACTATATAAAGGAAGCGGCAATCTTAATAACGAGGAGCAAGTATTTCCCAAAATGAAGTTTACTGGTGGCAATTGCGACAGTTTTCCGGGGGGTCGTAATAATTTCCGGGATTTTGGTTATCAAGTTTCTATCCTCATTTGTCAAGTCGCCTACGCGGGTTTATCAAACATCAATCACTTTTCTCGTTTTTAGATTTTACTTCATAGATAAAAAACTTATCATTTAAACAAATTATTATAATTATTACTATCATTCTTATTAACTGTGTATGAAAGTGTTTAGTGAAAGAAGACAATTTCAATACAAATGAGATCTATATATAAAATATTATATCACTTCATTTAAGTTAAAGCGTTAAATTTTAATTGTATCTCAATAGAGACGAAGACGTTAACTGGAAACTGAACATGGATGATCAAGGTGTTTACAGGACTTATGACCTGTCATTGGTTGGGTTAAGCGCACGCTTTATGTAGTTACAACATTCCCCATTCCACCTTTGGACTTGGACTTGGACTTGGATCTTCTGGCTTACAGAGGTTCAGCTCATGTGGCTATTCCTCTTACGTCTGATGGGAACATTGTTGGAAGGTGATTTGGTGGGTTGTTAGTTTATTCGGGGGCATGATTTGTGTGGCCCGGAGTGTTCCTCTGAAGGAGAATCGATTTTGGGCGCTTGTGGCGGCTGGAAGTGTTTGGGTCGTAATTAGAGAGGTCTTTTATTGTGGGGTTGGGATGTGAAGGGAGTCCTTTGTAAAAACGTTCGGCAAGTTTCAGAATGAATTCATCTATCATCGGGATTCCCGATTCTAGGTGCAGTTGTGTAATCCTGGTCCATGAAGGCGCACCAAGCGATAAACGGATAGCCTTATTTTGCAGGATTTGGAGTTTTTGTATGTGACTCGAAGCTGCATAGCCCCAGATTGGGGCTGCATAAGTGAAGATCGGCCTTATAACCGTTTTGTATATCAGGAGTTTATTGTCGATGCTTAGTTTACTGTTTCTAGCTAACATTGGGTAGAGGGCTGAGATTGCTTTTGACGCGGCTTTGACTTTATTTGTAATGTGTGGCCTCCATGTCAGCTTTGAAGACCAAATATTTGTGAATGTATACTTAAAGCGTTAAAACTGTGCAAGTACAATTTAAGTTTTAAATACAAATAATTTATGTAAACCATTAATACGAATGAAAACGTCAGTTTTCTAGAAGTTTAATTATTATTTTTGGGAGTGACATGTTTGGCCCTTCTATGGCATTATCAAATGTGAAGCCTTAGAAGGACGAAACATGTAATTCTCATAAAATATAATAAAACTTCTAGAAAACTGACGTTTTCACTCGTATTAATTATTTAATATGAAGTTTTACATCTTTTTTCAAGAAACAATAAATAACGTAAACCACTTCGTACCAATGGTAAACTTAGCATATATCCTATTTATTGTAAAAAAATGTTACCTTCTTTATCTTTCAAAAATGGTGGACGGTTTGGCCGACATTGTGTCGTTTTTAGGGACATATGAAAGGGACAGGAAAAATAAGTGTAACAGTCCATCCTCTCTGGCAACTTCTTCGGAAAAATGGCGTGATGGTTAGCTAGTTAGTTTTTTTATTAGTATAAAATTCCTGAATGGAATAGTGGTTAATAGGTGTTAAAGCTCGTGCCGATTTCAATAAATGTCCGTAATGAAATATGTTCATTTCAACAAGTTATTTTGATAATTATCTGTATTCATGAAATGTATTTGTATTCATTTTATTTCGTGGCAGCTAAATCCAAACTACACCGTTTAAATGATAATTGACGAATCAATGTTTTCATGTATTTGATTTATATGATTTATCGACTACTGGGTGGCTTATAGATGTTCATATTAATGCACAATATAAGTTATGAAGGTCACCACCACTATTTCAGGGTCATTACTAAACCAAGTTATTTCTTTTGAGAATGATGGAAACCAACTCTCTGCAGCTTCGAAGAGATGGGTTTCTCATCATCCATTAATTTAGATTCTTCTTCTTCTTTAGTCTATTGTGGCCGTACGTAGGTCTCCTCTCGTTATATCCTGAGAGATCCGCATTCATGCACTTCCCGCACTCTTTCGGATATCGTCGCTACAACGCAGCTATGGGCGCCAAACTCCACGCTTTTTCATTCTCTGGCACCAGCACAGCAGTCGCCTTGTCCACTTTTCAACTAGGTCACCCAACGCCACTCACGGGTTGCAGCCAACTTAATGACGTCCGAGATTTTTGTCCTAGCTCGTATGTCCTCATTCTTGACTCTGTCTCGCAAGCAAACATGGCTCTTTCCATTGCTCTCTGCGTTACTCTCAGCTAATTGGTACTTTGTTGAATACTCTTATTTTAAAGTTGATGGGTATTTTAGAATTATTCAATGCAGCCCAGCTTAATCCGACTCTTCTGTTTAGATCTGCTGTCTGTTCAACTCGCCCAAGTTTTATTTTTTATCCCAAAAAATGTATCCACTCACAAGCCAACTTGGTTTTAGTGAGGTTCATATTTAGATAAATCAGGGGATATTTCGAGTTTTAATTAAAGTTAAGTAATAAATATGGATGATATTTTACAGAAACTTTAACCTGCATTATATTCCACTGAAGCGACGTTGTGGAGATCGTTGCAAGCTCCATTTTCAGAATATCTATTCTTGTGATGGGTATTTTAATGCACGTTTAGCTCCATCTTAGCAGGACCGTGCTGCTGGCAATATTTGTTGAGATACAGCAGGATAAACGCTTGAACTCATCTAGATACGGCCAGCGGCATGGTATCACATAGATATAGATAAACGTGCTTTAACTACAATACGCAACAACTGTCTTGAACATGGAGCCTAAAACGATCTTTGAAATGTTCGTAGAAGAGGGGAGGTATAGACATACCCAAGGTCTTAAGAAATAAAGTAAATAATTTTATCACATGTTTCTCCTAGATTCCCTTTCAGATCCTAATTAACAAGCTAACCATCACTTCATATCTCCGAAGGGGTAGGTCGAAATGATACATAGCCTAGTCTTTCCTGACATACTCCTCTCGATTCTTCAACATTCGAATATCGGGTCATGCGCGCACGTCGATTTCTCCGACTTCTCACGTGGCCGGCATTTAAAATTTGATTTGTTGATCGTGCCACGTTCTCCCCGATCTTCATCTATTTTTAGTTTTTTTAACATAGTAAAGGTATATTTTTTACCATTAATTTTCAATTCATTCTTCCCATGTGTCCAAACCATCATAATGATTCATAGATAATTTTGTTCATATTTTTTTTCCTCACTGTATGTACTTCAATTAATTTATTTAAAAAGTTATAAAGAAATCATTAATTTATTTATTAATGGTAATATTATATAACTACATATTTTAAATCTGTTTTATTCAATATTCTAGATGAAATGCATATGTAAAAAAAATCATTGGCAATGTTGAAAATTCCAACTATTTTAAATATAATACTGTTCTACGAGTATTTCTCTTTTTCTTTTTTATACACTTCGTTTATACAACACTTACATTAAAAAAAAATTACGTAGACATGTTTCGAACAACCAGTCCTTTTTCAGTGATACATATTATAAAGATACTTCTTCTTCTTCTTCTTCTCCTTATAGACCTCTGGTCTGTTCCTGAAATCAGGCTGGCCTCTCTTAGGAGGTTGACTTCCAACTATCTCTCCATCTGGCGGTCTTCCGGGGGGACTGCAGCCGGCAGAAATCTGATGCGCCACAGCGTTTGGGATTCTGGCGGCATCCATTCCATATAAAAATACATATTTAAAATATTATAAAATTGTTTACATGATCTGACAGATGTTATTAATATTTATTTTGGAACGTTTATGCTTTTGTTATAACAAATATTATGATTCAATTAAAAATTTAAAATAATAATTTAAATTTCTTATTGGGGTTCAGGTAATTACTTACAACAAAGGAAATAAATCCGAAAGTTTGGACATGACGTTAAATTTATTTAATTATTTATAATTTTTTCTTCATTTTTAATTGCTTTTTAATTTCTAAAATTTCGAGATTGCTCAAAGTTATATTTCTATTATTAATATGTAAAATTTCAACGCCATTATCTTTATTAAATGAATGATCTTTTCCAATGAGGTGGTTTACAACACAAAGTATGGCGAATACCGAAGAAATAATACTGTTCTTTTAAGATAAACTTAAGGCGTTAATAATGTATTGTAAAATAACATAATGACGATTTTATTATGAATTAAAACACTGTTTTTTCCATTTTTGATTTCTATTTGTTCGACATGTTTCAAAGGCTTATTACATATATCATTGGGAGAATGATATAAACTGTTTATCGTTCTTCCGACGATGAAGGTGTAAAACTTTCGAAACATGACGAGAAAAATAAGCTCAAACGTTGTTAAAACAGTGTTTTTATTCATGAAAAAATTCGTCATACTTAATACTATTATACTCAAAAATTTTCATATCTACAAGTATAATAGAAAATACCCGTTGTGTGCGATGAGCTGGTAAAGTTCACCGGTCCGCGATCTATTACACTGTGGCGGCATAAATTTGCAGTTGACCCAAATAGTTGGACAAGTCATTTTAGACGATGGGGGGTCAGGTAATTGGGGGCGGACTTAACCCCGAACCATGTTAAATGGCCCAACAAGGAGACCCCGATCAATTAAAATCTGCAGGAGATTTAGAAACTTCCATAGATAATACAATTTCTAAGAAACTAATCAATTATATTTAAATAGTCCATTGTTTTGGCTAAAACACTGATACTTCAACGTTATTAATGTTGAATTAAAAAACATCTTACAAAATCTTTATAACAGCTGTCAAAATTTATCATATTTGTAAACAATTTTATAATATTTAAAATAATAATTAAATAAAACGATGTTTTTTAACTACTTCCACTTTTGTCTTTATTTAGACAGCGACCGGTTTCGCCAGGCTCGCTGGCATCGACAACTGGTCCAGTCTGTCGATGCCGAGCTGGCAGTAAAACAAAGTGGAAGTAAAAAACATCGTTTTATTTAATTATTATTTAAAATGAACTTCCATCAAGAGATTTCAGTAAAATCATTTGATTATATTTAAAATATGTAACTAACTAATTAACTAACTAACCATCACGCCATTTTCCCGTATGGGTAGGCAGAGAGAATGGATCGCCACAATGCTCTGTCCTGGCACACCTCTCGAGCTTCCTATTTTTTTTTTAAATATGTATCTTTATATTATGTTGTATCTTTATAAACTGAGAATACTCCTCATCAAGACCTATGAATGGAGTATCTTGATGTACGGCTGCGAGACATGGTGCCTATCCGAAAGAGATAAACGGAGACCAGAGGCTTTTGAGATGTGTTCTTATAGAAGACTATTGGGAATTTTCTGGAGAGACCACATCACGAATGAGGAAGTTCTTCAAGGAATCGAAGGAGGAAGGCACCTGCTCAGGACCTTGTCCGAAAGGCGTGCAAGATGGATCGGCCATGTAATACGTCAAGAAGGTCTCTTGCATGCCATAATGGAGGGTATGACCGAGGGGACAAACTCTAGGGGACGCCCACGCCGAGAGTACCTGGAGGACCTGTTTAAGAATGGAAGACAAGAAAAGAAGAAATTGCTGCTTACCAATCCCAGGATTGAAACTTTCTAACTAACTAATAATATGTATCACTGAAGAAGGACTGGTTGTCCAAAACATGTCTGTATACATAAATAGTCATAAAATTCGTTTAAAATGTATGGAACAACATTAGTTACCTTATTAACCGTATTTTGTTTCTTAATACCATAAAATATTGTAATAAAACTTCCTAAAAACAGACGTTTCCGTTCGCATTAATTACAAATATATGTTTTGTACTTTTTTACTAGTAAATGTGGTTCAGTTCGTGCTCTAGTCTTAGCTGATCCTCCTCTTGTCTTAGGGTTCTGATGTTATAGGTTGCAATGTGTATCTTTGTTGTTGGTTTTTAGTTTGGATCTTTGCCCCCCCCCCCCCCCGAAATCCATGGGGCAGACCGATTTTAAGACAGGGTGGCAACAGATGGGCACCTAGGATACTCAGTTGGAGACCATGGGCAAATATGCGAAGTGTCGGAAGGCCACCGATGATATGGACCGATGATATTGTCAAAATGGTATGAAAATCTTGAATACAAAGGGGACAGGATAGAGACGAGTGGAGGAAATTGGAAGAGACCTATATCCAGCAGTGGAGGGAAGAAGACTGGCAAAGAAGAAGAAGAGGATATGTGGTTAGGTTACAATAAATTTCGCATACTTAATTTTTTTAAATATACTCTTAAATACAAGTTATACACCTTTATATAATTTTAAAAACATTTAAGCGTAAGATAATAAAAACACAAACGTTTCTTTCATATAGTTCTATCTCGGACCACCCTGAAAGGTGAGTGCGGGGGTAATGTGCCTGAAAAGGGACAGACAGTAGTGTGGCGTAATTGGATTTGTCTTAATTATAGTAAAAAGACCTGTTCGTCGTAGTGATGGCATAAGTTGAACGTTGGAATCGATTTTAATCAACGATTAAACTTAATGGGTTTCGATTCACTCTCAGTTGAATATGAGTATGACTCGGTATGATTATTGCAAAATAATTACATTTTCAAAAAAATGACCGAATGAAAATTAACGTTCAATTATTATATACCTTTTAAGGCCCGATACCCCGTTTAGATTTTTTTTTACATTGTTTACTTTGATTATATTTTTTAAAATATAGAGATACGAAATAATTACTGTTATAGCAATATTTTGAATACCCTAATGACAATAGCAACATATAAATATTTGTTATTTTTCCTTTCATATATATTATATGCATTTTTCTGTGAAAGAGGTCACTAAGAAGAATGTACGGAAAAACAATGTATAAAATAATATCTAATGATGAAGTAAGAAAGAAATGTAAGGTGGAATAATTCCTGATAAATAAAATATAGACAGAGTCAGTAAGATGGTTTGGACATATGGAACAAATGGATAAGTGAATAATAATTGTTCCCTCCCAAGTTCCATCCTAATAATTTTGTGTATAAACTAAGTCTTTCACATGAATTTTTAGTTGATTGTAAGACCTGAAGATGCTAACATCGGTTAGCGAAACAGCTGTCGTGAGAAAATATAATCAATGGTGATATTTTTAACAAGGTATTTATTTTTAAACAGTTAATATATTATTTCAATAGACTTATAAAAATCCAGTTTTAAAGATAAATACAAATTAGCAAGTTAGAAAGTATAAATTGATAAATTAAGTGAAGCGCGCCAAAAATCGTGGGTGACCATATGTAAATGCTCTTTTTGTTTTTATACAAAAAATATTTCATTATATATTTTATAAGTAGAGTATTTCGACACGTTCCATTTCGCAGATTATATATTTACAA
This sequence comes from Lepidostoma basale, assembly GCA_022606425.2. Lineage (NCBI taxonomy): Eukaryota > Metazoa > Arthropoda > Insecta > Trichoptera > Lepidostomatidae > Lepidostoma > Lepidostoma basale. Next base: position 1,251,918 of record JAHDVF020000331.1, on the reverse strand, counting down.
GCGCTGAACATACAAGTTTGCCATTTTGACACAGTATGCATGTTTTGTTGTCAAACAATTTTGTGTCGCCATCGGTAGCTTTCATAGCGTGATAAATCACTAAATGTGTCCGACAATTTCTAATTAAATGCATACAAAAACTAGTTCTAGCTAGCAAATGCCATGTTAGATTAAACCTTTTTTTAAATATCGAATTAAGAATTTAAAAAAATGCTATACAAATTTATAATACTATAATAACTTCTTCCAGTATTAAACTGATGTCTCAATAAAATACAATATTATCTCCCTCTATCTAGAATAAAGATAATGGTGTCCTACATTTTCACTCTAGAAAAAGATAATGGTAGAGCAGCAAGGCGGAACGAAATATATACAAAAAAATAATGGGGATATTTAAATTAATCAAATCCCTATTAATTTAAATATCCATTAAAAAATTATCCTGTCTTTATTTGCCTTAAAAGCATTTAAAAACTACATATCGCTACCTCCTAAAAGTGTAAATTCTTGCAAATTGTATCTTATATAACATTGTTTTGCAACGTACTGAGAATTGAAGTTCAAATAAATGTTATGTTCTATATAATCTGTATTATGTTTCTGCCTCTGTCTCTTAGGTACAAGGAATGCCTACCATGCTCTTATAACATTTTACTGTCATTTTAACACTGAAGTTTTTAACAAACATATCTAAAATTGTAATAATTTGAAATAAATTGTCTTATTAGATATATTTACACGATTTTAAAACCAGTATATTATAAATTAAAACAAAATTTAACGCTTTTTCACTTAGTATTACATTTGAGTTAGCGCCAACAGGTTTTGGTCTGTAGCGAGCTTCTTCACGGCTATACACAAACTAAACTAAAATTAAATTGAGAGTTACAAAATATAGCGGGGAGAGGAAGATATCTATCTTAGAAAGAGAAGGGTATTTGTAATTAAACTAATAAAAAAAATATGTAGCCATAAGGGAGGGAAGTTTTGGTTGATTATGCGATTATGGAAACAAATTTAAGATGGGACAGTAGGATAAATATATATATATATATATATATATATATATATATATATATATATATATATATATATATATATATATATATATATATATATATATATATATATATATATATATATATATATATATATATATATATATATATATATATATATATATATATATATATATATATATATATATATATATATATATATATATATATATATATATATATATATATATATATATATATATATATATATATATTTATAATTTTTTTTTATTTCTAATGCTTTAGAGGAAACCCTGAGGAAGTTCTCTACAGAGTGAAACCGGTTGGCGCTACTTATTCAAATGAAATGGTTTATACTAAGTGAAAATATGTATCATTTTATTTTAAAAAAATGACAAGTATTGAATTGGTATCAAAATTTCACATGGTATACTTTAAAAAAATAAGTAATTAAGTTTAAATGATTAAACTTTAAGATATGTTTTGTTCCTTTTATTTGTATTTTGTATGGTGAAATTATATAGAATGCGAAAAATCTCTCTCTAGAACGGGTGACCCCAGTTGGAGATATTTAAATTCTTGGTAATTGATCAGTAAATTTTAATTTTATAATTTCAGGACTAGTTTCTCATATTGGGAGATCTTAAACTGAATTTCAATAGCCTGTATTCAACTTATTGTGTTCGACATTTAATGAAAATAATCACGTGGCATTAATTCATTAGACGATTTCCCAATAAGACGACGCGTCGTCGCGACGTCCAGAAAATAAGGAAATATTAAAACTTTTTTTAAATTTATTTAAAAAACTGTTTTTTCCACACGGAAAAGTTGGAGAAATCGACGTGCATGCATGACATGAAGTATTATTGTTAAGGAAGCGAAAAAAGTATGTCAGGAAAAAATGTGGCAGGCCATTTTTCCTGCCTACCTCTTCGAGTAGACGGCGTAATGGTTAAGTAGTTTTTTCCACATTTTTGTTTAAGATTCTCTTCATCTTCGGAAGTTTGAATACCGTCAATACCGAAAATTATAACTTTTTAATTTGAGACTCTGTGGAATTCTATAATGATGATTTTTAAATACATTGAAGAAGTTGAAACTTATCGATACATTTGGAGAAAAAAGAATTCAAATATAATATGTAAAAAAAATTGTTAATACATAAAAAGTCATAAATTTGATTGAAAACTCTAATTATTTTTAAAAAGATATTTTCAAAATTCAATTACGCCTGAAATTGTTTTTCTGAAGGAACCGAGCACATTTTATCTATAGAATTACACCGACGTGAATTGATATGAAAAAGAAGCCGTAGCTATTTATCTAAATTGTTATTGATCAATGGAGTTTCGTGACATTTCCTACGCAATATTGAAATCTCGTGAAACCGTTATATTGCTACCTAGAGACCTATAAATCCAAAGAAAAAATGTGACCCCTAAGGTTTAAAACCAATGGCGGCAGAAAGCGTTCCTGCTTTAAAATCAATCAAATAAGTACTTACTTCAGTAGGCATTGGGAGTAGAAAAAATTCAACTGTAAAATTCATGTAGTTGAAGTGCTTCGAAAGAAACTTATTGAATGTTCCACGATAATTAAAATAAAAAATGTTTAAATTGGATGGAAATTTCAATATTCGTGAATTTTAATGTGGTATATATGAGGAAACGTTTTGATAGTGCTTAAAATAGGCGAAACTCTCTCTCTCTCTCTCTCTTTCTCTCTCTCTCTCTCTCTCTCTCTCTCTCTCTCTCTCTCTCTCTCTCTCTCTCTGGTTTCAATCCTGGGATTGGTTTGCAGCAATTTCCTCTATTCTTCTCTTCCATTTTCCCTGTCTTCTGCGTCTTTTTAGAAATCTGCATATGATGAGCAGCACACGTCCACCAACAGGTCCTCCAGTTACTCTCGGCGTGGGCGTCCCCTAGAGTTTATCCCCTCGGCCATACCTTCCATTATGGCATGCAAGAGGCCTTCTTGTCGTATTACATGGCCGATCTATCTTGCACGCCTTTCGGACAAGGTCCTGAGCAGGTGCTTTCCTCCTTCGATTCTTTGGAGAACCTCCTCATTTGTAATGTGGTCTCTCCAGGAAATTCCTAATAGTCTTCTATAGGACCACATCTCAAAAGCCTCTAGTCTCCGCTTATCTCTTTCGGATAGGCACCATGTCTCGTAGCCATACATCAAGATACTCCATACATAGGTCTAGGCAAAACAGGTCACTGTAACGTTTTCATAAATATTAAAATTTGAATATGGGATTTTCCCACTGTTCAAAAAACGATAATCAATTGAAAAACGGCCGTATCATTGTGGTATAAAATTAAATATAGATTATCAAAAAAACATCGTTTTTTTACCGTAACACTGTTCTATCCTAACATACACGTACTTTTAAAATTTCTCATAAACAATACATCTTAACACACACGCTTGACATTTTTTCCGACTTCTAACTTGGCTACCTAAATTGTAACTATTCAATAATTTTGTCTTTTGATAACCGTCTCCATGCTAACCTTGAATTTTATTATTACAAGCCATCTTGGAGACGCTTTGTTGATTTAAATAGAAACTAATAACTAACTAACTAACCAACCATCACGCCGTCTCCCCGAAGGGGTAGGCAGAATAAATGGACTGCCATACCTTTCTTTCCTAACATATTTCTCTCGCTTCCTCAACATTGATACATCGTGTCATGCACGCGCGTCGATTTCTCTGACTCCTCACATGGCCGACATTCAATATTTGATTTATTTGATCGTGCCACGTTTTCCTCGGTCTTCCTCTATTTCTGGTTCCATTTACATCATTAACATATAATTTTTTACCATACTTTTTTCATTCATTCTTTCCATATGTCCAAACCATCTTAATCATCCTTTCATTATTTTGTTCATGACACCATCATTCGCACCGCATTCACTTCTTATATTTTCATTCGACACTCTATCATACACAGAGTATTTACACATTCGTCTAAGAGATCTCATTTCTACTGCATTTATTCTACTTTCATCCTTCCTTTGCCAGTTTCATGCTTCGCTTTCATACATAAGGGTCGGTAGAAGAACACCATTGTGCACTGCCATTCTAGCTCCTTTGGATTGGTTTTTGTTTGCGATGACAACTTTAAGTGCACCATTCACTTTGTTGCCTGCCCCAACCCTTCTTTCAATATCCCTCTCCACTCTCCCATCTCTTGTAAACATACTACCTAAATACACAAACTCAACTACTGGTTCCAAATTTTCACCATTTGCGCTAATGTTGCAGACTGTCATGGTTTCTTCCTTTTCAAAAATCATTACCTTGGACTTATTAACATTCATCATCAGATCATTTCGCATGCAAACCTCATACATACAATTCACCAGGACTTGTAGTTCATGTTCGTTGTCAGCAAGTAGGACAGCGTCATCCGCATACAAGAGACAGCTTACTGACACTCCGCTCATTTTGGCACCTACATCCAACCCTTTCAGCTCTTTCATACAATTGTCCATATACAGATAAAATTACCACGGGAACATTACGCAACCTTGTTTGACACCTTTATTGATATCAAACCAGGCTGTAAGATCTCCATTTACTCTGACACTAGTAGTGCTTTCCGTGTATAGCGACTTAATTGCCGTGATCAGTTTTGTACTTATTCCATATTCAGACAATATTTTCCACAACTTTTCTCTATTAACGTAATCATATGCTTTTTGTAAGTCGACAAACGCACAGAAAAGTTTGCGATTTTTGGCCCGAAACTTCTCTGTCAATGTATATTTATTTATTATTTTTTCTTTCAATATTGTATGAACTAATCATTTAACTAACTAACCATCACGCCGTCTCGCCGAAGGAGTAGGCAGAAAAATGGATGAGAGAATGGACCACCATAGTGTTTTTCCCTGATATGCTTCTCTTCCTTTTCAAAATTCATACATTGTGGGATGCACGCAAGTCGATTTTTCCGACTCCTCACGTGGCCGATATTCAATATTTGATTAATTTGATCATGCCATGTTTCCCTCGGCATTTCTCTTTTTCTAGATCCGTTTACGCCGTTAAGTATATGACTTTCTTGAACTGATCAAGTAAGAGGCATTTATTTACTTCAATATTTTGTTTGCTTCAATCTGCATTTAATGCAGCAGCAAGACTCATTAAAGTCATTCCAAAAAATTTCCATATAACACAACATCTCAAAGAACTTCACTGGCTTAAGAGTCCAGAAAGAATCCAGTATAAACTCTGCTGGACAGTTTTCAAAGCACTACATGGAATGGCTCCAAATTATATATCCAAATTCTATATAACGGACAGCCTAAATACAAGAAAATCCGCACTTCACTCGGCGAACTCCTCGGCCATAGGAAGATTAGTTGGGCCAAAGCCTTGCCCTAGCACAAATTTCGGGGATCGAGCGTTTGCGGTAGCTGGTCCATCAGCTTGGAACAATCTTCCTTCACACCTCAGATGCATAAATGATCCGACAGATTTCAGATCTAAGCTGAAAACCAATCTTTTTCATATTTCATACCCAATTTAAAACTTGCATATTTTGTTATATTATACTTTCTAATCGATCGCGAACATTAATCAAATGCAGCGTTCACATTTTGATTTAAAACACGTCTTAATGCGCCCTTGAGGTTATTACATTACAAAAACGGCGCTTTAAAAGTTAGCATATTATTATTATTAATATTATTATTATTATAATGCTTATTAGCTTACACATTTTAGTTCTGTTTAAAAACAGTCTTTTTTCAACTGAAATTCATCAATCAAAAAAAAAAACTTCATATTATATTTATTCACATCACTTAAGCAGGTACCAAATAATATATCTAGAAGAACAATATGAAGCAACCGAGCAAAATGGGCACGAAACGTGGATTTTATTTATGGTTTAAAAGCTTTTCTTTAGCAAGGCTTACATACTCACAATATTTTTTATCTTAATACATTGAGATCTTTTACATTACAAATTGTAAAAAAAAAACATTTCATCAATACATTAACCTTTTTGCTGTTAATAAAAAAATAGAGACATTTTGTATAGTTTTTTTTTAATCTTCTTCTTCTTCTTCCTCAGCCCTTATCGGTCCACTGCTGGACATAGGCCTCCTCCCTTCCCTTCCACTCGTCTCTATCTCCTGCCAGCCGTAGACACATCCCCCCCCCCCTACGGCAGCAATGTCGTCGGCCCACCTTTTCTGCGGCCTGCCGACGTTTCTCCTATTCTCCCATGGTCTCCACCTTATTATTTTCTGGGTCCATCTATCCTCATTCTGTCTCGCCACATGACCCGCCCATTGCCACTTTAGTCTCGCTAGTCGTTCAATGATGTCTGTTATTTTTGTTCGGCGTCTAATCTCCTTAGCATAAGTCTTTCCATGGAACGCTGCGTGACTCTCAATCTTTCTACATTTCTCTTGGTGAGGGTCACAGTTTCCATCCCATACGTCATCACCGGCAGTATGCATGAATCATAAACTTTTCTCTTCAGACATACTGGAGTTTCCTTGTTTTAAAAGTCCTTGTTTTTTATAACATATATTATACATACTCATATTTTTTGGTTTTCCGATCGATGTTGAATTTTACTTGTTTATTCACATGAGCAAATGTTTGTGTTTTGATATGTTATGTTATCAAATCAAATCAAATCAGTTTATTTCCTAAGCAGATATTACAAACAAAATAAATGTTTTAGGAACAGGAAAAATATTATATATATTATAATATCAGGAACGCATGAGAGATGGTTTATCATTGGGAAAACAAGATACTCTCTAAAGTGAAGTTATCTATTGTTATATGTTATATTTAATACGAAAGTTTTGTTGTATTATATTTATTGGGAAACACATACCTTACATTACTTTGGTATTATCAAATGTTCTCTGACGATGCCAAGGAATGGCAAAACATTTCATTCACATAAAACATAATAAAACTTATAGAAAGCAGATATTTCCCTTCGTGTTTATTATTTAATACGGATTTCTACACCATTGTTCACGAAATAATAAAAATATTTAATAATATATATTATTATCACCAAAATAAATGCGGTTGATATGAGGTCCTTTAAAAATTTATGTGTTAAAACGATGTACAATAGAATTGAAAATGCTGATATAAGGAAGGAATGTAGAGTGAAAAAAGATATTATGAATAAAATTATGAAATAAGTTCGGATATATGGAGCGCATTGATGGAGAAAGAATGGTTAAGAAAGTATACGTTAACGATGTAAATTGAGTACGGAGTCAAGGTAGACCGAGGAAAACATAGCATGACCAAATCAATCAAAATTTAAAGGTTGGTCATATAAGAAGTAGGAAGAATCGACGTGCATGTATGAATTGTTATCTGAATGTGGAAGAAGCTAGAGAGGTTTGTCAGTATAGAGTAGTGTGGTTGTTGTATATATACGTATTTTTATATTATAAACTTATTTTTAATCTTTTTAAATAAAAGTCCCAATTGTATGTTTAATTTTGGTGAAACGTCTGTTTTATATAATATTAAACTTATTTTAAGGTAGCAGTTTTTTTTCGACATTATCAATGACATTAAATGATGCCATAGCAATAATAAAAGGTGAATAATTATATTAACTTATAAATGATCCATTTTTTGAATAATCATGAAATTAAAATACACGTTTTAAGCTCTCTGAATGATAAAATATATCATATCTAAAATCGTATATCATATGATATACATGTATACAAAAAAATCTGCCAATTTTCTATTTGTATTATTTTTGAACCTTTGTAAGTATAATAAATTTGTTCACATATTTTTTCAGTAATTAATTATAGTTAGATTAAGTACTGAATCCACAGAGCATTGTAATTGACACGACTCGATGGCATGAACGATACCGGTCAATAATTACAGTATTTCTCTTTGCTGTACTTGGCGTCCGTTTACAATAACATGCAAGTATGCGGTATATCACTATTGATTACTTTAATGCAGCAACACTGTTCAGGTGTAGTAAAGTTTCAGAGTAATGGAAATGTGAATAATTTTATTTCGGATACAAATTTGTATTTAATTTAATCTCTAAAGCATAAGTTAGACGAATAATAACAAATAGCGTATAGCAAGAGCTGACTCGACTTATTTATACGATATCTTTTATATTCTTGTGAATGTATACTTATACTTAATGGAATAATACTCCTGGCGACTTCTAAAACAATGCGTTTATGGGCTACAGCCTTCGCATTGTGTTAATAAGGTAGTTTGCCAAATGCTGAAAATCATTCTCCATAGATGGCGTTAGTGGGTCGGTTGTATAAGTTAATCTTGAATGTATTCACAAGTGCAACCAAATCTACATAGAAGGATAATTGAAACTGACACGTGAAGATAGGTATGGATTTTGAAGTATATATACATCTTCCAAAAATTTGTCATGCATTATCATAACAAAGGTGGAATGGGGAATGTTGTAATTACATAAAGCGTGCGCTTAACCCAACCAATGACAGGTTATAAGTCCTGTAAACACCTTGATCATCCATATTCAGTTTGCGTCTTCGTCTCTATTGAGATACAATTAAATCTTTTAAATTCGTTTTAATTTTGTATTGAAGATTCACATTTTAATCAATATAACTGCACTTAGTATTTTTTATTTCCCATGTTCGAAATATTCCCGTCATCCTCCCCCTCTCCTCAATCTTAATTATACCCCATCCATCTTTATACAAAACTCCACCCTTTTTAGTACTTGAGTACTACTACTGAGTAGTACCTTGTTTTATTATATTCTTAAAAATTTGCATATCAAAAAAAGTTAGATTACAACCGAAACATGTCTGTGAAAAGTGAAATAAAGCTTTGTAAAAATACCAAGTGCAGTTATATTGATTAAAAGGTTCTAAGGACTTCCGATATGAAGACATTGACGACGAGATCGCGTGAGAAACACCAGAAAAAGGGAGGCATATGAGGCTGAGGGTATTATGGAATAGATAGACGTGACAATAAAATGGAGATAGATTAGCTACCTATCACATGTCACGAGAATCTCTATGATAGCTATAATACCCTTTACATCGATTTGGCTCTTGCTGTCATGATGTAAAGAGCGATTCAACAAAATAATAATAATAATAACTCCATATAAAATAATTAATACGAATGAAAACTTCAGTTTTCTAGATGTTTTATTATATTTTAGGGGAATGTCAGGTTTCGCCCTTCTAAGGCATTATCAAATGTGACGAAACTTCAACTCGTTGCAGTTTATATACACTAGTAAATGGAGCAGAATATGGTAATTAACGAAAATTGATGTGACTGCATACATTTTTAACAAATAATTATTTGGGTAGGTCCAGAAATATTGAAAAGTGTTTCTTGGAACTCGTTAAGAAATTTTATGACAATGATTACATAGTAAGGGGATAATAAATGATATGCATTCGGCCAGGACCACGTCGTCCCTGAATTTTGCCCATTAATTAATACGATTATCCTAACACACAATATAACGCAATTTGCCATTAGCATATCTCTATTTTTTGTTAGTTCAATCCGGTTTGTATTAAAATATATAATATATTTGTCGGGGTTAAATGCATAACCCAGATAAACATATTTCATGAAGAAATATATGACACGAATAAAAACAAAAACGCTGACCCAAGACCTAATTATCAAATTTGATGATTCGCGGGCCCTGAATTCTTCAAGTTGGTCACTAGGTCAGGTCATCGGATCAGGTCATCAGATGACGAAACCAAAGCATATAAAAGCAGTACTTCCGAGCACCCAATAGGATCAGTTACTCTTACGACTTCTAACAGACGCGAGTCTACGCCACGAGGGATATCGGACTCCCTCCGACGCCGAGTTACGAAGCTGAGTCAGTCCGCCGGACTCCGCCCCGCTGCCATCGACATCCAGCCACGCTCCATCACGAATATATCATACAGTTACGTGTTATTACTTGTGATCCGCAATAAACGCTGAAACCTCCGCCGTCTTTCAACTCACACCACAAACCCCCCACATATTAATCAAATAATAGTATATAAAGGAATTCATTTAAGAAACAAAACTACCCAGAGATTATATGATATCAATGGTTTGCATTTAAAAATATTATTTAAAATATAATTTAGGTTATTCTACTACTTTTCGTATCACTTTAAATACAGCTTCTATACTTTCTCCTTCTATTATATATCTTTTCTCCTATAAGGCTTCTCCACAAGCTTGATCAGATTTATTTATAAATCTTTCGAAGTCATAACATTCATTTTCTGCCATCTTTTTGTGTCGAAAAAGGTCTTTTATCTTAACAATTTTATTTGATTCCTTTGTATATTTTAAAAGTATGCCGCTTTTGGAATTTTTATTAATAGTCACAGCTTGCTTTTCTTTTCGAGGATTTCAGAATTTTTAAACAAGTCTCTTCAGGATTTTTTTCCGTATCCACATCTCTGACACTTTTTAGGTGGGCAAAGGTAGGCAAAGATGATGGATCGCCACATTGTTCTATTCTGACATAACTCTCGCGCCTCTTCTACAGTCACACATCGTGACATTCACGCTCGTCGATTGTTCTTACTTCGAACATTGCCGCCATTCAGTAATTGATTAATTTGGTCATGCCATGTCTTCCTTTGCCTTCCTTGACTTCTTTTTCTATTCACACTACTTGTATATATATCTTTTTAACCATTCTTCCCTCATCCATTCATTTCATATGTCCAAACCATCTTAGTGTCCTATTCTTGATTTTATTTACCACGCATTCATCCGCTTTACATTTCATTTTTACTTCATCATTAGATATTCTATCATACATTGTTTTTCCGCACATCCTTCTTAGTGACCTCATTTCTACGGCATTTATCCTACTTGTATCCTTCTTCCATACATAAGGGTCGGCACTAGAACTCCATTGTGAACTGCCATCTTTGCTTCAGACGATACTAATTGCTTAATTTTAATTTGTTACAATCCACTTCAGCCCCTGCAAAGTAATGACAACTTTCAGTATGAAACACCACAAGAGCTTTAATCACGCAAACCCAATTGGCTTTTACTTATGGAACCTTGCAAAAAAATTATTTACATTACACCCAAAAAACAACCAAAATTCACTATTGCAGTTTTTTTTTGATAAAGTGCCCTTTAAGCATTTTCCTATGACCTTCGCATGCTTTTTCCTCCACCAACCGATCAAAATAAACAGCAGTTTCCTGTAAATGAGTTTCGAATGCATAATATTGGAAAGTAAATAGGTGAAAAATCTACACCGCTTCGTGTTAAATGTTATTTGCTGTTTTTTTTACCATTTAAATTTTGCCATTGCTAACAAAACATTCTTCTCTCTACTACCAGCGCTCAAATCAAGAAACGTACACTGGAGAACCAAAATCACCCTGCATAAACCAATCATCCGAAAAGTAGTGACCTATGGATGTGAGGCGTGGACAATGACAGCGAAATCCGCAGAGCGACTGGATACTTTTGAAAGAAGGATGCTGCGCAGAATTCTGGGGCCTGTGAATGACGGTCAAGGCTGGAGAGTGAGGCATAATGACGAGCTGTACAATATTTACAAAGTTCCCAGTCCCTCCACACAGGTCAGACTGAATAGACTGAGATGGGCCGGTCACGTGCAGAGGTGCCGTCATTGCGAACCCCAAAAAGATTTCTGGAGTGGCACCCAGGTGGTAGAAGACCAATTGGACGACCAAGGCTGCGATGGGAGGATGAAGTTGGGAGAGATGGAGCAAGATTGCTAAGAGTGTCAGATTGGAGGGTCGAAGCGGAGGACAGGAGGAATTGGAGGCGAAGAATACTGGAGGCTAAGGCTCGATATGGGCTGTAGGGCCAACGAAGAAATTTTGCCATATGTATAATATTTGAAATGGGACATTTATTTTTTATCTGTGCAAGTACTGTGGACTCATTCTTAATTGCTTCGTTTATTTTTATATAATTGTATTTACTATACGTTTTAAAGTGGATTTAAAAAAACATATATTTGAACACATATATTGAACAACAAACGGCCGTTCAAAATGGAGTTCTGGTCCCAACCCTAATGTATAAAAACGAAGCATGGAACTGGCAGAAGAAGGATGACTAAGACGTATGTGTGGTAGAACGATATACGAAAGAATCTCAAATGCTGATATAAAAAAGGAATGTAGAGCGGAAAAAGGTATTATGAACAAAATTATGAAAGGATCGCTGCGTTGGTTACATATGGAGCGCATGGATGGAGAAAGAATAGTTAAGAAAGTCGAGGCAAATCGATGAAAACATTGCATGACTAAATTAATCAAATTTTAAAGGTTGGTCATGTTAGAAGTCGGAAAAATCGACGTGCGTGTATGACTCGCTGTATGAATGTGGAGGAAGCTAGAGATGTGTGTCAGGATAGAGTAGTGTGACGGTCCATATGTCCATAGGTCAAGACAAAACAACCAATAGTCTAAACAAGTGGCCAATAGTTCCAAATACATCTGCCGTATACTTATTCTAATCATCGAAAATACCGTCCTTCGTTCCCGGTCATAAAAGGCCACTGGCAGCCTTATGCTATACTTCGAAAAACAAATACTTAGTGGTATTTCCCGGCCATAATCGTTTGTGACATTATTTTTGAGGTGCCAAGGGACCATTTAAAATAAAAAACAAAAAAACGATTTTTAGAAAATCCTAGAGTAGCCTAACCCCTTAAACTAACAAATATTTATTATATTCTTAATACTTATGTGAAAAGGGAATAGAGGAAACTAACTTATAGATTAATTATTGTAAAATTTTCGTGATTTTTCGAATCTTTGTGTGTATTTGTTCCTATGTCAATTTGAATAATTTCTTTGATATAATTTTGAAGTTCTTGCTGAAATTGAGTTAGGTACCTTAATATTTTAATTAAAAGAACGGTTAATTACTATTTATAGAAGAAAATATTAAAGGTTTAAAATATAATAATAATAATAAAACAGTAATTATAAGGAACATCTACACACAGTACAACGATGAAACATAATAAATTAAAAACGATAAACAATAACAGGAAGTAGATTACAATAGTAGGGAAGGTGACAAAAGTTGAAGGTAGTATTATATTAAAATTATTCAAATTGGCATAGGAACAAATACACATAAAGATTCGAAAAATCGTGAAAATGTGACATTTTATATTTATATTTTTGAAACTTTGATGATGTCAACATAATTTGAAGAAACAGCTGTCGCGTAAAATAAAATACAATTATGACACAAAAAAAAAGTCATATTAATTTAACAGTGATAATTTTTTATTTAATTATTTACATAAAAAAATGACTCAATGTGGTTTTTAAAAATTCTTACTATCTAACTAACCGTTATGCCGTTTTTCAGAATGGATAGGCAGAGTAAGAGGACTCCGGAGGAGGAAGTAAAATAAAATACAATTGTAATACAAAAAACAAAGTTGCGTTAATTTAACAGTTTTAAAATGTTAAGGTATCATAGTGTTTCGGCCAAATCAATAGACTACTTAATAAAATTACTCATATCGTGATCTAGTAGTTGTCTTTATGTTCCTCGTTTAATTACCCTTTCTCTTTTCCCTTTAATTTGTATTCTTTGTGTTCTAAAGATCGTACAAACTCCACAAGCAAAAACAAATTTCAAAGCGAATTATTTAATTATTCAACCGAACGAAACATTCTACTGTTACAGACTACGTCTAAAAGACGCGGAAAATGTTTCAGACACATTCTCCAGAAAAGCAAATTAATTACTTTAATAGAAGGGAAATTATAAGGAAAAAAAATGAGAGGAGAAGGGTTGCATGTGTCAACTTATAAAATAGCTGCATGCAAAAGCTACAGGGAGCTTAACAGGGAGGCGAGATGAATTGAATGAGCGCTTCTACAAAAGAGACTTAGAGAATGAAAAAGTGGTTCTATTTAAAATTCAGAATAACACTATCATTTATTTAATTCTTTCGTTAATATTTAAAGTGTTATAATTAGCAAGTCTATTACTTAGCTCTTAACTTGAAACTCCGACAAATAATGATTAAATGTTATATATGGTCTGTTCTACTAAATGGTTGCGAAACCTGGACTATAAAGTGAATGTAATGACCGGTTAGAAGCGTTCGAGATGTGGATATACCGCAGAATGCTCAGAATACCGTGGACCGATAGGTTCAGTAATGCATCTGCACTACAGAGAGCCTGAGCCAATAGAGAGCTGTTGTCGAGTAGGGAAATGAGAAAAGGAAAAGGGAGAAAAATACCACCTCCTTCGACTGATATTAATGGGTAAAGTGGAGAGACGTCGGGGAGTCGGTAGAAAGCAGCTGTCCTGGCTGCGGAACATCAAAGAGTGGACAGGAATAACAAGAGTTCAGAACCTGTTCCAAGTGGCGCAGGATAGAGATGCCTTTGCTGCACTGATCGCCAACGTTGAGGGGACCTGACACGGCACCGAAAGAAGAAAAATATTACTTAGCTTCATAAATTATGTATTATAAACACGTGTAAATTATGGAAGGGGGTATTCAAAGTATAATTTTGTCATTACACGATTAAGTTGTCTACCCTTCTAATCACGATGAACAGTCACCTACAATGTTGTTGACGGAATAATTTTAGAGTTTGACGGTAATTTCTCATATGCAGATTTTAAGCAATTCACCAATAAAAATATTAAATATGAAGATAATACATTTGTATAAATTGTATATAAGCCACTTTATTCTCTATGCTTGTAATAAAAATGCTTGTCAGGTGCAATATTGATACCAAAGATTTAAATTTTATTAAAAACCTGTAATGGTTCCAAACAGCCGAAATTAGACACGGATACGAGAAGTCTAACGCAATTACCATCCAGCGAGGTGTGAGACAGGGTTGTATCCTTTCACCATTGTTATTTAATCTCTACTCCGACTATGTTTTTAAACGAGCCCTCATCAACTCCGAGAAAGGACTGAAAATTAATGGCGTTGTGATAAACAATATAAGATATGCCGATGACACTGTTTTATTATCTGAAAGTGTCAGCGATCTTCTGAACCTCCTTAATCTTGTTGACGAGTCCGGTGAAAGATTGGGGCTAACAATAAATATCAGCAAAACCAAATGGATGACATTCGGACGGCTTGACTACAGTGGATCAGTATTGCATTTGAACGGCCGTAACGTTGAAAGGGTGGAAAATTTTAAATACCTCGGCAGCATACTAACACAATCTCTTGACCGAGATGTAGAGATAAAATTCAGAATCGAGGCAGCAAGAGCTACGTTTAATAAAATGAAATCACTATTCTGCAATGATAACGTAAACTTGAAACTCCGCCAGAGAATGATCAAATGCTATGTGTGGTCTGTTTTATTGTACGGGTGTGAAACTTGGACTCTGAAAGTTAACTCAATGAACAGACTGGAAGCATTTGAAATGTGGCTCCATCGCCGAATGCTCAGAATTCCCTGGACAGACATGGTTACCAATACCGAAGTCCTGAGGCGAGCTAGAGTTGACAGGGAATTGTTATCAACTATCAAGGTTCGAAAGATATCATATCTGGGTAATATACTGCGTGGGGAAAAGTACCACCTTCTTTAAAATAAATGTTATTTTTATTTTGTTATTTTAATATTGGAGGGAAAAATTGAGGGACGCCGAGGGCCCGGAAGGAGACAAATGTCCTGGCTGCGAAACGTGAGGGAGTGGACCGGCATCCGAAGTGTTGAGGAGCTGTTCCGAGCGGCGCAGGACAGGGGCAGGTTCGCCGATGTGGTCGCCAACGTTGGGGGTACCCGTCAGGGCACTTGAAGAAGAAGAAGATTTTCTATGAAAACCAACCGGTTTCGCTCCCGTATAATCTAGAGAAGTGTGTCAGGATAGAGTAGTATGGCGGTCCATTCTCTCTGCCTACCTCTGCCGAGAAATGGCGTGATGGTTTTGTGATTTCACACCACAAATTAAATGCTTCATACAAAGGTAAAGAAAAAACATTATTTTGTTGAGTAATATTTAATATATTTATATTGTAAATTGGTAATCTAGCTAAAATTTTATTAAAAAATTAATAAACAAATGTGGAACATTTCCTTATAATATATATTAAGTTCTATTCTATTTGCTTATTTAGCTTCAAATAGTTGAATCTATAAGAACACGTGGAATATAACTTAAAATAGATTTTAAAGATTATTTTTTATTTTCAGTATATAACATTGAAAAATACAAGTGATAATATTTCAGCTGGTTAAGTGCCTAATTACTGCTAATTGAAAAAACGGTAGATACGTGTAACATAAATTAAATAAACATAAAAGTCCGGATCGTCCATGCCAACATGTGCAACATCGAAAAAAACATTATGTGTTATTACATTATGTGCTTAATTAAAAAAACGGTGGAAATAGACAATATTTGCACCATCTAAAAAGAACATTTTGTGGTAAATTATTTTGTTATTTTATTTTGTATCATTGTATTTTATGTTATTTGTTTTAGATTTATTTTGTGTGTGTTGGACGATCGAAGTGTGCGCGGGAGATGCCTATTGGTGGCGATGAGGTTCGCAACCCATCACACCGCGTCTCCCGCGGAGCGAAGAGAGAAGGATGGAGTGCCGCATCAGTAAAAGTTTGACAGTCCATTCTTTCTGCCTACCCTTTCGAAGAGACGGCGTGATGGTTAGTTAGTTAGTTATATTTCAGTACCTAATGTTAGCAGAGGGCAAAGAAGGTGCCGTCACGTGTGGTATTTTTATAATTATAACAGTCGGTGCCCCCGGAAACGTTGAAATTTGCCCAAACAAACTAGAGTATGAGGAGATATAAGGTGCCCTCTTTAGAGCCATTTCAATGATACACGTTTTTCAATCTTGAAATCGATACGAAGAAAATCTTGAAATCGATACGATGAAGAAGAAGCCACTTTGCTCGTAAGATGCACTGCCAATCAATAAATAATACTTTATCCATATGAAGCACTCACTTTGTGATTAGACCATTTAAAAAAAAAGTACATCTAAATATAACTAACTAATTAACCATCAAACCGTTTCCCCGAAAGGGTGTGCAGAACGAATGGACTGCCACACTTTAATCGATGCTGCACTCCATCCTTCTCTTTCTCAGAGACGCGGTGTGATGGATTGCGAACCTCATCGCCACCAATAGGCATCTCCCGCGCACACTTCGATCATTCAAAGTCTACATAATCAAAAACAAATTATATAAAATACAATGATATAAAATAAAATAACACATAAAAATAATTTAACACATAATGTTCTTTTAGATGGTGCATTTGTCGTCAGCTGGACGATCCGAAACACATGGATTATAGAGTCCGACCATTCCTTTCAATCAGGCGTTGAATTATATCATAAAAATGGTAAGGCATTAGAATAAATAATATGAAAGCTTAGGAAATTAAGAAAGCTATAAATAGCAACCAAAATATTCTCAATAACCAAATTAACCTATCTTTCAGTCCTACCCTTAATTAATTTCAAGCGAGGTTAGATAATGCTTCATAAGTTGGTATTTCCTTCTATTTGTTGTGACGTGTGTATTATTTATTTGTATCTAATGCACCTAATTACATTTCCTATAAATCGCTATTTTTTTCTCTAACCCACACAACCATGACTTTGCATTATTTGTATTTATTTGTACCGATTTACATTAATTTGCATTTCTTAGAAAATTGCTATACTGTTTTAAAGGTAAACATATTTTCGATTATCCCTTTCTCTCTCGCTCCCCCTCCTCTGATTTCACCAACGTTTATTATTATTATTATTATTTTGTTCTAGATAATAAAATAAAACAATCTAAAGACTAAACAACTGTGTTTACTATTTAATTCAAATCCTTTTTTTTAATGTAAACAACAGGTCGTTTAAACCTAATTACTGTATACAATTTATTTTTTAGCTATTATATTGATTCTCGTGACATGTGATAGGTAGCTAATCTATCGCCATTTTATTGTCACGTGAATTTTACACCAGACCAAAGACAGTGTGACAACCACACTGCCATCGCCGGGAATCGAACCCGGAATCTTGCTTTAATTTTGCGACAACCTATACGAGTATATACATGTACATTTTGTAGTCTTGTTTAGTTGTTATAATACCTTGATAAAACTTGGGTCCAAGCGAAAATAGTTGGCATCAAATATAATTACAATACCGTGGTTAAAAACAAAGTGTTTAATTTATTTTATATATTTTAATAAATAATGTATTTTTGGGTAATTTATTAAGAAATCGGGTACTTGAAGCGGTATCCATTTTGAATGTGCTCAAGTGGCCGGAATGGCCGCGGATGGTCGGAGAGTCCCCTTTCCAATTTATCGGACAAATGGTCCCCCTTTAATAGATAATGCCCTCGCCCTGAATTTATTACCCGCTCGTCCCTGACCTTAGATACCATAAATTTTTCCAATGAGCTGAATGAAAATCTATGCAATGCTTGCAGTTGAAATTCGACATTAAGGGGTTGGTGTTCGGAAAAATAGGTTTAAAAATAAAGTTTTTTTTAACACTGCCATTATACATAATAAAATTATCTTTATTTTATACATGTATGTAGTATTTTTTATATACAATTTACAATATTAAATATTTTAAACAAAAATGGCGGAGATACAAGCCTATATGTAGAGCCATGTTTTGAAAATCTGTGGTGATGGTGTACATGATTTCTTTATAATGCATTATCCCAAATCAAAAAAACGAATTGTTTATCATTGAGAATCGTAATATATATTGAGTGACGTAGGGATATGGATTTTTTTTGTAGAATTGTCACATTGTAGATGATATTATGTAAAATAACTATTGTACATTTCAACCAAATCGGGTGAGTAGATCAAGAGATATCGTGTACACCGTTTTGAAAAAATAGTTTCGAGAAAAACGCAATAGAAAAAAAGTATGACGTCAACGTCTTTAAATGAAATATTAAAAAAAATGACATTTAGTCTGCGATTACTGAACCGTACATGAGGTCTTGTAAAGTTGCTGCGATGTTCTCTGATTCATTTTGATCTCCTATGATTTTTTTTAAATTATCGGTGGTGTAACCCCTTAAATCGATAATAAAATTCAAATGAAATGAAAACATGTATTAATTATAATACTGTTTATGGTATCACAATTTTTGAATACTGACTTCATCAAGTGTTACAATAATTATTGTCTCTCCTGATGATGTCAACATACGTATGGATTCTACACCAGATGAAAGACAGTGTAAAAATCACACTGCCATCGCCGGGAATTGAACTCAGGACCCTCAGTGTGGCAGTCATGCCTCTTATCACTCTGCCACGAACACATGTATAAAACTAACTAATAAACCATCACGCCATCTTCCCGAAGGGGTAGAGAAAAGGAATAGACTGTCACAATTTTATTTATTGACATACTACTCTCGCTTCCTCAAAATTCATTCATCGTGTCTCTTACACGCACGTCGATTTTCTGACTCCTCTATGTATAGTTTCACTTACATCTTTAACATATACTTTTTTACCATTCTTTCTTTATTTATTCTTTCCATGTGTCCAAACTATCTTAAGTTTTTTCATTATTTTGTTCGTAACACTATCGTTTCCACCGCATTTACTGTTACTTTCACTGATAAAACGCACTGAAAAATTATTTGTTTTTGTTTTTTTTTACGTTACAAGGCATCGTGAAAGTTTTATGTTTAACAACAAAAAACGTGTAATGAAAACTTTTATGGAATTTTTGTAAGAGTAGACAAGTTTTATTAAAATATATCAATTTACTGGCGGGCCGTGGTATTAAATTGAAAAATTTATTTACAAAATATGTATTTAATGAATAAAAACTTCGAGGTTTAATAACGGGGGGAGCGCTGAAGTTTCGGAATATAAGAGGAAGCTTAAAAGTTTCATGAATAATTAAATGTACATGAAAATAATTACCGCACTTTACTGTTTTAATAGCTCAAATAAACGTCAACGTAAGAAATGTTTCGTATCCGATATTGTATTATACCTTTTTATTTATTTTTGTAATTTGGCTTTAAATCAATAAGTTAATATAAATACAATATTTTTTCTTCTTCTCTCCTCCTTTTCGACATGTTCAGACAGGTCCAGCTTTCTCCCCATCTCTTGGTGGTCGTTCTGGTGGTCGACGCCCTTCTTAAGTCTCGTGCATCACAATCTTGGAAATCCTTCCTGGGTCCATCCTCTCATTGTGTTCCCTCCAGACTTATTATCTGCCTTCTCCATCTCACGATGTTATCAATTTTGCAAGGTCTGCGAATATTTTCATTGATTATCCTATTTCTTAGGGTTCTACCGATGATATGTCGCAACTTTTCTGATTATATTTTTTGTTAACTAATTGCTTATTTATTGTTTCTTAAACAATGACGTAAAACTCCATATTAAATAATTAATACGAATTAAAACGTCAGTTTTCTAGAAGTTTTATTAGATTTTATGGGAATGACATGTTTCGCCCTTCTAAGGCATTATCAAATGTCATTTATCACATTTGATAATGCCTTAGAAGGGCGAAACATGTCATTCCCATAAAATATAATAAAACATCTAGAAAACTGACGTTTTCATTCGTATTAATTAATTGTCATAACCTTTTGATGCTCAAAAGTTTTGTTAAAATTTTTAAAAATGCACATTAAAGGGTTGTCATAACCGAAATATGTCTGCAATAAGTCAAATAAAGTCTTTTGATAATGCATTATACAGGAGAAACATGTCATACACATAAAATTTCATAAAACTTCTAGATTACACACGTTTTCATTCGTATTAATAATGAAATAAATTGTTACAAAAATTCAAGATGTAATTTTATTTATTCAACGAAAATATACTTCTTAGTCTTTTGATAATGGATTATACAGGAGAAACGTATCATTTACATAAAATATAATAAAACCCCTTGATTACAGACGTTTTCATTCGTGTTAATAATGAAATAAATTGTTACAAAAATTCAATGTGTAATTTTATTTATTTAACGAAAAGATACTTGGAATCGGAATCGCAAATGCCATTATTCAATTACCTTAACAAGAGCCGGATGAGTCAAGATCTCCAGCGCATTGTGGGTGTTCGGTGATCCGTACTGGGGTGAAGCGGGGCGGTGATCCGCTCTGGGATCCCTGCAGCGCCCTAATTGCCCGGCCCTGGCGAGATTTAATAATTGTTTCCTATTTGAGGGCCCGTAATAATTATTGCCGCTGAAATACCGCAGCACTAAAGTCAAAGGACGGAGTCTGCAGGAAACGGTGCCGTTCTGCTAATTGCAGAAGTCATGCGAGCGGAGACCGTGTGGAACTTACATCCCTAGTTTTCAACATTATCTACGGCATACATATGGGTTCTTATAGGTATTTATTGTTCCTTGAACAGTGATTTAAAACTCTATATCAAATAATGAATACGAATGAAAACGTATGTTTTATAGACGTTTTATATCAAATGTCAATGCCTTATTAAAGCAAAACATGTCATTCCCATGCTCTATAATAAAATTTGAATATTTTTTTAAACAATTTTTTTAATGTTCTTGCGGGGGGTTCTTGCTGGTGCCTAATTACAGTTAATTTAAAAAAAAACAGTGCATACGTGCAGTAATAAATAATATTAAATTTAATTCAAAATTCGAAATTTGATAACAGTTTGAAGTTCTTGCTAGAGTTGAATTGTTGTGTGTGCTTAATAAAGCTGTAATAACACTTATTAAAAGTACAGTGGATACGTGGAATATAAATTAAATAAACACAAAAGTCTGGGTCGTCCAGCTGGCATGTGCACCATAAAAAATAACATTATTTGTTATGTCATTTTTATTTTCTTATTTCATTTTATTTTATATTATTTGATTTCGATTTATTTTGTGAACGTTAGAGGATAGAAATTTGCGCAGGATATGTCTATTGGTGGCGATGAGGCTCGCAACCCATCACACCGCATCTCCCGCGGGGGCGAAAATAGAAGGATGGAGTGCCGCATCCGTTCAAGTGTGGCAGTCCATTCTTTCTGCCTACCCCTTTGGGGAGATAGCGTGATGGTTAGTTAGTTATTTAGTTATAAAAAACAACTTATTTGAGTCATTGTCTAGAAAATTCGTTTTCATTCTACTGATTATGTTACGATTTTGTAAATGTTATAACTGTACTACCTTAAACAGCCGTTTTCATCCACTTCTGGACATAGATCGTATGTTTCGGCAGCTCGCTGGTATCTTATGGTGAAGATTACAGCGAGCTGCCGAAACTGGTTGAAGTCACATACATTATTGAATTTTAACTGAATACATACATATTATGTGAAAAATTGGTTTTATTTCTATTTTCATTATTTACAATCAACTATTACCATTAAATTTCAAAAGACAAAATTAACAACAAAATGTTTTAATAAATATATTCAATACACGAAATAAAATACACCTGCTTTCCTGGATTAACATGGGAAACACGAATATTTTAAATTTCGTCAAAATCTTTACGTAAATTTTTTTACAATATTGTATTTTTAAAACTAATATATTTTGCTAGACAAGTTACATTGCACATCTAGCATTCTTACTAATATATCAAATACACTTTTAGTTGTTACAAATAAACCATTTTTACTAAAAGCAATATCTTGTTCTATTTGAATACATTACTCAAACGTATGCATTTATGAATGGAAATATAATATTATGTTTCAGTTTTATATTGAAATTTAGATTATATTTTACCTTTGTAGCTGCCTTTGCCTTGGTCTTTTAAAATTAATATGCAAACAATTTAATTTACCAAATAAATGCTTGGGTAGTTTTTGATCAACCTTGAGTTTAAAATGTCAAAGGCTCTGTGATATCAAAATTTTATCATATATAAATATTAAATATTTCATTTTAACATCGAACCTTGAAATTTAATAGAATTTGCTCATTTAAGTATACTCGTAAACTTAAAAATTCAAATTGGTGTGCTTTTTTAAGAATTTGAATAACGAATCATTAAATTGATGAACTGAATGAATTTAATTTAATTGAAAATTATTGAAATTAATTGAAATTATTTGAAATTAATTAAATTGAATGAAAGATAATTCATAGCAAAATAACTTTAATGGATTCTATTTTACGTTTACTTTTAGTTTCTTATCCAAGGAAACATTGAAAAAAAAAAACGAAGAATCGGGAGAAGAAGAAAGTCCAAGCTGCCTGGATCTTGTACATTTGTAAATACCGTAGCAAGGCGTAACATGTTATTTCCATATGTATGTTTTCGTTCGTTTTAATAATTTGATATGAAGTTTAACATCATTAATTATTAATTTCGAAATACGAAATTCACAGTTATTAAATATGTATTTACTAATAAAAATATTTAAAACTTTTAGAGCGAAAAATATTTTAAATATCAAATCAAATATTGTTGCATTTTTACATACAAAACGTCGGTAAATGTTCGAAATCAGATTTCAGATTTAAATTTGAAATTGAATTAAAAAAAAAAATGCATTTGTAATTGAAGTCCTTTTTGCCTTACATATGGTAAAATGGAGAAAGGCATTTAAAGAATAACGGTCGGTGTTGAGATAAAAATTAATGGCGCTCTCAAAGTCATCACTGCAAAAAATATATCCACTAACGCAAATATGGCAGTACATAAAGGTGTTCTGGTGCCAAGTCTTATGTATGGCGAGTGAAGCTTGGAACTGGTAGTAGAAGGAGGAAATCACTGAGAAGAATGTGCGGGAAAACGATATACGATAGAATACAGAAATAAAACAACAAAATGAGCAAGAAATGTTAGGCTGATGATTGCATCATTAGGTTAATTAAAAAAGGTTCCCTGAGATGGTTTGGACGTTGGTTAAAATGTCGTAGACAAGCAGTACGAGTGAAAAGAGAGGCCGTGGAAGACCAAGGAAAGCATGGCATATCAAATTAATCAAATACTAAATGGCGGCCATATTCGCAATCGAAAAAATCGACGACTATTTATGTAGAAGAAGCTAGAGAGGTATGTCAGGACAGATCAGTATGGCGGTCAATCTTCTTTGCCTAGCCTATCGGGGAAACGGCGTGATTGTTAGTTAGTTAGTATGTTCAATTAATAATATTTGGACCTCGCGAAGACAAGCGAAGCAGATGGAGATTCCTCACACGATGGTCTGACGACAATAGAAGAATTGTTGGTGACTGGATGCAGAAGGCACAAGACAGGAATATGTGAAGAAGTATGGGGGAAGATTATGTGCATCAGTGGACGACATAGGCTGTATTAATAATACGTTACTCCTTTAATGCGGTTTGATTGTGAGGTTTTATGGAGTTAATGGATACTTTGAAATATAATAA
Source organism: Lepidostoma basale (assembly GCA_022606425.2). NCBI lineage: Eukaryota > Metazoa > Arthropoda > Insecta > Trichoptera > Lepidostomatidae > Lepidostoma > Lepidostoma basale. Next base: position 1,227,495 of record JAHDVF020000331.1, on the reverse strand, counting down.
CTAGTATTTTTATAATAAACATTTGAATATACTGTGTTATTCAGCTTAATAAAGGAGATTTAGGAAAATTCCTGAAATTTGCTGATTTTCTGTTTTCCATATGTAAATATTAGTTACGATTTTCTCTCGAGAGCGCTTAGCTCTGTGGGGAATATTAATTTGCGATGTTAAGCAGAGGTTTCGAATGCACCCACAATGGGAGCGCATTTTGCCAAGTGATCGAATAATCTAAATACCAAAAATAAAATCAATCATTTAATGTTTTGTAACATGCCATTCAAAACTTGTTACTTGATGACTTTGGATGTATTTATAAATATTTTTTTGTCATTTGGGGAAATATTTTCCTGGTGAAATATTTAAATTTTTTTTTTAAATTTATTTAGAATTGATTGTTTAAAAAATATAAATGCCTTTTTTCTTATGAAGATATTATCTACTAAGTTTGTATCACATATTTGAGACATTAAATTACTTCATTTTCATATTACAATTTTTTTTTTTTTTCATATGAAGCACTCACTTTATGGTCAGACATTCTTAACTTAAATAGATATTAAAAAATAGATATAAAATAATAAAACGCTTTGTATTAACCACGTTATGGTTATAATAATTGATGTCAAATAGATTCGCTTGGACCCAAGCTTCATCAGTTCAGGTTTATTAAATTAGTTAGTAGTGAATAAATCTATTCAAAATATATATATATATATATATATATATATATATATATATATATATATATATATATATATATATATATATATATATATATATATATATATATATATATATATATGCTATATATATATATATATATATATATATATATATATATAATATATATATATATATTATAATATATATCAACAACTATGTGTATGTAATAATAATAATGTATGTAATAGCCAATATGTCAACTAATAATAATAATAATATGTATGTAATAATGTAATAATATGTAATATGTAATAATAATGGCTGTAATAATAATAATAATAATAATATGTATGTGTGTAATATATGTAATTATGTATATGTAATAATAATATGTAATAATAATAATAATATAATAAACAATAATAATAATATGTATGTATATAATAATAATATGTAATAATAATATATAATAATAACAAAATAATAATACGTAGTATATATGTGTATATATATAACAATAATAATAATAATATGTAATATATTATAATAATAATAATATATATATATATATATATATATATATATATATATATATATATATATATACATATATATATATTTATTTAATAAATTCAAAAACACATATTTTTCTATATAAAAAGTTTTTTTGAAGAATGTTAAATCGATATAAAAATAATTTGGTTAAGGAAACTAAAATGTATGAGTATACTAACCACAAATTATATTTTGTTGGTGTTATTAATGCAAATGAAAATAGCTATTATCTAAAAGCTTTATTATATGTTATGGGCATGATAATTTTCGCTTTGCTAAGGCATTATCAAATGTAAGTTGTTCTAAGGTGCAGATATTATATAAAGGATGTTTTTTTAGAGGTTTGGTTATTAAATTGGCAGCATTGTTTTTATAGACTGTCAATTTGACAGTTGACAGTTTATTTGTAGTCAATACAATCTGCCATTTTATTCAATTGCTCAATAAAGGTGCCGAAAATTGGACTTCACGATTGCGCTTCATTTGAGCCAGCCGTGGCGCTCATATGCCCGAAATTATATTTAAACAATTATGGCTTAAAATTATCTATTTAATAAAGCCAATATCATAGACATTAACATTATTTATTTCACTGTGAATTTGTATACCTCTTAAAAAAAAAAACTTTATATAACAATGTGTATAAGGGTGGGAAAGCAAACCTCTAAAAAAACACCCTATACCTTTGCAAGACGAAACATTTCACTCTCATGAAATAAATTTAAACTTCTAGATAACAAACCTTTTATTTCATATCGATCATTCGACTTTGCAATTAAAGATATTTTTTAAAGAAACATACATATTTTATTGAACGTTTCCCGAAATCAAAATATGATCTCTCATCGTGTGAAGGTTTGAGGCCCCTGGCGAAGTGGTAATCTCTTCCCGGCTCGGGCTGTAAAGCGGATTCCGCCACAGATGCATTTGCACATTTGGCAAATCGCGAGTGAAGTGTAAATTATTTCAAGCGTAATGAAAGTGGAGGAGGCCGTCTGAATTCCGGTCGGCGTGACTCTGCAAATTGACGGCACTCAAGTTTACTCATCGATTTAGTATGACTAATTAGTTCATAATATTCTGTGCTCAGACATAAACATTTTTGTATAACTATAGGGTAGCGTAAAGTGATTTCTTGGATTAAATTAGTTGAAACTTATTTATATTTGATAAATTTGATATGGAAGTAAGTAAGGGCCAAGTAAACAAGGCAGCTGCAATCTCTGGGGCTCTAAAATCCACAATATGAAAAAACAAAAACATGGCCATTAAAAGTAAGATGAGAATCTATAAAGCATGGGTAAGACCAATAATAACATCAAATCAAATATCAAATCAAATCAGTTTACTTTCTCAAAAGATATGGCGTCGAAGCAAGGGCAGACCCAATAAGGACCAAACAAGCTTGAGGACTTCCGAAATGATGGCACTGAGGACGATAGCAGGCAAAACACTGAGGGATCGCGTGAGGAACACCAGAATAATAGAGATATGTAAGGTTGAGGATATTATAAGATGGAGTAGACAGCAAAGAAGGGACTGTACGGTCATTTTCAAAGAATGGACATCACCAGACTCCCCTATATTGCATTGCATAATCAATCTTATGGAACTCGTCCTCGTGGAAAACCTCCTAAAAATGGAATGACAGCTGGGAACTTACCTCACAGGAGGAGCAACACTTTAGAAAACAGACCACATAGGTCTACAATAAGGAAGAAGAAGAAAAAATGAAGATATGGAATGATATACAACTAAATAAAAAAAGAATATTTAAAAATAAATTGTATTTTCATATTTCATACCCAATTCAAACATTTATACTTTGTTCTACTATACTTTTAAACCGATCGTTTTTTAAGCGGTCACATTTAGATTTTTAGATTTAAAACACGTCTTAATGCGCCCTTGAGGTGATTACATCACAAAAACAGCGCTTTGAAAGTTAGCATATTATTATTATTATACGATGTTAACAAAATAACATATGAAGGAAGATCAAGGAAAACGTAACTCGATCAAATCAATCTAATATTAAATGTCGGCAACTTCTTAAAAAAATACTTGTGAATGTCACTATAATATATCACGTGTGAAGTACATCAGAAAAGAAAAGTGTGGCGGTCCATTCTTTTAATCTACGCCTTTAGTGAGACGGCTTGTTGATTAAATAGTTATTCTTCATCTTAGTCGTATTCCTCATGATTGAGGGTCGTGCCCATCCTGTAAGCCATTGACCATGGCACGCCATGCGTTCCTGTCACCCGCCAGTCTCCAGGCTGCTAATAATAACTTTTTGAAATTTGCTAATTACCTATTTGAAAAGATCACTCATTTTGTAAAGAAATTTTAGAAATAAAATCCATTAAAAAGAAAGAAAGTATTATATAAACAATAAAAAATAAATTAAACTCCAAATCGAATTTTTGGTTAATATATTCCTATTACCCCTAGTAAATTTTTTTTATCACTCTAGTGTTCAAAAAACATGTTTGGATTTTTTAAAATCGTAATTTAAATGTTTATGCTGATCAAAATCTAATATTCCAATAGTAAGGGGTATTATTCCTAACCAACTGATACGTAAATCAATTTGCCTTTTCTCTATTGTTCCATGTTGCCTATTTCAACGTCTTGCCACCTGTTTCCCTTTATCGAGGAGGTTAACGTACTGCATACTTATTCTCTCCAGATGTTGCACGGCTTTGACTCAACTGAATTAATATTATAATCACTTAATGAAACTAGATCAGAATGTTTATTAAATAAATAATATATCAAATAAATAAATAATGTACATTTATCAATGTACTGTTAAAACAACACTAAATTAGCTTGAATAGTTAATAAACTGGAAGGTTTTGTATAATTAGTGTGTTTACAAAGCTAATTGGCAGCTGTATATATAACTTGGATATCCTGAGTGATGAAGGTCTGTTTGTCCCTGATAATTTCCTTCGACAAAGACAGCACATATTATTTTATTTGCCACGCTGCAGAACAATGGTATAACTTTGGTTAGAACAATATATTTGCTTAATCGGAGGCCCTCGTATTTCACAATAATGGGAGTTACCTCAGGGATGCAATATCAATATAATGATATTTTCTAGTTCTAACTCTTATTCTTAGTATTTTTTTAAATAAATTTCTTTGATAAGTTCTAATTATGTGATTTTAAACTATCTCAAATTTTATCTCTGTAATGTTTGTGATTTTTATTACAACTATTACGCCATTTCTCCAGAGAGGTAGGCAGAGAGGATGGACCGCCATACCGTTCTGTCCTGACATATCTTTCTAGGTTCCTCCACATTCATACATCGTAACATGCAGTGGCCGCCTTTCAGTATTTAATATATTATTTATTTCAATATTTCAGTATTTAAATAAATGAAAATAAATGAATAAAGAATTGCCGAGTGAAGGGAGATATTGAAAGAAGGATTAGGACAGGCAATAAAATGAACGATGTACTTGGTTGTCATCGCAAAAACAAGTCTGTCCAAAAAAGCTAAGATGTCAATTCTTTTGCCGACCCTTAAGCCGATTGCAGACCAATTAGGTAATTTTTCTTACCTAAGCTATGCGAGTATACTTACTTAGCTTTGCTCTTGGTCTGCAACCGGATTTATGTATGGAACTATCCATGGAATTGCAAAAGAAGGATAAACATAGAATTAACGCAGTAGAGAAGTTTTCCCGGCATGTGTACAATGTCTCGGTTTCATAAAAAATAACTCAAGTATCGTTCTCCTGGACGTTGAAAGTTTGAAACCTTTTGAAACACGGTGAAAGAATTAAACCAAAAGGGTGAAAAACAGAGTTTTAATGAATGATAAAATGAAATTCAATTAATAACACGGTTTTACCCCACTTGTGTTGAAATAGTGTTTAAATAAATTAAATAAAATATTTTTTTTTAATCAATACATGTTTCGAATGTGACTTCCTCCATCCTCAAATTATATATTTATAACTGAGGAGAAGAATCATTTAAAAATGATCATTATGGAATCCCATAGTGCTAACACCTTAAATTGATCAAAAAGTAATTAAGTTCACCCTTGTTAATATTTCAATGCAATAATCAACGTAAATGTTATACGCTTATTTATTTCATGAGACCCAACCCATAATCGCTAAAAGTTTAGCATTTTAACCTCTCAATACGGAACTTACGGATTATTTCTAGCGCACGCTACTGCTTTTACACAGAAGCGTGCACAATATACTTATAGACGTCGCTAATGTGTCCACAAAACAAATTAGTTGTAATGAATTTCTCCTCTGAAGTATAAATTCGGTATTGATGGGAGGGTCCCCATTCGTCGCTTAATCCCTCTCAAACGGCTGAATAATTCCCATCAAAACTTGCGGCCCTCTCGGGTGTTGGATGATGTATGTTTATTTAAGCTCACCCGAAAAAGTATACAGATCCAAATTGAACCAAACTTTTAAGATTACTGTCAACAATACAGGGTGTTTCTCACCGTGGAATCAATTCAATATAATTGCTTATTATTAGATCATTTTTAAAAACTGATCGGCTTAAATATTATATTATCAACGACAATTACAAACATCATCATCATGCCGTTTCACCGCAGGGGTGTGCAGAGATAATGGACGGCCACACTACTCTATCCTGATACATCTCTCTAGCTTCTTCCACACAATGAGTACAACGAGTCATACACGTACGTCAATTCTTCCGACTTCCAACATGACCAACCTTTAAAAAATGATTAATTTGGTAATACCATGTTTTCCTCGGTCTACGTCGACATCGTTAACGTATACTGTCTAAACCATTATTTCTCCGTCCATGCGCTCCATAATCTTGTTCACAATAACCTCTTCCGCCCCACATTCCTTTCTTATATAATATTAGCATTTAAAATTTTGTCGTGCATTGTTCTACTATAGGTACATACGTCTTTCTTTCCCTCCTTGAGAAGAAGGATGAGCAGTGAGTGGATCGCCTTGGATCGCCACGTTGTGCAGATGCTCTCGGGCCACGGTAACTTCCGTGCCAGGCTCCATGATTTTGGTCTGGTGCCGGACCCAGAGTGTACGTGCGGCGGGGGGCCCCAGACGGCCTTCCACATCCTCTGGGAGTGTAGTTTCCCGGTGAATTCGCGGAATCGGATGATAGATGATGTAAAAGTGGCTGTCCGCCCGGTCTGGAACTCAGATCTGACGGATAGTAAACATAACTTTGGGTGTTTAAAAGTGTTCATTCTTTTTATCTTTTATATAATGTGCCTAAAATGTTCATGTATTATATATTATGCTTATTTATTCAATAAAGTACAGCGGAGCATAAAAGTATGATGGGGTAGATAAAATGTGGTCTGGTACCCCCTTGTTGTTGCCGTCTTTAAATGTAAGTCCCGGATGGACCAAGGACAGGTCCAGGGAGTGTACGAGCGAGGCTGACAAAAGGACGCCACTACGCCCTATAACAGCCTCGGGTATGTGGCGGGAACTTCTTTGTTCCTTTAAAAAATATATATATATACATACGTCTTTGGCACCTCATATCTATCGCATTTTTTCTGCTCTCTTGCTTCTTCTGTCAGTTCTATGCTTCGCTTTTATATATGAGGATTGCGACCAGAACTCCATTGTGAACGAAATATAATCAATATTTATAAATAACCTAGATGTATTTTTTATCTAGTTATGCAAACCTAGTTATAATAAATTCCATAAAACCATTACCTGATTAAAAATGAATATATTTATGACTCTTATTGCTGTATTTTCTAATAATATTTTGATATTTTTTTCAACGTTTTGTGTGTTGTTTTGTTATTTTAATTTCATTGTATATTAATGAACGCATTTCATACAAGGGTGTTGTTGTTTCGTTACCGTTTTTTAGAAAACATTATTATAAAATACAGGTTTTTATTAAATCGATTGAAAATTTTCAGCAGTTTGATAGCTCTCCTCACCTGTATCACCAGAGGTTGATTGGTTTTGCAAGTTGAGAGATAAAACAGTCTGTTCTGACCTCTCATATATCGCCCCGATGAAGCTTGAGCACAAGCGAAACTTGTTGACTTGGTACAATGAGTATTTAATATTTTTATGATATAAATAAAAAATTCATAACCAAAAAATAAATGTTTCATATGGCAGAAATACAATTAAAACATAAATTGTTAATATATACATATTTTTGGATCATCCTGTATTTATATAGTACTCGAACAAAGGAAGTAAAATAATAGAGTGTTTGGATAAAGCACACGTATAAGTGGGTTACTCTAAGAGATAAAAGTATTTCAGAGATTTATTCTATAGAAGACAAAGTTTTTATTTTTACGATTTCATTGATCAAATCTCTAAGCAGATATATAAAAGTAAACTTGAGAGATAAAAGTTTTATGAAGGACTTGCTAAAAATATTGACATTTATTGGATGTATCCGCGAATTATCGGATCAGAGGTTTTGGCGTTTCTGTTTTTTAGATACGGCTAATCTTTCCCGCCCTTTCTTTTATTGCCGGTTTCGCGAGCACCACTTAAGGGGTTATACCACCCTGACGCTCGAAAAAATTTAAAAATAAACGAACAACTTTTTGAAAACCACGTATTTTCACAACACTTTTGGCACTTTTCACAAACGTGACACAGGCATTGTTGAAATTTTTACCTGTGAGAACCTCAAAACATTAAATCATAAATTATTTGATGATATAAGTAGAAGCAATTTTCTTATTCTATATCAATAACTCTATAGAAGACAGAAACATCCCAAAATCTATAAATATTTTTATTAACTGGGATGATTCGCGTAAAGATAATTTTTTTTTATATAAGTTAGTTAAAATAAATTTATATACCGGTTTGTCTCAAAAGAAAGGTCTACGACATGTGTATACTGCCCATGATGACACACGAACTAGAGACGACAACTCTTACAGCAAAAAGTGTCCATAGGCTCAAGTGTACACAGAGGTCCATGGAAAGACAGATACTTGGTGTGAGCTTGCGTGACCGCATAAGAAATGAAGAAATCAGACGCCGCACCAGGGTTGCTGACGTCATGGACCGAGTGGCAAAATTGGAATGACAATGGGCTGGAATCTTGGCTAGACAGGGTGGCAACAGATGGGCACCCAGGATACTCAGTTGGAGACCATGGGAAATTAGTCGAAGTGTCGGAAGGCCACCGATGAGATGGACCGATGATATTATCAAAAGGGTTGGAAAATCTTGGATACAAAGGGGGCAGGATAGAGACGAGTGGAAGAAATTGGAAGAAGCCTATATCCAGTAGTGGAGGAAAGAAGGCTAACAAATAAGAAGAAGAAGAATTAAATATGATTGTTTCATGATTTTACTTGTATTTAATTTATTTAATAAATTATATTAATAGTAGTGACAAATTTGTTTTGCCTTGCGAGGGCATCACAAACTGAACCTAATCGCCAAACAGTGTTAGAATACTTTTAAAATAAATGTTCGGTTACTTTTTAAATTCTAATGCGTCTCGAAAAAATGGTACTACTACATTAAAACAAAGTTAACAGAGAATGGCAGATATAATGCATGTATGGCAAAGTCAAGATATCGATATTTCCTTCCATAGATTTTATTTTCCGATATCGTTTTTAAAACGCTTTTAAAATTGCGCATTTTTCTTACAAAGTATTTTAGTCTCATATCTGTTACGTTGGGGTAAACCAACAGACATCTACATTAAGCGCACTTAATTTTTCATGAATAATTAAAATGGCGCCGCAGTGGGACGCGAGCTATCAGTATTAGCCTATTCCTAGAAAGCTCTGTGTGGTGGAGCGGCAATGCAAACTCAACAAAAATTCAACACCCACATTCTACAAAAAAAAAATATATTAATAGATCTAATAAAGTCGTGGAGAAGTTTAAGCAAGTTTTGTATACCGTGCCGTTGCGGAATGTTTTAGGTTATTAATATTAGCCCCAGTGGTTCCACAGTGCCCGCGCCTTGGGATTGAGAAGCGCGGGAATGCAAATTTATTTAAATATTTAATTTCTGATATGAATTTAGCTTGTCCAGAGTTGCAAAGGCTTTTTTTTCACAAAGAAAGTTTATGTTTTACGCTGAAATATTAATTTTATGATGAATTTGTTACTATGTTGCTTTCACTATAATTCAGATTTTTTAACATTTTGAATGTATACAAATACTTTAGACGAATATTGGATTTTACCTATTGCGGGTAATCATTTTTAAGGATTAATTGTATCTCAATAGAGACGACGATGCAAATTGGAAACAGAATATGGTGGTCGAGGCGTTTACAGGACTTATGACCTGTCATTGGTTGGGTTAAGCGTACACTTAATGTAATACAACACTCCCCATTCCGTCCTTCTTACGACATGTTAAATGATATGTTACAATGTTGGGAAATACTTCACACTTCGCATCATCTTCGTCTCTATTGAAATATAATTAATCCAGATTTTTTAAAGTTAAATGTGATTGATGATCTAAAATTGTGTTTGATGAGAGCTTTCATTCAGTTAAGGTGTAAATGAATACTTAATATTGTTTTGTATGTTTATGTTAAAGTTTTATATTAATGTAGCTCTGTGCGAAATTTCAAGTAAATCGGTATATTAAAACTTGAGATATCATGTCAACCGTAACGAAACAAGTCAGTTTTGGAAAAACATGTTTAAAGTTTGGAGTCGAGTTTCACGAGATCTAAGTCGTTTAATGTGTAATACGCACACTTTCTCAACCAGTGATCCCAGCCTCATACAATTTTCGACCTTCCATGAAGTCGATTTCTGATGATTGGGTACAAAAGAGTTTTCATAATGTATGCTTTTCTCAGGTAATCAGAGTTTGCCTGCCATCTATCGTTCATTCGTCCGGTCGGACCAATTAAGTCGGTGCGTCATAAAACTAGATGTAACTATTAAAATATTCAAAATTTCAAAAAGATCCTTTTAGGGTCATAGTTTTAAAGGTTGTAACTTTAACTAACTAACTAACTAACCATCACGCCGTCTCCTCGAAAGGGTAGGCAGAAACAATGGACTGCCACACTTTAATCGATGCGGCACTCCATCTTTCTCTTTTCGCCATCGCGAGAGACGCGGTGTGATGGGTTGCGAACCTCATCGCCACCAAAATGCATCTCCCGCGACAAAATGAAAATGTTGGAGGACATGAGTTTCATAATATTCATCTTTAGTACACGAGGCAACGATTGGGAAAAAGTACAGCACAAAAGTACTGCTCAATTCAACAATGTCATGAACTGGATGAAGACTAAATACACCATGACACCTCTAGGCACAAGCCTGGTACGGCGCTAGCTTCGGACATTGCAACTCTTCCCCGTATCTGTGCATGCTTTCCCACGAAAGTGTGCGACTTCTACGACCAAGGCTATGGAATGCCTTTAGTGTCATATACTGACATCGGAGTTGTAAATGGTCAAGGTGTGTCTCATCCATATTTTGCACCTTTTTTCCGGCAACAATGCCAAGAAAGCTTTAAAATTATGCAAAAAAAGAAAAAAAGATTTTTTAAATTTTCAACATTAAAATACCCCCTTAATATTTATGTTATTCTTCTTTTTATTCTTAGTGTTGCCCCCGTGGCCTGTTTCTTAAGAGGAATTGGCCTCCTGCAAAGTCGACTCCCAGCTATCGATCAATCTCATATATTGCAATGCATCAAATATACATTATTTAAAACATATGAATACTTTATGAGTTGGCTTCTAGCCCAGGAATAGTGAATTCTCATATACTCGTAATTTTAATCTGAGCGTCAATTGAAAATTAATTTTAAAAAATATAGGCTGTTGTTTTACTAATTTTTTTTATTTTTATTAATATTCCGATTATCGAGCAATCAATTTGAAAGATGTTTTAAATTGTAATTTTTTTAACACCTGGTAACGAAACAGCTATCGCGACAAACTCATTAAAATAATTTGTAAAATGTACTAATCTTAGTGTTTCAAATTTTAATATTTAATAATGTTGAAGTATCATTGTATTCTGGCCAAAACAATAGATTTTCTGAAGACATTTATAAAAAATACAAAAAAATGTGTATCCTTATTAAGGAAATAGTTTTTCTTTAATTAAAATAATGAATCACGAAAAAGTTTTCTCTTAAAAAAAAGTAAATTAACGTTGACTAGGCTTCAGTCAATTTCCGCCGGTGTACATTTTCCGAACGCCAGAGTTTTCTGGGCTCCTGGCCGGAAAAGTTCTCCGAGTCAGCTCTCACGAAAAGTATAAGATAAACTAAAATTATGCAAAGTGAACATCATCGCTTACCTAGACTAACAAGCCTTGAACATTACGGTGCTCGTGCGACCCGAGGGAAGCCGATTTATCCCGAAGTCAGCAAGGTAAGTACACATTTAGCCCGGAATGCATACAAAACAGTATGTTTTACATATGAAACAAGCTTTACTTGTGGAATTACTAATTCGTTTATTTTTATTAATTTAATTGCATACACGAGCACTTCTTCTCTTTGTGAATACTAATATACACTCAACAAACCACCACGCCGTTCCTCCTAAGGGGTAAGCAGAGAGAAAGGACCGCCACACCACTCGATCCTGACACACCTCTCTAGCTTCCTCCACATTTATGCAGCGAGTCATACACGCATGATTATTCTCCTTTGCCTTCCCCACCTAGCGACATCCACGACCTCGCATATCTCCCTTATTCGTGTATTCCTTATCCTCTCTTGCAGTGTCTTCCCAGATATATTTCTGAGCGTCTTCATTTCTGTTACTCTGAGCGCGTTTTTTTCATATTAATTATTAAATAATATTCATAATAATTGTGGCGATGAGGTTCGCAACCCATCACACCGCGTCTCCCGCGGGGCGAAAAGAGAAGAATGGAGTGCCGCATCAGTAAAAGTGTGACAGTTCATTCTTTCTGCCTACCCTTTCGGGGAGACGGCGTGATGGTTAGTTAGTTAGTTAGTTAGTTATTATTAAATAAGGAGTTATACACCATTGTTCATGAAACAATAAAAATAAAAGTGGGGATTAGTAAGCATATATACCTTTATCCAGAATCTATTAAAATTTTATAAACTTCTTTAAATTGTATATGTGTAATCTCTTCAAAGCAGCTTATATCAGAAACCCAATTTTAAGTCAACATTAAACTAGCTATTATAAACTGCTTACATAGTATTGTAAATATTTCGAACAATTTTCGTACGGAATTCAAGTTTATATACCAGAATTTAAATACAAATTTTCTGTAGTAAATTGAGGACATGACATTTGAGTTGGCAGAAGGGAACCGCATTAGATATGAATTTACATGTTAATTATTTATATTCCCCAAAGTGCCTGTACCCATGGAATGTTAAGCAAAGCCCCACAATACGTCTCTTCAAATTGTTGCCAAATTGAGGTTAATTCCTTTGGCAGCGAAGGTCTAATTCAAGCAGGTACCTACGCGTCTGCGGGTTTAGTTGTGAGATTCGTTGGAATCATAAATATAAAGGAACCTAACCTCACAGTACGTGCTTGCAACTCTTGTCTGGCCGATGCTGTAATGATCGTTTACTTTCGCGTATTACGCTTAAATCCACTGTATTACTGAATATTAATGTTCGTATTCTAGGAAATGTTTAATAATGAAATCTTTGGAGCAACTTAAGTTACTTACCAAGATTTATAAAATATTTAATCGGATTCATTATGAAACATATAATATAATCTTTATTTATTGTTTAAATAAAGTATATTATCTTTATTTATTGTTTCTTGACAATGATGTGAAACTCCATATTAAATAATTAATACGAAAGAAAACGTCAGTTTTCTAAAAATTATATTATATTTTATGTGAATGACGTGTTTTATCCTTCTAAGGCATTATAAAATGTGACGAAACTTCAACTCGTTACAGTTTATATACACTAGTAAATGGAGCAGAATGTGAGCAGATGGGTCCAAAAATATTGAAAGTATTTCTTGGAACTCGTTAAGAAATTTTATGACAATGATTACATAGTTAGGGGATACTAAATGATATAAATCAAAAATAAGTTATTTGAGGTAGGACGAAATAAAGTAACATATTCTTAAAAATTGTTTACAAATGATTTTACATATTGCAAGGTCAATAATGATTCTAAGTATTATACGAGTATATTAAATAAAATTGCCATCCTGTGTTATTCATTTAAAATATTAATTTAATTCAGTTGCAATTTTTTTTAAACTATGAACTATTACATAAAGTTTAAATGTTGTAATTTAAATATTTAAATGTACAAAAACATCAATGTTATCTTTTATAATTCCATCATTTTGTGTTGTTGATTCACATTTGAATAAATTTTTGGAAATTTTTTTATTTTCACAACAATTTTTTTGCACTATTCACAAAAATGTTACGCAGAAGCCCTTCCTTAATTTATTAGAATTTTCATACATTTTTAACAAATATAAAATTAAATAAAAATCCTAGAAAAACATTACTACCGGATGAAGGACTTCTGTACTTGAACCACGTTTGTGAAAAACACTATTTTCAAAAAGTTATTTAAATTCCAAGTTTTTTCAAAATTTGTAATATCAAGCGGATATAATTTCTTTCACAATGGCGTTGAAATATTTCCCGTGAAACGTATTTCACTATTGAAAGTTGGTATATCTCTCATCAAATATATCATTCCAAATTTGAGAAATAATGCACAGAGCTAATGTAAAACGTGTTTTAACATACGATTACGTGTTAAATAGCTTAACGTTATCCGCATAGTATTAAATTCATTTCCGATTTCTGCAACTGTACATTTTGATTACGTGATTGCATAATGAATCTATATACCAGAATTGTTTGCCAGAATTAAAGCTTTGAAATAGGCACGTTAAACAACTGTCCAAGTCTTTATTATTATGTCTATAGCATTATATTCTTGCGACTTGTTCATTCATACTTCTTCTTCTGTCAAAAGTGTTCGTAAAATGTGTCTGTTCAGATCATGCTTCCACCGTAGTTGCGGTCGCCCTACACTTCTCTTTGCCGTCCACGGTCTCCAAGTCATTCATACTAGCGGCCTCAAAAATTATATGTATACATTTATTTATAGTTTCGTGAACATTGATACAAAACACCATATTAAATTTTTTAGTTAATTAAAAGGCCTATTTTCTTCCACTTTATTTTACACTAACTTTATTTTATGGGGATCACATAATCAATTGACATTTCATAATGCCCTAGTAAGGCGTAACAGTTCATTCCCTAAAATGAAATTAAAATTCAAGATAACCGATTTTAAATTGTTTGCATTATGTTTTGTACATGCATATAATGAATAAAAATAACACTGCTTTTACTTTAATTAACGATTAAATGATGAATTACGGAAATTCAAAGGTGTTAGTTTTTGAAAGGGAAGAGCAAATGACAGTTTGTAATATAAGTGTAAATGAAAGGAACTTGGAACAGGTGAGTGAATTTGTGTATTTAGGTAGCATATTCACAGCGGATGGCCGAACGGACAGTGATATTGAAAGAAGGGTTGGTGCGGGTAACAAAGTGAATGGAGCTTTAAAAGTAGTTATTGGAAACAAGAATTTATCAATGAAAGCGAAAATGGCCGTTCACAATGGAGTTCTGGTTCCAACCCTTATGTATGGAAGCGAAGCATGGAACTGGCAGAAGAAAGATGAGAGAAGAATAAATGCGGTAGAGATGAGGTCCCTAAGACGTATGTGCGGTAGAACGATGTACGACAGAATCTCAAATGCTGATATTAGGAAGGAGTGTAGAGCGAAAGAAGGTATTATGAACAAAATTATGAAAGGTTCGCTTCGTTGGTTCGGACATATGGAGCGCATGGGTGAAGAAAGAATGGTTAAAAAAGTATACGTTAACAATGTAAATGGAGTAAGGAGTCGAGGTAGACCGAGGAAAACATGGCATGACCAAATTAATGAAATATTAAAAGTTGATCATGTCAGAAGCCGGAAGAATCGACGTGCGTGTATGACTCGATGTATGAATGTGGAGGAAGCTAGAGAGGTGTGCCAGGATAGAGTAGTGTGGCGGTCCATTCTCTCTGCTTACCCCTGCGGGGAAACGGCGTGATGGTTTGTTGTTGTTGTTGTACTTCAATTACCTTAAAAAAAAATTCAAAAAATTTTTTTTTTCACTTTTTACAAACATGCTTCCTCAGTGAAGACTTTTATACATTATACGTTAGAAACTATACTTGCACTGAGAATTTCTCTTATATTCGCTGAATGACTCTTATTTTTTACCAACATGTGATGGTGAATATATAGTACAACTCTACGAATAACTATAAAAAAAATTGCTGACAAAGGATGTCTGAGGCGCAAAACATGTTTGAGAAAAATGCACAAATTGTTGTGAAAATAGAATGTTTTTCAAAATATAATGAATATAAAAAAAAGTTTTTCCCTTTTCGTTTACAAAATCTGCGTATTTCAGAGACAATTTAATCGTGAGCTATTATCAAATAATAAAAAATATCTCGAGAATGAGTTCATTTTGTATTATTTGGTCTTAAAATCAAGTGTGCATCATTTTAATTGTAATAATAAATATTTTTTATTTTCACTACGAAAACACATATATTTTCTTTTAAGCATGTGAAATACAATAAAGCTCTATCCTTCCAGGCCAATAAAATAACAGAATTACGTATAAAATGAAGGACCACGCAAAAAGGGTATATCGATAGATGTTATGCGTTTTTCGCTTTAACTGAAAATCAACCCTTTTGGCTCTGTTTCACTTGCTTGTGCCAGGAATGATCAATTTAAGGGCAGGGTTTTATACTAAGTGACAGATTTACTTCTTCCTCATCCTGCATCCAGCTGACAGATCTGTGTAGTGAAGATCGATTTGGTTGTTTGGATTTAATGGGAAAAAAGTTCCATTCATCAACTTCCATTCACAGCCCATTCGTATTGGATTAATGTACCCAAACCGTATCGGAAGTCAGTGAACCGTGCGCAGTAACGTATAGCGCGCACTCGTAAATATCGCCGTTAACCCGATCAGCGCATAAATTACAATTTCTCTTTAATCAAAATCATTTGAAATAAAAAATTATCCCGCGATTCGCGGCAATAAAACCTCTTTATTTGTCACACTGCACTAGATAAATCAGGAAATCTATTGGAACTATATGTTTGATGTGTTTTTGGGTAACACCGTGTGATAACTCCTTCTCGACTGACGTTTCGGAGACCGTTGCAGTCTCCATCTTCAGGGTAAGAAGATGGAGAAGTGCGGGAAGTGCCTGGATGCGGATCGCTTAGGATAGAAGATAATGAAAAATGCGAGAGGAGGCCTACGTCCAGGAGTGGACGGTCAATACAGGCTTGAGAAGAAGAAGAAGAAGATTGTGCGACTGGCTATATTTGCAATAAAATATGGTATCTAACTGCTATTCGAAAATTTACTGGTAAAACAAATAGTTCTATTTCATCACATCATTATTTTAGTGAAAAAAAAAACACTAAAGCAAAAAGGTTAATAAGATTAACTAAGTTTTTTACCGGGTAGTGATCTAGGGGATAGAACGCTTGGCTCCTGATCCAGAGGGCATGTGTTCAAGCCTGTACACGACCAGATTCTTTTTTCATAATAAGCAGCTATTTTCTGCTCACATTGAAGATTGTAATTGAATTCTAATATCATTGATATCAATCCTTGATTAGTCTTTAAAAAAAAAAGATACATTGATATACGGTGCTATATCAATGTATCTGGTGTAGTGTGCTGGAGATTTCTACCAATTTTTGCCTGCAAACATAGCCAGCCGCACTATAGGGGTTAATCTCCAAGAAGACCACCCAAAAAATGGCGAAACAGCTGAAAATCTACATTTTATGATAGGGCTCTGATTAATAACATGATATAGTCCTAAATAAAGTAGAAGAAGAAGAAGATTTAGAATTTAATTATTTTAGAAGAAGATTATTTTTTTATATTTCACATTTTATTTATTTATTAACACTGTATAACTCTATAGTTTTGTTGTATTAAAATGAGTATATAATGCATCACGAGTAAAAAAAAGTAACGTACACCATAATTATAAAACAATAAAAAAATAGTAAAAGCGTAGACTTAAAAACTAAAACATCTTACATAATTTTTTTTTTTTTTGTATACAACAGATTGTTAAAACCACATAACTGTATACAACTTGGTTTTAGCTATTATATTAATTCTATTGACGTGTGCTCAGTAGCTAATCTATCACCATTTTATTGTCACTTGAATTCTACACCAGATCAAAGACAGTGTGTCATACTGTCATCGGTGGGAATCGAACCCAGGACTTTCGGTATGATAGTCAGAGCTGTTACCACTCTGCCAATCATTATTTAATCATTTTGTTATAAATATACGTATAAAATCAAATTTCAAAGAAATCATATAATAGTAGTAAATTCTTGTTGTCTTCAATTAATTTTTTAAAATTTGATAACGGAAAATTTAGTACAAAAATAATAATTTCAATAATAATACTGCTTTTTTAATACATTAATATAAAAATTTTGTTTTATATATTTTAATTTACCTTTATCATCCAAGCATTTATATTTATTTGACTACATTAATTTTTTTCTTTATCAAATCAGAAACAACAAACGAACAACATTTTGGAGACTCATTTGGACATAACATACATGTTATATATTTTCATAAGAGAAAAAAGAAAATATAAAACAACATAAATCAGAAAGATCCCATGTATAAAGACGTCCATGAGGTAGTATTTTTTTCAGAAGTGATGATGTTTTGTTTATAAACACTGTCTACCTGACGTTAAAAGTTTCCAAATCCGAGGCGATTAAATTTAAAGTCTGAATTGCTTTTCCTTTTGGCATCACTAAATTCGTATTGACACATCCCAGCAATTTTTCTTAATCAGAATCAGTATGGCTTTAAAAGTGGGTAATGAAATCCAAAATCCTGCAAAAATCAATTTAATGGTAAACTTTTCGTTGACTTCTCAAGATCGAACTACGAGTATTTAGGAATTTTGAGAGGTTGAGTTATGTTGCGTTATTGAGGTTTTACCCTTTTAAAATCTATATCGACCCTTATGTATGGAAGCGAAGCATGAAACTGGCAAAAGAAGGATGAAAGTAGAATAAATGCAGTACAAATGAGATCTCTTAGACGAATTTGTGGATACTGTGTGTATGATAGAGTGTCGAATGAAAATATAAGAAGTGAATGCGGTGCGAAAGATGGTGTTATGAACAAAATAATGAAATGATCATTAAGATGGTTTGGACATATGGAAAGAATGAATGAAGAAAGAATGGTAAAAAAAATTGTATGTTAAGGATGTAAATGGAACCAGAAATAGAGGAAGACCGAGGAAAACGTGGCATGATCAAATAAATCAAATATTGAATGTCGGCCATGTGAGAAGTCAAAGTAATTGACGCGCGTGCATGACACGATGTATAAATGTTGAGGAAGCGAGAGAATATGTCAGGAAAGAAAAGTGTGGCAGTCCATCCTTTCTGCCTACCCCTTCGGGGAGATGGCGTGATGGTTAGTTAGTTAGTTAAAATCCATATCAACTATGAACACTTAAGCTTTATAAATCCCTGGGGTTGAGTTAGAAATCTTGTTTTCTAGACAGTAATTTAAGATCTTACAAGGCTTCATTATACCAAAAGAGTTATAGTTTTTCATTGCTACTTATCTGATAACATTTTCATTAAAGCACATATAAAATAAAACAGTATTATTATACAAACCACGTTAGGTATATTGATGTATTTTTGGCAATATTTCTTTTTAGGTACATACTACGCAGCACTACGGGCAACTCTAGCATCACAGATAACGTAATATATGTTTATCTCAACTGAAATCATCTGCTAGTCTGATTTATGCAGCCCTCAAATCCACAGGGTACCACATATATTCCGCCAAACTCTTAAACTATGTACCAATAATAATTTATCTCTGTTCGAGGTGTTAAATTCAGGAAATTTCCAATTTTATAGTATTTCGAAATATTTGTTTGTTATGTGCATTTTATTATACCCTGGCAGGATATTATTCTTCTTCTTCTTCCTCTTAGTTTCGGTCGCATGACCTGTTTGTGACGGTGAGCTGTCCTGGGATAATGGCAGGATATTCAATATTATAGATGGTGTTATAATTTTGTAAAATTTGTAATATGTCTTAGTTCTATGTCTGTATTCTGATATTTCCTGAATGCTTTTATAATTTCGTAAACATTGTAATATGTTTTAGTTTTTTTGTCTGTGTTTTGATATTTCCTCAAGGTTTTTTTTTAATTTTATAAGATGTTTTAGTTTCTAAATCTGTATTCTGATATATCCTAAATGCTTTTTGTAATTTTGTAAACTTTTGTAATATGTTTTGGTTTCTATATCTGTATTTTGATATTTGCTTAATGCTTTTGTAATTTTGTAAAACCCTGTAATATATTTTAGTTTCTATGTCTTTAATATTTCCTGAATGCTTTTGTAATTTTGGAAACTTTTGTAATATGTTTTGGTTTCTATATCTGCGTTTTGATATATGCTGAATGTTTTTTTTTAATTTTGTAAACTCTGTTATATATTTTAGTTTCCATGTCTTTGATATTTCTTGTAAGTCTGTGTTTTGATGATATGTCCAGAATGGTTGACGATTGTTTTACAATATATATTTTTATGTAATTATTATGTTTATAAAGTGGTTTGGCCCAGAATGAGTAGTGTACTCGTACTTATGGAAATACAGTATAACCACTGATCTCAATAAAAAAAAGTTCTTTGTAATTAAAAAAAAAAAATTAATTATATACAATATTTAGTTTAATTCCACTTGATTTTATGGCTTCGGCCCATTTCGGTAGCCCGTTGATCAGAAGATGGCAGCGACCTATCGAAACCGGTCGATAACTTAAATTAAAATGGAGTGAAACTAAATATATAATATATAATAAAAGATTTTATTATCATTGTTTTTTATTTTCATTATTTGTAATATTTTATGAGATAATGAATAATTAATATGGACAGTTTCGAGAAACAATTAATACTCCAGTAAGACCTGTTACTCCAAACCTCTTTTAAAAAAAACTTTAAAATAACATTCACTTTTCTCAGTACTTAATAAAAATATCACTTCAACACATTAAATACTTGATAATAAGGTGATCGTGTTCATAGATTATCATGCTTGATTAAATATTTTTTATATGTTCGTGTCTTGTAGCACGCTCTTAGATTCACATTTCACAGATCCATTTTAAGAATTGAAAGATAGGAAAAGCACAACGGTGTTATATTTTATTGGTCTTGGAATGTGTTTCGTGGTGCCTTTTCCGTTTGATTTTTCAGATATCAGTACCGTTTCTCTTTTTAGTCCTCATTAATTATATATTGAATATGAACCTCGATTATATATTTGAATATGAACCTGGCAAAGACCAAGGTGATGGACACGGAAAGCCTTGAAATCAACGTGGACGGCAACAGAATTGAGAATGTCCAAGAATATACATACCTGTGACACAATATTCGATTGGGCCGAGATAACCAAACCGCAGTTGGTACTTATGGTCTTGAAACTGTTACACTGTCCAAACAAAGTGCCGAGAAACTACGAGTGACCCAAAGAGCCATGGAAAGAACCATGTTAGGAATAAGCCTAAAAGACAGAGTCAGAAACGATACGGTGAGAGAAAAAATAAAGGTCACTGACATCATCCACCGGGTGACTACTCTAAAATGGGCGGGTCACGTAGCCAGAAGCTCATTTTTTGGACCGCTAATGTAGTCAGACGCATTGAATGGGTTAAACAAGAAAGATATCAATGCAATTAAAATATTAAACCTAAGTTCATTATTTATCTTCAAGAAATAAAGTAGCTTTCTACTACATTAGTGACAACATAATATTGTTCGAAATAGTTCTAGAACATGTCGGAGTAATTTTCGCAAATATATTTCAATGCACGGCTCTCATTAGTCTCTGTCACAATATGAGATTGTGTTCGGTAAACACGACGCACTCAACATTCAACTGCCGTTGCCGTGGAGGCAAGGAATCCCGAAAGCCAAACATCCCAGTTCCAGCGATTAGAGCGATTCTACCACAGCTTGGAGCTGCCTTGGCTTATTTGAATAGAACTTGAATAAGCAAACGTGAATTGGGTGATTCGTAGATGCGTTTATGCAGAAAACATTAACGTACGTGTTGTAATAACTTAATCGCCTTTATTTATTGTTTTTGGAATAATGATGTGAACCTCCATATAATATAGGGTGTTTTTTTAGAGGTATATAATACATTTTCAAAATGAAAAAAAAACCACATTAAAATAATGTTAATGTTTATGATATTGGCTTTATTTAATATATAATGTTATGCCATTATTGTTTTAATATGATTTCGGGCACTACTAGCTCGAATGAAGCGCAATCGTGAAATCCGAGTTTTGTGGATGCGTATTATCCACTAGAGTATACGTGGTGGGAAAACGATCCATGATCTTCCGAATAACTTTCTCGGATGGACGATTATGTCGACCGTAAAATGGACGTAGTGCACGATAAGTTTGGTGAACCAATCTATGATTTTCAAAATAAATTTGCACAATTTGCAAGCGCTGTTCTGACGTAAGTCTATTAATGGTAGAATGACAAAACGTTTTAACTACAAATCAACTGTCAACTGTCAAATTGACAGTCTGTAGAAACAATGTTGCCAGTTTAAAAACCAAACCTCTACAAAAACACCCTAATATATTTAATATTGATGGAAACATCAGTTTTCTAAATGATTTATTGTGTTTAATAGGATGACAAGTTTTGCTTTATAAAGGCATCCTCAAATATGACGTAGTATAATATTCTATAAAAGCGAAATTTCCTCCCTTTAAATATAATAAAGCTATCAGAATGTTTAAATTGTTCATTACATATTATATTCATCGGTCTTTGGTTTTTATTAACTACATATATGTTTAATATTAGAAAAAAATGGATGAAATATATATTAATATCAAAATAATACAATAGGTAGATGTGTAATCCATCACTTTATTAAGGTCTTTTTATTCATCAAATTAAATCAATCTAGATGAAGCTCTTTAAATATAAATGAGAAAGAAAAAATAATTTTATATTTATTAAAATTTTAAACGCCAAATTAATTGTTTCCTAAACAATTGTGTATAAATAAATATTTTTATTATTTAAAAAATAAGAAACATACAAGTTTAAAATATTATATAATTATGAAAGGTTTCGCCTTACAACAGCATTATCAAATATATCCGAATTACCATTCATAATGGCATAACACGTATATATAATGGATACATATAGTATTATGTATTTTTTTACCTAATCTTACAGATTTACTCTTACAATCTTACAGACATTAATAAGAAAATCAAATGATTTTACTGAAATCTCTGGATGGAAGTTCATTTTAAATAATAATTAAATAAAAATATATGTTTTAACTACTACACTTTTGTCTTTACTTAGACAGCGACCGGTTTCGCCAGGCCCGCTGGCATTGACAGACTGGTAGGCATCGACAACCGGTCGCTGTCTAAATTATTAGAAATTAATATCTTTTTTACAGGATACATTTTTATTTTATTTGATTTTACTTTATTTTCCTAAACAATTTTTTTAACCTCTTTCCGAAACATGTCTATTTAATTTTTTAATTAAATAGACATATTTTGGATCTTATAAATCTTTATAACGTCTGTCTGATCATGTAAACCATTATATAATATTTTAAATACGTATCTTTATAATATGTTTCACTAAAGAAAGATTGGTTGTTCGAAACTTTAAACTATTTAATTTTTTTTAAATGTATGTGTTGTATATACAAAGTATATAAAAAAGAAAAAGAGAAATAATCTCAATTTTTTAAGATTTAAGTAGTTTTATGTACCATTTTTCAAAAATTTTAATAACTCCGAATTATGGACTATAATAATTTTTAAATAGTGGGGTATCAATAATACGAGAACTCTTACGATACTTTTATATTGAATCGAATTATAATATAAAAACTACAATATATTATAAATTAGTAAATCTTTCAAAAATCGTACAGTTTTAATCTTAACTTCATAGTTTGTTTTGAATTAATGATATCTTTATTTCTATAAATATTTTATCTCGTATACACCTTCAGGTAAAATTAATCCTTCCGAAATGAGATGATGATTACCTGGATGGAAAATATAACGTAGAGTTAAGCGTTCCATTGCCCAAATCCTAATTGCCGCGCTCCACTGTGGGCAATAACCGCTCATATAATAATTGTTTTTAATGGCGTCCTTAATGGAGAGCCATGAAAACGCTGCGCGCACTCATCTGTTGAACTTGTCGATAGATTTGCTGAATTGCCAGAACTCTACTTTACCGATCAAAGTAAGTACTTACTGGTAAATTCAATATAAAACGCGATCGCATTTTATGTGTCCGAGAACAATTTAATGAGTTGCTATTATCTTCTTCTCTGGTTTCAATCCTGGGATTGGTTTGCAGCAATTTCCTCCATTATTCTCTTCCATTTTTCCCTGTCTTGTGCTGCTCTTTTGAGATCTGCATATGATGAGCAGCATACGTCCACCAACAGGTCCTCCAGGTACTCTCGGCGTGGGCGTCCCCTCTAGTTTGTCCCCTCGATCATACCCTCAATTATGGCATGCAAGAGACCTTCTTGACGTATTACATGGCCGATCCATCTTGCACGCATAAATCATATAATAAACTCCAGTTTGACAACAGTTATATTTATAATTATATTTGTATTTATAATTATAAATATAATTATAATTATAAATATATTTATAATCAGTTATATTTATATAATAATTATAAATATAACTGTTGTCAAACTGGAGTTTATCATTTGATTTATCTGGCATCTGTCGACAACTGTTGAAATCTCCTCTGAACCTCTTCCAAAGTACGCCATTACCCTCTTTCCATTGTCACTCCTATCCACCTACGTCCAGCAATCCTTCCAAAATCGTCCAGTGAGCAAGGAGGTCATTGACATCGAATTATTTAACAATATTAATTTTATTTTAACATTCACGAAGATACCGACAAGGGGTCTAGTATATAAGTTCTAGGTCACCTAGTGCGTCATAGAAAAAACTGTGCTAGGAATAACCTCGTGGGACAGAATATGAAATGAATTTATTCGAACAAACTCGACTTAACTCGAAAATGATAGAGGTAGCTCTGAAAATAAGCGGGCGAAGTGACGGTAGGCTGGTTATATTTGTCGGGGAACCAACAGCCGATGGGGAAGACGGGTTCTGGAGTGAAGATCGCATACAGGATTCCGTACAATTGAACGACTTCCATGCCCGCTAAACGATTTTGTAAGGATTACTGGACATGGATGGATATGAGTGGTAATGGATATAGAGCGTACATCAAGAAAGGCCTACGTTCAACAGTGGACGAGACACAATAAAGTGATAAGTCAGGTAACAATTCCTTTTTTTTTGTTTTAATATATTTAAATAAAATCCAAACATCAAATAAATAGTTCATAAAAATAAAACTAAAGTAAATTGCTCTACTTTTTGAGCATATTTAATAATGTCCTTATAAGGCGAAAACATTTTACCCAGAAGCCACAATTTTCATAAATTCGCAAGAAAAATATTTTAATTTTTTTTTTTTTCATCGATTGAACCCTATTATTGTAAACGAATTGTTTTAAGCTATTATTTTGATTCCCATGATATTTGATAGGTAGCTAATCTATCGCAATTTAATTGTCACGTAAATTCTACACCAGACCAAAGACAGTGTGTCAATCACATAGTAATCGCCAGGAATCGAAACCGGGACGTTCGGTATGGCAGTCAGAGCTCTTAACACTCTGCTACGAAGGTCGTCAAAAACGCTAGAATATATAATGAAAGTGACGCGTTTAATCATGCTTATCCATTATAATAAAACTTCTGAACAAGTGCTAACTATTTGCGTAGATTTTCACGGTTGGCAGCAATATGTTCGTTGTGTTTTTGGGTAACACCGTGTGATTTGGTAAACTCCTTCTCGACCGACGTTTCGGAGATCGTTGCAGTCTCCATCTTCAGGGTAATGAAGATGAAGAAGAATATGAAGAAGATGAAGAGCTTCATTACCCTGAAGATGGAGACTGCAACGATCTCCGAAACGTCGGTCGAGAAGGAGTTTACCAAATCACACGGTGTTACCCAAAAACACAACGAACATAAGTGCTAACTATTTTTGTTTACTTTTAAATAGCTTAAAATTGCAGTGGTCTCAAAATAGATATTGTTTAGTGTTTCCTTGCTTGTATTACCGTTCGTTTGAA
Source organism: Lepidostoma basale (assembly GCA_022606425.2). NCBI lineage: Eukaryota > Metazoa > Arthropoda > Insecta > Trichoptera > Lepidostomatidae > Lepidostoma > Lepidostoma basale. Next base: position 1,201,890 of record JAHDVF020000331.1, on the reverse strand, counting down.
AACTATTATATATAATTAACTGTACCACAACACAGGGTCCTTGGAAGTTTCGAAACCTCACCAAACCTAATTTACTTAAAATCCTCATTCGTCACGTGTAAATAAATATAATTTTCCTTTTTTTGGGTCAAGGACGGATGGGTACTTTGCTCGTATTTAGCAAACACATCTTTTCACCGGAATTAGTCAAGACTCATCAACCTTAATACGTAAATATGGCAGACATCATTGAACCATGTTTGTGGAATGTGTGTGAGGGAAGCGTTTAAATGTGGACTGATATTCTCAATCTGCGTTGCGTGCTTTCAATATTTCATAATAAATGGTAACCTTACTTACTAAACAACAAACCATGTACGGGACAGATTGCTCCCCCCGTACTATTAATATTTATTTAGGCCGCTGACTGCTGCTCGTCTACGATGTGGTGTAGATGGTGAAAGCGGAGAATACGGCGTGATGATAATTGTGTGTAATAAAACCAAGTTTTATTATATTGCGGCGTTCGGTGCAGGAGTTGAAGCAAAGAGAGTTGTGGCAGTAGCTCAAATCCCTTACAAGGACTGGTTTTCACGTTGGTAGGAGCGCAAAGCCTCCTGGCGCGCAGCGTGTGAGCGCGTGTGTGTAAGTGAAGAAAGTGAGTGCCGATTCCAAACACGACCGGCAGACGCGGCAGAGTGGCAACGGTTTTTCCGTTTCTGAGAATTTCAGTATACTCTTCGCAGCTGCTGTTACCACGGCGTTTATGATTGGCTGTTACCAATGGCGCGACCAACGGCCAATGTTTTCTGAGAATACTTCGATTAATTGTCAGAGCCACTGCACACAACTTCGTTACTATGCGCTTCCACTCCTTACCGACCGCCTTATTTATTTTAACAAATGACAGAAACAAATTCAAACTTAAATTAATAGAAAATTACTAACATTAATTAAATAAAATGAACATATTTGTAAATAATGAAATAAAATAATAAAAAAATATTATTATAAAATAATAATCTATTTGCATACATCCGATACAAACCATTTCCCCGTTTCCCCAAAAGGGTAGACAAAGAGAATGACCTGCCATACCACACTATCCTGACATATCTGTTCTTCCACATTCATACATCGAGTCATACATATTCGTCGATTCTTTCGACTTCTAATATGGCCGACCTTTTTTTTGAATTTTTATTTGGTCATCTCGGTCTTCCTTGAATACGCAATCCATTGACATTGTTAACATAAACTTACCTAACCATCACTTTTTCTAGCATTCTTAGTGTCCAAACCAACGCAGTGATCGTTTCATATTTTGTTCATAATACATTGTTGTACCACACTTACATCTGAAGGATCCCAACTCTACTGCGTTGTTTTTTTACAAAGATTGAAATTAAATTATTTTAATTAATTATTTTCCTTGTCTTCCATGTTCGCCATACTTTGTGTTTGTATGCAGATGTTTTATTTGTCTTGTCAAAACTGTCAAAATTGATCATATTTGTAAACAATTTTACAATATTTAAATTATTTTTTTATTATTTTTTTATTTTTCTTTAATTATTTATAATATGAATCACTGAAGAAGGACCGGTTATCCGAAACATGTCTGTTATATAATTATAATTATATTTTAAAGATAGTGTTGTATGAACAAAGTATATGAAAAAGAAAAAGACAAATAATTTTTTCTTCGCTTTAAGATTGATGTGCATATTTTTCCTTCTTTCTTTTTCTTATTTTATTATGAATTAAAAACTCGTTTGAGATGATAAATAATATATATTTTTTCTTAAATAATTTTAATAATATTACGTTGCGCACCACAATTTGATATTCGTTGTGAGGCCTAAAGCTGTAACGCTGTTACAATAATACGTCACTGTTTAAACACTGGCG